>JAOPSE010000542.1:0-465445 GCA_029449295.1 Zea luxurians
CCCTACCCAAGCTGACACAGGCTATGGGGAACAAGACCGGCGTCCCATCTGGCTCGCTCCGCTAAACAAGTAATGATGGTGCCCCGCACGCTCTATGACGACGGCGGCTCTCAGCACCCTTACGGAAGCAAGAAGACGTCAGCAAGGACTCGACAGCCCCGATAGCTGTCCTTCCGCCAGGCTCCAGCGCTCCTCCGACGGCCACGACACCACACGAACCGGGTGCCAAAATCTCTCCGGCTGCCACGATGGCATGTACTTAGGGCGCTAGCTCTCCTCCGCTAGACACGTTAGCACACTGCTACACCCCCATTGTACACTTGGATCCTTTCCTTACGCCTATAAAATGAAGGTCCATGGCCCTCTTACAGAGGGTTGGCCGCGCGGGGAAGGACGGGACGGCGCTCGCGCAAGGCCGCTCGCTCCATCCCGCGTGGACGCTTGTAACCCCCTACTGCAAGCGCACCCGACCTGGCGCGGACAAACACGAAGGCCGCGGGATTTCACCTCTCACGCCTGTCTCCCTCCGGCTTCTTCCCCTTCGCGCTCCGTCTCACGCTGACCCATCTGGGCTGGGCACACGACGACAATTTACTCATCGGCTCAGGGACCCCCGGGTTCGAAACGCCGACAGTTAGCGTGCCAGGTAGGGGCCTGCTGCGTGTTGACGAACAGCTTCCCGTCAAGCTCCAGATAGGCAGTCTCCAGCAACCTTTCCAGCCCGGGATGGTGCTCCGTTTCGGGAGTCTTGAGTTCATGTCCCTCGACGGCAGCTACGACATGATACTCCTTCCCCCGCCGCGCGACAGCGACAATGGCGGCCGACAACCTGCCCGCCGCGGCGGAATCGACGACGTCTTCCCCACGTGGTGGAAGAACAACATTCGAGCTCGCCCCGTCCCCTCCCCCGCCGACGGAGAGGAGGCGAGGCAACCAAGGCCAAGCAGGAGGCGGCACCTCGTCGGCTGTCGAGCGAGTCGACGGCGCCGGCGCCCCAACGGGGGGCACGTCGGGCATCGACCTCGCGTTTGAGGCAAAGACGAGCGCCGTCTCCCCGCAACATGCCAACCCAAGCAAACGGACGACGCCAGCACGCTCGCAAATGACTCGCTGGGCGTCACCCTCGTACCTAAGACGGCGGTGCGGTCTACCCCTGACGTGACTTCGTCACCGCCCGTCGACCAAGAGGTACCGACCGATTCCCATCTCGCGTCTTTTGGATTCAGCCTCAACCCACCAAGCGACTTCGCTTTGGTGAACACCCTCATAGAGGCGAGTCCAAACCCTCTGGGTATCGTATGCGGTCACCCTGGGGACCGGCTGACGACCGTCTCGACCTACGGGCCCTCGGGGTCCGAGGAAGATCACGAGCCCGACTTTAGTTGGGATTTCTCCAGACTTGGTAACCCCAGTGCCATGCGGGACTTTATGACCGCGTGCGACTACTGCCTTTCCCGACTGTTCCGACGGTAGCCGCAGCCTCGGCGACGAGGACTGCGGCCCAAGTCGTGAATGTTTCCACGTCGATCTAGGGGGTCCCGACGAAGGCAACCATCTTGGTATGCCGGAGAACGGTGACCTCCCTAGGCCTGTGCCTCGCGTTGACATCCTTCGGGAGCTAGCTGTGGTCCCCGTCCCGGCGAGGGGTCATGACCCACAGCTCGAGCAAATCCGCGAGATGCAGGCCAGGCTCGACGAGGGAGCAGGAACACTTGAGCCGATCCGCCGGGGCATCGGGCAGGAATGGGCGGGCCAACCTCTGGCCGGAGAAGTGCGTCATCTACCCCAAGGCATCCAGCACCGCGTCGCCGACGATGTCAGGGTAAGGCCGCCACCGGTTTCCAGTGGAGTCGGCCAGAACCTGGCTGCAGCGGCAATACTTCTCCGCGCGATGCTGGAGCCATCAACCACCGAGGGGCGGCGTATCCAGGGAGAGCTCAAGAATCTCCTGGAGGACACCGCGGTCCGACGGGCCGAAAGCTCCGCCTCCCGAAGGCAGGGGTACCCCTCGGAACATCGTGCCGCGACTTCCCGATTCATGCGGGAAGCCTCGGTCCACACCGGGCGCACGCGCAACACAGCTCCTGCGGCCCCGGGTCGCCTCAGCAACGAGCACCATCACCGCAACCGTCGGGCCCACCTCGACGAGAGGGTGGAGGGGCTACCACCCCAGGCGTGGGGACGCTACGACAGCGGGGAGGATCGGAGTCCCTCGCCCGAACCACCCGCTCCGCAGGCTTTCAGCCACGCCATACGACGGGCGCCGTTCCCGACCCGGTTCCGAACCCCGACTACTACTATCACAAAGTACTCAGGGGAGACGAGACCGGAACTGTGGCTCGCGGACTACCGGCTGGCCTGCCAACTGGGTGGAACGAACGATGACAACCTCATCATCCGCAACCTCCCCCTGTTCCTTTCCGACACCGCTCGCGCTTGGCTGGAGCACCTGCCTCCGGGGCAGATCTCCAACTGGGACGACCTGGTCCAAGCCTTCGCCGGCAATTTCCAGGGCACGTACGTGCGCCCTGGAAACTCCTGGGATCTCCGAAGCTGGCGCTAGCAGCCGGGAGAATCTCTCCGGGACTACATCCGGCGATTCTCGAAGCAACGTACCGAGCTGCCCAACATCACCGATTCGGATGTCATCGGCGCGTTCCTCGCCGGTACCACCTGCCGCGACCTGGTGAGCAAGCTGGGCCGCAAGACCCCCACCAGGGTGAGCGAGCTGATGGACATCGCCACCAAGTTCGCCTCTGGCTAGGAGGCGGTTGAGGCCATCTTCCGGAAGGACAAGCAGCCCCAGGGCCGCCCACCGGAAGATGTCCCCGAGGCGTCAACTCAGCGCGGCGCTAAGAAGAAAGGCAAGAAGAAGTCGCAGGCGAAACGCGACGCCGCCGACGCGGACCTTGTCGCCGCCGCCGAGTACAAGAACCCTCGGAAACCTCCCGGAGGTGCCAACCTCTTCGACAAGATGCTCAAGGAGCCATGCCCCTATCATCAGGGCCCGTCAAGCACACCCTTGAGGAGTGCGCCATGCTCCGGCGCCACTTTCACAAGGCCGGGCCACCCGCGGAGGGTGGCAGGGCTCGCGACGACAACAAGAAGGAATATCACCAGGCAGGAGAGTTCCCCGAGGTCCACGACTGCTTCATGATCTACGGTGGGCAAGTGGCGAACGCCTCGGCTCGGCACCGCAAGCAGGAGCGTCGGGAGGTCTGTTCGGTAAAGGTGGCGGTGCCAGTCTACCTAGACTGGTCCGACAAGCCCATCACCTTCGACCAAGATGACCACCCCGACCGCGTGCCGAGCCCGGGGAAATACCCGCTCGTTGTCGACCCCGTCATCGGCAACGTCAGGCTCACCAAGGTCCTCATGGACGGAGGCAGCAGCCTCAACATCATCTATGCCGAGAGACCCTCGGGCTCCTGCGGATCGATCTGTCCTCCGTCCGGGCAGGCGCTGCGCCTTTCCACGGGATCATCCCCGGAAAGCGCGTCCAGCCCCTCGGACGACTCGATCTACCCATCTGCTTTGGGACACCCTCCAACTTCCGAAGGGAGACCCTCACGTTCGAGGTGGTCGGGTTCCGAGGAACCTACCACGCAGTACTAGGGAGGCCATGCTACGCTAAGTTCATGGCCGTCCCCAACTACAACTACCTCAAGCTCAAGATGTCGGGCCCCAACGGGGTCATCACTGTCGGCCCCACGTACCGACACGCGTACGAATGCGACGTGGAGTGCGTGGAGTACGCTGAGGCCCTCGCCGAGTCCGAGGCCCTCATCGCCGACCTGGAGAGACTCTCTAAGGAGGCGCCAGACGTGAAGCGCCACGCCGGCAACTTCGAGCCAGCAGAGACGGTTAAATCCGTCCCTCTCGACCCCAGCAGCGACGCCTCCAAGTAGATCCGGATCGGCTCTGAGCTCGATCCCAAATAGGAAGCAGTGCTCGTCGACTTTCTCCGCGCAAACGCCAACGTTTTCGCGTGGAGTCCCTCAGACATGCCCGGCATACCGAGGGATGTCGCCGAGCACTCGCTGGATATTCGAGCTGGAGCCCGACCCGTGAAGCAGCCTCTGCGCCGATTCGACGAAGAAAAGCGCAGAGCCATTGGCGAGGAGATCCACAAGCTAATGGCGGCAGGGTTCATCAAAGAGGTATTCCATCCCTGTCGGGGACCATAATTAGGGGTACCCTCAAGACGCCTAATTCTCAGCTGGTAACCCCCATCGGCATAAAGCTGCAAAGGCCTGATGGGTACGATTAAGTCAGGGACCAGTCCATACGAGCGACTCGATCACGCCTCGCCCGAGCCTAGCCTCGGACAAGGGCAGCCGACCCCGAGGGATTTCCGTCTCGCCCGAGGCCCCCCTCCAACGGTGGACACATCTCCGGCTCGCCCGAGGCCTTGCCTTCGCTAAGAAGCAACCCTGACTAAATCACCGCGCCGACCGACCGAGTCGCAGGAGCATTTAACGCAAAGGTGGCCTGACACCTTTATCTTGACGCGCGCCCCCCGGCGGAGCCGAAGTGACCGCCATCACTTCGCCGCTCCACTGACCGGTCTGACAGAAGGACAGCGCCGCCTGTGCCACTCCGACTGCAGTGCCACTTGACAGAGTGAGGCTGACAGGCAGTCAGGCCCTACCAAAGGCGCCATAGGAAGCTCCGCTCCGCCCGACCCAGGGCTCGGACTCGGGCTAAGTCCCGGAAGACGGCGAACTCCGCTCCGCCCGACCCAGGGCTCGGACTCGGGCTAAGCCCCGGAAGACGGCGAACTTCGCTCCGCCCGACCCAGGGCTCGGACTCGGGCTAAGCCCCGGAAGACGGCGAACTCCGCTCCGCCCGACCCAGGGCTCGGACTCGGGCTAAGTCCCGGAAGACGGCGAACTCCGCTCCGCCCGACCCAGGGCTCGGACTCGGGCTCAGCCCCAGAAGACGACGAACTCCGCTTCGCCCGACCCCAGGGCTCGGACTCCGCCCTGGCCTCTGCCGAACGACCTCCGCCTCGCCCGACCCAGGGGCTCGGACTCGGCCTCGGCCATGGAAGACAGACTCTACCTCGGCTTCGGAGGAACCTCCACGTCGCCCAACCTAGGGCGCAGGCCAGCCACGTCAACAGGAAGCGCCATCATCACCCTACTCCGAGACTCAGGCCGCAAGAGAACAAGACCGGTGTCCTATCTGGCTAGCTCCGGCCAGATAGTGCAATGATGGCGCCCCGCATGCCCTGTGACGATGGCGGCACACAGCTCTCTTACGGAAGCAGGAGGACGTCAGCAAGGACTCAACCGCTCCGACAACTGTCCCTCCGCCAGGCTCCGCCGCTCCTCCGACAAGCCACGACACCACACCAGCTGGGTGCCAAGATCTCTCCGGCTGCCACATTGGCATGTACTTAGGGCGCTAGCTCTCCCCCGCTAGACACGTAGCACTCTGCTACACCTCCATTGTACACCTGGATCCTCTCCTTACGCCTATAAAAGGAAGGACCAGGGCCTTCTTAGAGAAGGTTGGCCGCGCGGGGGGCGAGGACGAGACAGGCGCTCTCTTGGGGCCGCTCGCTTTCCCTCACCCGCGTGGACGCTTGTAACCCCCTACTGCAAGCGCACCCGACCTGGGCGCGGGACGAACACGAAGGGCCGCGGGATTTCCACCTCTCTCATGCCCGTCTCCGGCCACCTCGCTTCCCCCCTTCGCGCTCCGCCCACGCGCTCGACCCATCTGGGCTAGGGCATGCGGCACATTCACTCGTCAGCTTAGGGACCCCCCCGGTCTCGAAATGCCGACAGTTGCGCGCCAGGTAGGGGCCTGCTGCGTGTTGACGAACAGCTTCCCGTCAAGCTCTAGATGGGCAGTCTCCAGCAACCTCTCCGGCCCGGGACGGTGCTCCGTTTCGGGAGTCTTGAGTTCATGTCCTTCGACGGCAGCTACGACATGATACTCCTTCCACCGCCGCGCGACAACGGCAATGGCGGCCGACAACCCGTCCACCGGCGGCGGACTCGATGACATCTTCCCCGCGTGGTGGAAGAACAACATTCAAGCTCGCCCCGTCCTCTCCCCTGCCAACGGAGGAGGAGGCGGGGCAACCAAGGCCAAGCGGGAGGCCGCGCTTCGTCGGCTGTCGAGCGAATCGACGTCCCCAGCGCCCCAACAGGGGGCACGTCGGGCGTCGACCTCGCGTTTGAGATGAAGGCGAGCGCCGTCCCCCCGCGACACGCCAATCCTGAGCAAGTGGACGACGCCAGCACGCTCGCGGAGAGCTTGCAGGATGTCGCCCTCGTACCTGAGACGACGGTGCAATCAGTCCCCGATGTGACTATGTCGCTGCTCGTCGACCAAAAGGTACCGACCGATTCCCATCCTACGTCATTTCGACTCAGCCTCAACCCGCCTAGCGACCTTGCTTTGGCGGGTGCTCTCGTTGAGGCGAGTGCAACCCCCCTGGGGTTTCGAATGCGGTCGCCTTGGGACCGGTTGACGGACGTCTCGACCTACGGGCCCTCTGGGTCCGAGGAAGATGACGATCCCAGCATCTGTTGGGATTTCTCTAGATTTGGAAACCCCAGTGCCATGCGGGACTTTATGACCGCATGTGACTACTGCCTCTCCGACTGTTCTGACGGTAGCCGCAGCCTCGATGACGAGGACTGCGGCCCAAGCTGCGAATGTTTCCACGTCGAGCTAGGGGATCCCTCCGAAGGCAGCCATCTCGCATGCCGGGAGGACGGTGAACTCCCTAGGCCGGTGCCTCGCACTGACATCCCGCGGGAGCTAGCTGTGGTCCCCGTTCCGGTGGGGGGTCACGACCCACAGCTCGAGCAAGTCCGCGGGGCGCAGGCCAGGCTCGACGAGGGAGCAGGAGCGTTTGAGCCGATCCACCGGGACGTCGGGCAGGTATGTCGGGCCAACCCCCAGCCGGAGAAATACGTCACCTGCCCCAGGGTTTCCAGCACTGCGTCGCCAACGACGTCAGGGTCAGGCCGCCCACCCGCATCCAGTGGGGTCGGTCAGAACCTGGCAGCCGCAGCGATGCTCCTCCGCGCGATGCCGGAGCCATCAACCACCGAGGGTCGGCGAATCCAGGGAAAGCTCAAGAATCTCCTGGAAGGCGCTGCGGTCCGACGGGCCGAAAGCTCTGCCTCCCGAAGGCAGGGATACCCCTCGGAACCTCACGCCCGCGACTTCCCGATTCGTGCGGGAAGCCTCGGTCTACACCGGGCGCACACGCAACACCGCGCCTGCGGTTCTGGGCCACCTCGGCAACGAGCACCATCGTCGCGACCGTCGGGCCCACCTCGACGAAAGGGTGCGCCGAGGCTACCACCCCAGGCGTGGGGGACGCTACGACAGCGGGGAGGATCGGAGTCCCTCGCCCGAACCACCCGGTCTGCAGGCCTTCAGTCGGGCCATCCGACGAGCGCCGTTCCCGACCCGGTTCCGACCCCCGACTACTATCACAAAGTACTCGGGGGAAACGAGACCGGAACTGTGGCTCACGGACTACCGCCTGGCCTGCCAACTGGGTGGAACGAACGACGACAACCTCATCATCCGCAACCTCCCCCTGTTCCTCTCCGACACTGCTCGCGGCCTGGTTGGAGCATCTGCCTCCGGGGCAGATCTCCAACTGGGATGACTTGGTCCAAGCCTTCGCCGGCAATTTCCAGGGCACGTACGTGCGCCCCGGGAATTCCTGGGACCTCCGAAGCTGCCGGCAGCAGCCGGGAGAGTCTCTCCGGGACTACATCCGGCGATTCTCGAAGCAGCGCACCGAGCTGCCCAACATCATCGACTCAGATGTCATCGGCGCGTTCCTTGCCGGCAACCACCTGCCGCGACCTGGTGAGTAAGTTGGGTCGCAAGACCCCCACCAGGGCGAGCGAGCTGATGGACATCGCCACCAAGTTCGCCTCTGGCCAGGAGGCGGTCAAAGCTATCTTCCGAAAGGACAAGCAGCCCCAGGGCCGCCCATCGGAAGATGCTCCCGAGGCGTCTACTCCGCGCGGCGCCAAGAAGAAAGGCAAGAAGAAGTCGCAAGCGAAACGCGACGCCGCCGACGCGGACCTTGTCGCCGCCGCCGAGTACAAGAACCCTCGGAAGCCCCCGGAGGTGCCAACCTCTTCGACAAGATGCTCAAGGAGCCGTGCCCCTATCATCAGGGGCCCGTCAAGCACACCCTCAAGGAGTGCGTCATGCTTCGGCGCCACTTCCACAGGGCCGGGCCACCCGCAGAGGGTGGCAGGGCCCGCGACGACGACAAGAAGGAAGATCACCAAGTAGGAGAGTTCCCCGAGGTCCGCGACTACTTCATGATCTACGGTGGGCATGTGGCGAATGCCTCGTCTCGGCATCGCAAGCAAGAGCACCGGGAGGTCTGCTTGGTGAAGGTGGCGGCACCAGTCTACCTAGATTGGTACGACAAGCCCATCACCTTCGACCAAGCTGACCACCCCGACCACGTGCCGAGCCCGGGGAAATACCCGCTCGTCGTCGACCCCATCGTCGGCGACGTCAGGCTCACCAAGGTCCTGATGGACGGGGGCAGCTGCCTCAACATCATCTACGCTGAGACCCTCAGGCTCCTGCGCGTCGATCTGTCCTCCGTCCGAGCAGGCGCTGCGCCCTTCCACGGGATCATTCCCGGGAAGCGCGTCCAGCCCCTCGGACGACTCGACCTTCCCGTCTGCTTCGGAACGCCCTCCAACTTCCGAAGGGAGACTTTGACGTTCGAGGTGGTCGGGTTCCGAGGAACCTACCACGCGGTACTGGGGAGGCCATGCTACGCGAAGTTCATGGCCGTCCCCAACTACACCTACCTGAAGCTCAAGATGCCGGGCCCCAACGGGGTCATCACCGTCGGCCCCACGTACAAACACGCGTTCGAATGCGACGTGGAGTGCGTGGAGTACGCCGAGGCCCTCGCCGAGTCCGAGGCCCTCATCGCCGACCTGGAAAGCCTCTCTAAAGAGGTGCCAGAACGTGAAGCGTCATGCCGACAACTTCGAGCCAGTGGAGACGGTCAGGGTCGTCCCTCTCGACCCCAGTGGCGACACCTCCAAGCAGATCCGGATCGGTTCTGGGCTCGACCCCAAATAGGAAGCAGTGCTCGTCGACTTTCTCCGCGCAAACGCCGACGTCTTTGCGTGGAGTCCCTCGGACATGCCCGGCATACCGAGGGATGTCGCCGAGCACTCGCTGGATATTTGGGCCGGAGCCCGACCCGTCAGGCAGCCTCTGCGCCGATTCGACGAGGAGAAGCGCAGAGTGATAGGCGAAGAGATCCACAAGCTAATGGCAGCAGGGGTTCATCAAAGAGGTATTCCATCCCGAATGGCTTGCCAACCCTGTGCTTGTGAGAAAGAAAGGGGGGAAATGGCGGATGTGCGTAGACTACACTGGTCTCAACAAAGCATGTCCGAAGGTTCCCTACCCTCTGCCTCGCATCGATCAAATCGTGGATTCCACTGCTGGGTGCGAAACCCTGTCCTTCCTCGATGCCTACTCAGGGTATCACCAAATCAGGATGAAAGAGTCCGACCAGCTCGCGACTTCTTTCATCACGCCCTTCGGCATGTACTGCTATGTCACCATGTCGTTCGGTTTGAGGAATGCGGGCGCGACGTACCAGCGGTGCATGAACCATGTGTTCGGCGAACACATCGGTCGCACAGTCGAGGCCTACATCGATGACATCGTAGTCAAGACAAGGAAGGCCTCCGACCTCCTCTCCGACCTTGAAGTGACATTCCGATGTCTCAAAGCGAAGGGCGTCAGGCTCAACCCCGAGAAGTGTGTCTTCGGGGTGCCCCGGGGCATGCTCTTGGGGTTCATCGTCTCCGAGCGGGGCATCGAAGCCAACCCGGAGAGATCGCAGCAATCACCAGCATGGGGCCCATCAAGGACTTAAAAGGCATACAGAGGGTCATGGGATGTCTCGCGGCCCTAAGCCGCTTCATCTCACGCCTCAACGAAAGAGGTCTGCCTCTGTACCGCCTCTTGAGGAAGGCCGAGTGTTTCACTTGGACCCTTGAGGTCGAGGAAGCTCTCGGGAACCTGAAGGCGCTCCTCACAAAGGCGCCTATCTTGGTGCCCCCAGCTGATGGAGAAGCCCTCTTGGTCTACGTCGCCGCGACCACTCAGGTGGTTAGCACCGCAATTGTGGTCGAGAGGCAAGAAGAGGGGCATGCATTGCCCGTTCAGAGGCCAGTTTACTTCGTCAGCGAGGTACTCTCCGAGACCAAGATTCGCTGCCCACAAGTCCAGAAGCTGCTGTATGCAGTGATCCTGACGAGGCGGAAGTTGCGACACTACTTCGAGTCTCATCCGGTAACTGTGGTGTCATCCTTCCCCCTGGGGGAGATCATCCAGTGCCGAGAGGCCTCGGGCAGGATTGCAAAGTGGGCGGTGGAAATCATGGGCGAGACAATCTCGTTCGCCCCTCGGAAGGCCATCAAGTCCCAGGTATTGGCGGACTTCGTAGCTGAATGGGTCGACACCCAGCTACCGACGGCTCCGATCCAACCAAAGCTCTGGACCATGTTTTTTCGACGGGTCGCTGATGAAGACGGGAGCCGGCGCGGGCCTGCTCTTCATCTCGCCCCTTGGGAAACACCTACGCTACGTGCTACGCCTCCATTTCCCGGCGTCCAACAATGTGGCTGAGTACGAGGCTCTGGTCAACGGGTTGCGGATCGCCATCGAGCTAGGGGTCAGACGCCTCGACGCCCGCGGTGACTCGCAGCTCGTCATCGACCAAGTCATGAAGAACTCCCACTGCCGCGACCCGAAGATGGAGGCCTACTGCGATGAGGTTCGGCGCCTGGAAGACAAGTTCTACGGGCTCGAGCTTAACCACATCGCTCGGCGCTACAACGAGACTGCGGACGAGCTGGCAAAAATAGCCTCGGGGCGAACAACGGTTCCCCCGGACGTCTTCTCCCGGGATCTGCATCAACCTTCCGTCAGGATCGACGACACGCCCGAGCCCGAGGCACCCTCGGTCCAGCCCGAGGCACCCTCGGCTCAGCCCGAGGTACCCTCGGCCCCCGAGGGCGAGGCACTGCACGTCAAGGAGGAGCAGAGCGGGGCCACGCCTGATCGAAATTGGCAGACCTCGTACCTGCAATATCTCAGCCAAGGAGAGCTACCCCTGGACCAAGCCGAGGCTCGGCGGGTAGCGCGACGCGCCAAGTCGTTCGTCTTGCTGGGCGATGAGAAGGAGCTCTACCACCGCAGCCCCTCGGGCATCCTCCAGCGATGCATCTCCATCGCCGAAGGTCAGGAACTCCTGCAAGAGATACACTCGGGGTCTTGTGGCCATCACGCAGCGCCTCGAGCCCTAGTCGGGAATGCTTTCCGGCAAGGCTTCTACTGGCCAACAGCGGTGGCTGACGCCACTAGAATTGTCCGCACCTGCGAAGGGTGCCAATTCTATGCGAAGCAGACCCACCTGCCCGCCCAGGCTCTGCAGACGATACCCATCACCTGGCCCTTTGCTGTGTGGGGTCTGGACCTCGTCGGTCCCTTGCAGAAGGCGCCCGGGGGCTACACGCACCTGCTGGTCGCCATCGACAAATTCTCCAAGTGGATCGAGGTCCGACCTCTGAACAGCATCAGGTCCGAGCAGGCGGTGGGCGTTCTTCACCAACATCATCCATCGCTTCAGGGTCCCGAACTCCATCATCACCGACAACGGCACCCAGTTCACCGGCAGAAAATTCTCGGACTTCTGCGAGGATCACCACATCCGGGTGGACTGGGCCGCCGTGGCTCATCCCATGTCGAATGGGCAAGTAGAGCGTGCCAACGGCATGATTCTACAAGGGCTCAAGCCTCGGATTTACAATGACCTCAACAAGTTCGGCAGGCGATGGATGAAGGAACTCCCCTCGGTGGTCTGGAGCCTGAGGACAACGCCGAGCCGAGCCACGGGTTTCACGCCGTTCTTCCTGGTCTATGGGGCCGAGGTCGTCTTGCCCACTGACCTGGAATACGGCTCCCCGAGGACGAGGGCCTACAACGGTCAAAGCAACCAAATTAGCCGAGAAGACTTGCTGGACCAGCTGGAAGAAGCTCGGGACAAGGCCTTACTACACTCGGCGCGGTACCCAGCAGTCCCTGCGACGCTACCAACGCCCGAGGGGTCCGGCCCCGAGACCTCCAGGTGGGCGACCTGGTGCTTCGGCTGCGGCAAGACGCCCGAGGGAGGCACAAGCTCACGCCCCCCTGGGAGGGGGCCATTCGTCATCGCCAAAGTTCCGAAGCCCGGAACGTACAAGTTGGCCAACAGTCAAGGCGAGGTCTACGGCAACACTTGGAACATCAAACAGCTACGTCGCTTCTACCCTTAAGATGTTTTCAAGTTATTCATATACCTCGCACCCACGCAAAGTTTAGTCATCAAGGAAGGGTCGGCCTCGCCTCGGCAAAGCCTGACCCTCCCTCAGGGGCTAAAAGGGGGGGAACCCCCTCTGCGTCAAAATTTTCCACGAAAAAAGATCTCTTTTACCAGAATATCTTTCGTGCTTTTTGACTACTTCGAAAAGTGGATCCTGAAAACGACGGAGTACACGTAAGCAGCCAAGGCTGACCGAGCCGAGGGACTCCTACGCCTCCGGGATACGGATACCTCACTCATCACCTTCTGCGATAAGTAACTCGCGTTCGGATAAAGTGATTCCGCGGACCGAACAAGTCTTTACATTCGGAAGCTCTTCTGCCGAAGCGATCCTTCGAGCCTTCTCGACTGAGTCGGTGACAGGGCCTCATGGACGGGTGAAAGTACGCGTAAGCGGCAAGGCCGACCGAGCCGAGGGACTCCCACGCCTCCGGGATACGGATACCTCACTCATCACCTTCCGCGAGAAGCAACTCTCGCTCGCACAAACATCCCTGTTACCGACAAAAAGTCCAGATACTCGAAACAAGAGGAAAAGAGACGCAGCTTTACAACGCAGCGAGGGTGTGTGTTCTGGCCTCGGCGGCCGCAGAAGGCACACGCTACAAGATAATCTGATCCTGCAGGCTCGGGTCTTCACGCTGGAAGGGGGCTGTAGCACCCTCGGCATCGACGACACCTTCAGCGAGGTCCGACCCAGCCTCGGACGGTGACGCGGTCCAGGGACTTCTCCGGGAATCCGGCCCGAGCGGGCGGCTCGGCCGGTTACCCCTGGGGCCTCGGCCAACCATCTTCCAAGGGCGCCAGCCCTCCGGCGTCGGTCCCGCTGACGGACAACCCGGCTTGGCTCCGGCCAACCAGGTTTTCATTTTCGAGCCAACTCCGCCACTGTTCGTGCTGATATCGCTACCCCTGGCCTCGGCTCGTCGAAGAGCAGCCAAGGGGTCTCTTTAACTGAGCTAGAGGAGCCTCAGACAACAAGGCCGATCGAGCCGAGGGACTCCTACGCCTCCGGGATACGGATACCTCACTCGACACCTTGACACGGGGCGACTCATGCTTGGTGAAGCGATTCAGATAATCAACAGGCGAGTCTTAGTGCTCGAAAATGAGGAAAAAACACGGCTCCGTGCCGAAATTACATACATGTTCAGGCCTCGACAGCCACAATGAACAAAAAAACCCTGGCATTCAAAGTGCCATTGCAAACAGAACTCCGGTTCCCCCTCCGCAGGTACGAACAAACCCCACTCCATGGGGGAAGGCCTGCGGAGCAACAGAAGACTGACGAGCGGCTCGCCGCCGCCCGCTCTGACTACGACGACAACGACCCCCGCTCCGGATGGTCGAGCTGCAGCAGCGCAGGCCTCAGGGTGGGCGCTGCTGCAATCTTGCCCTCGCCCGCACCGACGCTCGAGGGGCGAGGACAAGTATGAAGAACCGGAGGCCCGAAGCGCGGATGGTGGCGGTGATCCCGTCGGTGACGGGGACTTCTCGAGCCGCCTCCGCCTCGGCACCGACGGCAGGGGCCATCGGCCCCCCGGCAGATCCCCACTCAAATCCTCCCGGGCGAGTGGGGCACCGACCTCCGCATGAGGGCGCCATCCCGGTGCAAAGGCAGGACCACCCCAGAACACGAACGCCGCCCTAGCAGCGCGCGGCATCTTGGGTGGTCCTCCGTGCACACGGCGCGGCAGCCGCCCTCCGGCAGGAGGGGCCACCGGGAGCCAAGCCGACGAGCCCGACACGCTGGAGGTGACGACGCCCACCGTCGACCAGCCCCGCGTTGTCGAAGTCCGGGCCGCCCGCAGGGCCAGTGAGCGCCCTCTCCCTCGAACGCCGCGGGAAAGGGTGACCCACGAACCCGCGCGGGAGGTAGAGCGCCAACTCAGCCCGGCCCCCACCCCAGCGAGGATGATGAACATCCTTGAAGCTGAGGGTGGGACCAAGATCGCAGCCCGGCCTGCTTCTCCCCACCCAGGAACTGGCGGTCACCGTCTTGGGTGACCACCGGCGGGGGGGGGGGGGTACAGCCGGGCTGGCTGATGAAAATCCTTGAAGCCGAACGATGGCTGAAAGGTACCAACTCCCACGGAGTTGTGTTCCTCCAACGATGAGGCGAAAAGACGGCGGGTACCCCCCATCCGGGGGCTTGGAAGGTGGAAAGACGCGATGCATAAGGGAGGGAGAAGACATGGTCGCCTTCCGAAAGGGATCGCCCTCCTTTTAAAGGCAACTCTCCCTACGTGCGCCCCAACCGTCACGGGCTGAGTCTTCTCCAACACGCTCCAAGGCCCTCCCCTGCGGCGCGGGGGCTGGGTCCCGCATGTCATGCAAACCGGCTCAGAGCAGAAGAAGCCAAAACCGCCGCGCGTGGTGCACACAACCGCCCAGCGGTTACAAGCGACCCCCCACTTTCGCCCAGACCAACGGGCGGGAGGGGCGGGCAGCCATGCAGGTGGCATGCAACCGCGCCAGGTGGATGCGCTTCTCCGACTCCCAACACGCCGGCATGAAGGCCTAGGCCCACGCGTCACGCAACCGGCGCACCGGATGCTGCATACAAGCAACTGCACCGCCACTTGCGCCACCACCGTGCCTCTTCGGTTGCGGAACCAATGCCGCGACTCGAGGCGACCCAGCGCACGACCCAGCAGCGCCAGCATGGCGCGATGGTCAATGCAGCCAAAAGTGGGCCGGCAGTAATGACGGTGGCAGGCGGGCGGGAGCAGCGGTCGCGTCGTCGGCCAGGCTCACGTCCCATCCGGGGGCAGCAAGAGAACCCCCTCTCACGGCGTGAAGACAGGGCGCCCGTGATCCGTTCCTCGAACGGCTCGCGCACGCGCAACGGCCGCCCCGCCAACCACTCGCCCCGTCGCATTAACTCCGCGGCAGGACAGGCGGCGTTTCTGGCAGGAGAAGCGGGCGACGCTTCACCTTCGCCGTAATAACCGCGCCAAAAAAGGTACGCCATGTCGTTCGATTTCATATCCTTTTCTCTTTTTCCTCTTTCTCTATCTCTTGCAACAGGGACCGGGAAAGGGGGATACCCCGAAAAGGATCCTTCCCTGTGAAGGAACCGGGCTCCGAGCCCCCCCCCCTACTGATCAGAGGTTCGAAGGCTGGCCCCCGAGGGGTTCAACAGCGCCTCAGATCGCGTGGGCCCTACACCCACTACTGGTCAGAGGTTCGAAGGCCGGCCCCCCGAAGGGCTCCACGGCCGCCTCAGGCTACTCGGGCTCCGTGCCCATTACTGATCAGGGGTTCGAAGGCTGGCCCCTGAAGGGTTCACAGTCGCCTCAGACACCGAGCGAGGGATGACCAGGGGTACGTTCGATACATAACCAAGGCTCGAGCTGCGCTCCCGAGGTACCCTAGGACATTTCCGAGACCAGCGGGAGCGATCCTGTAACGGAATCCCATCGGAGGGAGGCATCGAGCCCTCGGACCCCGTCGCCAGGGGACCGGGTCCGGCAGATCACCCGCAGGTACTTTTGGGCATGCCTCTGGGCCCCTAGCCGACCCCCAACGAACGGGGCATGGACATCCACTCGGATTACCCGCTTGCAGCTCACCGAGACACCATGTTCGGTGCCCATCGAGGGTAACATGGCGCTCTCCCCCCTCCTCCTTGCGGAAAGGCGACGTAGGGGCGTATGTAAAAAAGCCGAGTCTGTCCCTGATCGCCCTCTCGCCCTGTGCGGAGGCTCGGGGGCTGCTCTCGCAAACCCGGCTCCGGCCGAACCGTTGACAGCGTCAACATACCAGCCCGAGAACTTGGGCCCCGACCGTGCACCCGGGCTACGGCCAGTTCGCATGAGGGAACAACCAGACCAGCCGAAGCATTACGCAAGGCATTAAGACCTCGAAGGAGTGAAACCACTCCTCCGAGGCCTCGGGGGCTACACCCGGCGGGTGCGCTCGCGCGCACCCACCGGAACAAAATGCAACCAAGAAAGGCTGGTCCCCTTGCAAAAAAGTGCGACGAAAGCCTCCAAGCGAGTGCAAAACACTCCCTTCGAGGCTCGGGGGCTACTGTCGGGGACCATAATTAGGGGTACCCTCAAGACGCCTAATTCTCAGCTGGTAACCCCCATCAGCATAAAGCTGCAAAGGCCTGATGGGTACGATTAAGTCAGGGATCAGTCCATACGAGAGACTCGATCACGCCTCGCCCGAGCCTAGCCTCGGACAAGGGCAGCCGACCCTGAGGGATTTTCGTCTCGCCCGAGGCCCCCCTCCAACGGTGGATACATCTCCGGCTCGCCCGAGGCCTTGCCTTCGCTAAGAAGCAACCCTGACTAAATCACCGCGCCGACCGACCGAGTCGCAGGAGCATTTAACGCAAAGGTGGCCTGACACCTTTATCCTGACGCGCGCCCCCCGGCAGAGCCGAAGTGACCGCCGTCACTTCGCCGCTCCACTGACCGCTCTGACAGAAGGACAGCGTCGCCTGCGCCACTCCGACTGCAGTGCCGCTTGACAGAGTGAGGCTGACAGGCAGTCAGGCCCTGCCAAAGGCGCCATAGGAAGCTCCGCTCCGCCCGACCTAGGGCTCGGACTCGGGCTAAGTCCCGGAAGACGGCGAACTCCGCTCCGCCCGACCTAGGGCTCGGACTCGGGCTAAGCCCCGGAAGACGGCGAACTCCGCTCTGCCCGACCTAGGGCTCGGACTCGGGCTAAGCCCCGGAAGACGGCGAACTCGGCTCCGCCCGACCCAGGGCTCGGACTCGGGCTAAGCCCCGGAAGACGACGAACTCCGCTGCGCCCGACCCAGGGCTCGGACTCGGGCTAAGCCCCGGAAGACAGCGAACTCCGCTCCGCCCGACCCAGGGCTCGGACTCGGGCTAAGCCCCGGAAGACGGCGAACTCCGCTCCGCCCGACCCAGGGCTCGGACTCGGGCTAAGTCCCGGAAGACGGCGAACTCCGCTCCGCCCGACCCAGGGCTCGGACTCGGGCTCAGCCCCAGAAGACGACGAACTCCGCTTCGCCTGACCCCAGGGCTCGGACTCCGCCCTTGCCTCTACCGAACGACCTCCGCCTCGCCCGACCCAGGGGCTCGGACTCGGCCTCAGCCATGGAAGACAGACTCTACCTCGGCTTCGGAGGAGCCTCCACGTCGCCCAACCTAGGGCGCAGGCCAGCCACGTCAATAGGAAGCGCCATCATCACCCTACTCCGAGCTGACTCGGGCCGCAGAGAACAAGACCGGTGTCCTATCTGGCTAGCTCCGCCAGATAGGCAATGATGGCACCCCGCATGCCCTGTGACGATGGCGGCACACAGCTCTCTTACGGAAGCAGGAGGACGTCAGCAAGGACTCAACCGCTCCGACAGCTGTCCCTCCGCCAGGCTCCGCCGCTCCTCCGACAGCCACGACACCACACCAGCTGGGTGCCAAGATCTCTCCGGCTGCCACATTGGCATGTACTTAGGGCGCTAGCTCTCCCCCCGCTAGACACGTAGCACTCTGCTACACCCCCATTGTACACCTGGATCCTCTCCTTACGCCTATAAAAGGAAGGACCAGGGCCTTCTTAGAGAAGGTTGGCCGCGCGGGGGCGAGGACGAGACAGGCGCTCTCTTGGGGCCGCTCGCTTCCCTCACCCGCGTGGACGCTTGTAACCCCCTACTGCAAGCGCACCCGACCTGGGCGCGGGACGAACACGAAGGCCGCGGGATTTCCACCTCTCTCACGCCCGTCTCCGGCCACCTCGCTTCCCCCCTTCGCGCTCGCCCACGCGCTCGACCCATCTGGGCTGGGGCACGCGGCACATTCACTCGTCGGCTTAGAGACCCCCCGGTCTCGAAACGCCAACAATCCCGAATGGCCTGCCAACCCTGTGCTTGTGAGAAAGAAAGGAGGGAAATGGCGGATGTGTGTAGACTACACTGGTCTAAACAAAGCATGTCCGAAAGTTCCCTACCCTCTGCCTCGCATCGATCAAATCGTGGATTCCACTGCTGGGTGTGAAACCCTGTCTTTCCTCGATGCCTACTCAGGGTATCACCAAATTAGGATGAAAGAGTCCGACCAGCTCGCGACTTCTTTCATCGCACCTTTCGGCATGTACTGCTATGTTACCATGCCGTTCGGTTTGAGGAATGCGGGTGCGACATACCAAAGGTGCATGAACCACGTGTTCGGCAAACACATTGGCCTAACCATCGAGGCCTACGTCGATGACATCGTAGTCAAGACGAGGAAAGCCTCCGACCTCCTTTTCGACCTTGAAGCGACATTCCGATGTCTCAAGGCGAAAGGCGTGAAGCTCAATCCTGAGAAGTGTGTCTTCGGGGTTCCCCGAGGCATGCTCTTGGGGTTCATCGTCTCCGAGCGGGGCATCAAGGCCAACCCGGAGAAGATCGCAGCCATCACCAGCATGGGGCCCATCAAGGACTTGAAAGGCGTACAGAGAGTCACGGGATGCCTTGCGGCTCTGAGCCGTTTCATCTCGCGCCTCGGCGAAAGAGGCCTGCCTCTATACCGCCTCTTAAGGAAGGCCGAGTGCTTCACTTGGACCCCTGAGGCCGAGGAAGCCCTTGGGAACCTGAAGGCGCTCCTCATGAACGCGCCCATCTTGGTGCCCCTCGCTGCCGGAGAAGCCCTCTTAATCTACGTCGCCGCGACTACTCAGGTGGTTAGCGTCGCGATCGTAGTTGAGAGACGAGAAGAGGGGCATGCATTGCCCGTCCAGAGGCCAGTCTACTTCATCAGCGAGGTACTGTCCGAGACCAAGATCCGCTACCCACAAATTTAGAAGCTGTTGTACGCGGTGATCCTGACACGGCGGAAGTTGCGACACTACTTCGAGTCTCATCCAGTAACTGTGGTGTCATCCTTCCCCCTGGGGGAGATCATCCAGTGCCGAGAGGCCTCGGGTAGAATTGCAAAGTGGGCGGTGGAAATCATGGGCAAGACGATCTCGTTCGCCCCTCTGAAGGCCATCAAGTCCCAGGTCTTGGCGGACTTTGTGGCTGAATGGGTCGACACCCAGCTCCCAACAGCTTCGATCCTACCGGAACTCTGGACCATGTTCTTCGACGGGTCACTGATGAAGACAGGAGCAGGCGCAGGCCTGCTCTTCATCTCGCCCCTCGGGAAGCACCTACGCATCGTGCTACGCCTCCACTTCCCGGCGTCCAACAATGTGGCTGAGTACAAGGCTCTGGTCAATGGGTTGCGCATCGCCATCGAGCTGGGGGTCCGACGCCTCGACGCTCGCGGTGACTCGCAGCTCATCATCGACCAAGTCATGAAGAACTCCCACTGCCGCGACCCGAAGATGGAAGCCTACTGCGATGAGGCTCGGCGCCTGGAAGACAAGTTCTACGGGCTCGAGCTCAACCACATCGCCCGACGCCACAATGAGACTGCGGACGAGCTGGCTAAGATAGCCTCGGGGCGAACAACGGTTCCCCCGGACGTCTTCTCCTGAGACCTGCATCAACCCTCCGTCAAGACCGACGACACGACCGAGCCCGAGAAGGCCTCGGCCCAGCCCGAGGCACCCTCAGCTCAGTCCGAGGTACCCTCGGCTCGGCCCGAGGCACCCTCGGCTCAACCCGAGGCACCCTCGGCTCGGCCTGAGACACCCTCGGCCCCCGAGGGTGAGGCACTGTGCATCGAGGAGGAGCGGAGCGGGGTCATGCCTAATCAAAACTGGCAGACCCCGTACCTGTAATATCTCCACCGAGGAGAGCTACCCCTCGACTGAGCCGAAGCTCGGCGGTTGGCGCGGCGCGCCAAGTCATTCGTCTTGCTGGGAGACGGGAAGCAGCTCTACCACCGCAGCCCCTCGGGCATCCTCCAGCGATGCATTTCCATCGCCGAAGGCCAGGAGCTCCTACAAGAGATACACTTGGGGGCTTGCGGCCATCACGCAGCACCCCGAGCCCTTGTTCGGAACGCCTTCCGACAAGGTTTCTACTGGCCGACGGCGGTGGCCGACGCCACTAGAATTGTCCGCACCTGCGAAGGGTGTCAGTTCTACGAAAGGCAAATCCACCTGTCCGCTCAGGCCCTGCAGACCATACCCATCACCTGGCCGTTTGCTTTGTGGGGTCTGGACCTAGTCGGCCCCTTGCAGAAGGCACCCAGGGGCTACACGCACCTGTTGGTCGCCATCGAAAAATTCTCCAAGTGGATCGAGGTCCGACCCCTAAACAGCATCAGGTCCGAACAGGCGGTGGCGTTCTTCACCAACATCATCCATCGCTTTGGGGTCCCGAACTCCATCATCACCGACAACGGCACCCAGTTCACCGGCAGAAAGTTCCTGGACTTCTGCGAGGATCACCACATCCGGGTGGGCTGGGCCGCCGTGGCTCACCCCATGAAGAATGGGCAAGTAGAGCGTGCCAACGACATGATTCTGCAAGGACTCAAGCCTCGGATCTACAACGACCTCAACAAGTTCAGCAAGCGATGGATGAAGGAGCTCCCCTCTGTGGTCTGGAGTCTAAGGACGACGCCGAGCCGAGCCACGGGCTTCACACCGTTCTTTCTAGTCTATGGGGCCGAGGCCATCTTGCCCACAGACTTAGAATACGGTTCCCCGAGGACGAGGGCCTACGCCGACCAAAGGAATCAAGCTAATCGAGAAGACTCACTGGACCAGCTGGAAGAGGCTCAGGACATGGCCTTACAACACTCGGCGCGGTACCAGCAGTCCCTGCGACGCTACCACGCCCGAGGGGTTCGGTCCCGAGACCTCCAGGTGGGCGACCTGGTGCTTCGGCTGCGACAAGATGCCCGAGGGCAGCACAAGCTCACGCCTCCCTGGGAAGGGCCGTTCGTCGTCGCCAAGGTTCTGAAGCCCGGAACGTACAAGCTGGCCAACAGTCAAGGCGAGGTCTACAACAACGCTTGGAACATCCAACAGCTACGTCGCTTCTACCCTTAAGATGCTTTCAAGTCGTTCATACGCCTCGTTCACACACAAAGTCTAGTCATCAAGGAAGGGTCAGCCTTGCCTCGGCAAAGCCCGACCCTCCCTCGAGGGCTAAAAGGGGGGAACCCCCTCTTCGTCGAAATTTTCAATCAAAAAGGCTTCTGCGTTCCCCGGCTATATCAGTAGCAGGACCCCAAGAAGCGAATGCGGGCGCATGTAAGTGGCAAGGCTGACTGAGCCGAGGGACTCCTACACCTCTGGGATACGGATACCTCACTCGTCACCTACCACGAAAAATGACTCCTACTTGGGCAAGCCACCCTGCTACTGACGAACGGGGCCGGACACGCAAAATGGAAGGAAAAGGAGCACGACTTTATACTACGATAATAAAGTGTTCGGGCCTCAGCGGCCGCAAAAGACACACGTGCAACACACGTGCATTCAAGGAAAACTGCTGTGGCAGAGTTAGGCGTCGCCCGGAGAAGGAGTCGCGCCCTCGGCTTCGTCCCCGCCTTCAGCAAAGTCCACCCCGGCCTCGGACGACGGCGCAGGCGGGAGGATCTCTGCCTCGAAGGTGGTTGCCAGCACCGCGCTCGGGCCCGCGGCGGCCGCGTCGAGCCTCTGGACTTCAGCCAGGGCGGCTTCATCTTCGTCAGGGAGGCAATACCCCTCGCTGACCCACTCCAGATCCACGACGTAGTGGGAAGCAAGCACGGCGAAGGCCTGCCTGACGCCGTGATGTAGCGCCTCGCGGAGTCTGCCGCGCACATGGTCACCCAAGGCCTGTAGGCGACTTTGAGGGGAGCTTCCTGAGGGGACGTCGCCGAAGCCAAAGACCCGGCAGAAGTCTGAGATGGCCTTGGACATGGCCGCGTGGTCGACCTCCCTCTGCTCGGCTGCCTGGGCAAGCGCCCTGGTGGACTCATCAAGGGCAGACTCGAGCTCTGCGAACAGCCAGAGCGCAAGGCCTCAAACACAAGTGGAGGAAACGAGCTGAAACGAAAACCGAAAACAGCCAGGACATACCTCCGGCTCGGGCACGCTGCTCCGAGGATGCGGCTTGGGCTGCGGCTAGGTCTGCTGCAAGGGCTCCGACCCGGCTTTCGGCCTCGGCGGCCCGGCCCCGAGATTGATCCTGCTCATCTGCGACCTGGTCAAACTCCGATTGTCGTCGCTGCACCTCTGCGCGTGCCGCTGCCGCCTCTGCTCTCAGATCGGCGTAGACCAACCGAAGGTCTGCCACCTCGGCGCCCTGCTGGGAGAGGCGCGCGGTAGCCCTGGCAAGCGAGGTCCTCAGAGATCGCAGCGAGCCCCAGACATCGACCTCGCGGCGGATGAACGACGACTTGGCGGCGCTCAAATCCGTCAGATCCTGAGGGAAGGAAGCGGGGCATCACAAAGGACGCCTTGATCACAAAAAAGAGGTATGCCTGAAATCATTACCTGGAGGATCTTGGGGACGTCCCTACAAAAGACCTCCAAGGGCGACCCCACCGTTGCCTCAGCACACTCGCGGAGCTCGTCCCAAGACAACTCCTCCCGCTCATCGTCAAGAACGAAGAAGGGATCCGAAGCCTCACGGGTCCGGAACCGGAGCAACTGGCGCCGCCCCTCGGAGCTCCGCCGCGCAGGGACAAGGCTGCCGCTCGGCGGGACGGGTCGCGTATCCACGCCCCCCTCCTCCGAGGCACCAAGAGGCGACGCCTCGGCCATCTCAGCGTCGGCGGCGACAGGTCGCTCCACGACCAGGACGGCAGCGGCTTCGGCAGCAGCTGGCGCTAGCGCCGGCGGCATGTCTGGTGGGCCCGAGGCCACGTCCGCGCCAGCCGCCTCCCCCAGCGTGACGACCACCTCGACAGAAGAGCCGGCCTCGGGAACTCGCTCCACGGCAACTGGTGCCGCCTGAGCCCCCGCTGTGGGGCGTCTTGCGAGAAGGTCAGCTGAACGGCGAGGCCCGGCGCGGCACCGGCTGCGAAAGCCGACGCCATCTTGACGACCTTCTGGGGAGCCAGATCGGTCAGGCCATGGCTCCGCTTGCTGAGGAGGAAAGGAAAGTCGCGGTTGGGACATACAAATGAGGAGCCAGGACGAAGACGTTCTAAGGTACTTACCCGCTCCGGGCCATGATCAATCGTGCCTGTGGGGAGGTCTCTCGGATCTCGACCCCCGAAGGTACCGCCGAGGTTTGCCTCGCCGCCAGCTTCGGTACCATTCTCGCTTTGGGCACCTTGGACGCCCGGGAGACGGACTGCCCAGGCGCTGCCACGGCGACCTGAGGGTCGCTCTCCCGCGCTGCCGGCATGGGCGACGGTTTTTCGGGGAACGGGCACCCCGGCCTGACTCCCCGGGGTCACCTCAACTTCCCCAGCCGAGGGGTCGAGTACCCCCTCGGTCTGCCCCCGCTCTTCGGGCCGGGACCTCGGCGTCCCGACCCCAGGAACTGACGGCGCCAGCCCGCTCGGGGGCTGGCTTGACGACTCCTGGCCTAGCCTCAAACCCGGGCTGAGGCCAAGGCGGGCAGCCATGTCGTCATCCTCGTCATCGTCTTCATCATCGTCGTCGTCGTCAGGCGTTTCCGGTGATGGCTCCCTCAGGAGTCCATCCCTCTCCTGCCGACGACGGAGCTTTTCCAAGGCGTCTCGGGCCCGCGTCCGCTCGCGGGCCCGAGCCTTCTTCGCGTCCTTTTTCTTCTTCTTCTCCTCCGCGGCAACCCGCCGCGCTGCTCGGTCCACCGCGTCCTCTGGGACCCGTGGCCGGGAAGGCTTGTGACACCCTACCTCCTGGAGATAGATGAAAAGTCTCGGCCGTAAGGACCAAGGGCAATCCGACGCAAGGAGAAAGAAGGAGCGGACACTCACCAGGGACACACACCCGCGGTCGGGACGCATCAAGGGCTGAGAGAGGGCGCTGGCGTCCGGTTTTCCCAACGCGATGGCCACTCGCCCGTGGAGAACGTCGACGGGAAGGGGATCCGAGGACATCCGCGAGCCCTCCAAGTCAGCCTCTGGCGTCATCTCCCAAAGCGGCAACCGCCGCTCCGCCAAGGGAAGCACCCTCCGGCGATGAATGGTGGCAATCACTCCCGCAGCGGTGAGCCCTCCTTTTCGCAACACCTCCAGGGCCTTGAGAAAGGGCTCAAGATTCTTCTGTCTGTCGTGCGGGGTCCCGTAGCGCCAAGCATCGGCGGCGACGGTGACCACTTGCTGAGAAAACGATGGGAACCTCTCGTCGTCATTCTGGAGATAGAACCACCGGCGCTGCCACCCTTTATTCGAGGACGCAAGGACGGCGGGAATATACAGCGACGCCCGCGCCTGCCTCAGCTGGAGGATGCAGCCACCGGCCCGCACTGTCGCGCGGACCCTTCTCTCCCCCGTCGGCGAAGCAAAAAGCTCCGCGGAGAAGAAATGAGTCCACAGGTCCCAGTGGGGGTCGATCCCCAATTATCCTTCGCAAACCGCTGCGAAGATGGCGGCTTGCGAGATGGAGTTGAGGCTGAGGTTGTGCAGCTCCACCCCGTAGTTATGCAGAATCGCCCGCATGAAGCGGCTTGCCGGCACTCTGAATCCCCGCTCGTGGAAGGAGACGAAGCTCACGACATACCCCGACGGCGGGGACGGGGCGGCTCCGCTCGGGGGGGGGGGGGATCCACTTCGGCTGCCTCTCATCAGAGAGAGGGCGAAGTAAACCCTCAGCAACGAGGTCCTCCAGGTCATCCGTCGTGACTGTGGAGAAAGGCCATGGGTCACGCGGCGGAATAATGGTCACCCGGTCGGCCATCACCAAGCAGAGGAGGTGGCGGCGGAAAGGACTGGGTGGGCGGATTCCTTTTCTCTGGCTAATCCCTCAGGTCGCGAAAACCTAAGAAGGAGGCAAGTAGCAGAGCAAAGAACCGTCACCAGGACTCTCCCCTGAGAATATAAAGACCCCGGCGAGACCCGTTCAACGCGTCGCCCGAACCCGCCGCGGGATTCAAAACTCAAAGCGAAACGGTCGTTCCTCGAACGGCTCGCGCACGCGCAACGGCTGCCCCGCGAACCACTCGTCCCGTCGCATTAACTCTGCAGCGGGACAGGCGGCATCGTTGGCAGGAGAAGCGGGCGACGCTTCGCCTTCGCCATAATGACCGCGTCAAAAAAGGTACGCCACGTCATTCGATTCCGTATCCTTTTCCTTTTCCTCTGTCTCTCTCTTACAACAGGGACCGGGAAAGGGGGATACCCCGAAAGGGATCCTTCTCCGCGAAGGAAACGGGCCCCGAGCCCCCCTACTGATCAGAGGTTCAAAGGCTGGCCCCTCGGAGGGGTTCAACAGCCGCCTCAGAGTGCTTGGGCTCCGCGCCCACTACTGGTCAGAGGTTCGAAGGCCGGCCCCTCGGAAGGGTTCAACGGCCGCCTCAGGCCACTCGGGCTCCACGCCCACTACTGATCAGGGGTTCGTAGGCTGGCCCTCGAAGGGTTCACAGCCGCCTCAGACATAGAGCGAGGGATGACCCTGGGTACGTTCGATACATAACCAAGGCTCGGTCTACACTCCCGAGGTACCCTAGGACATTTCCGAGACCAGCGGGAACGATCTTGTAACGGAATCCCATCAGAGGGAGGCATCGAGCCCTCGGACCCCGTTAAAAGGGGACCGGGTCCGGCAGATCACCCGCAGGTACTTTTGGAGCGCGCCTCCGGACCTCTAGCCGACCCCTAACAAATGGGGCACGAGCGTCCACTCGGATTACCCGTCAGCAGCTCGCTGGAGACACCATGTTTGGCGCCCTCCAAGGGCAACATGGCGCTTTCCCCCCTCCTCCTTGCGGAAAGGCGACGCAGGGGCGTATGTAAAAAAGTCGAGTCTGTCCTTGACCGTCCTCTCGCCCTGTGCAGAGGCTCGGGGGCTGCTCTCGCAAACCCGGCTCCGGCCAAACCGTTGACAGCGTCAACATACTAGCCCCAGAACTTGGGACCCGACCGCCAGCTCGCATGAGGGAACAACCAGACCAGCCGAAGTGTTGCGAAACGCACTAAGACCTCGAAGGAGTCAAACCACTCCTCCGAGGCCTCGGGGGCTACACCCGGCGGGTGCGCTCGCGCGCACCCACCGGAACAAAACGCAACCAAGAAAGGCTGGTCCCCTTGCAAAAAAGTGCGATAAAAGCCTCCAAGCGAGTATTAACACTCCCTTCGAGGCTCGTGGGCTACTGTCGAGGACCATAATTAGGGGTACCCTCAAGACTCCTAAATCTCAGCTGGTAACCCCCTTCAGCACAAAGCTGCAAAGGCCTGATGGGTACGATTAAGTCAAGGATCGGTCCATTCGAGGGACACGATCACGCCTCGCCCGAGCCCAGCCTCGGGCAAGGGCAGCCGACCCCGGAGGATTTATGTCTCGCCCGAGGACCCCCTCCAGCAACGGACACACCTTCGGCTCGCCCGAGGCCCAGTCTTCACCAAGAAGCAACCTTGGCCAAGTCGCCACGCCAACCGACCGAATCGCAGGGGCATTTAATGCAAAGGTGGCCTGACACCTTTATCCTGACGCACGCCCTCCAGTCGACAGAGCCGAAGTGACCGTTGTCACTTCGCCGCTCCACTGACAGGCCTGACAAGAGGACAGCGCCGCCTGCGCCGCTCCGACTGCCGTGCCACTCGACAGAGTAAGGCTGACAGCATCCAAGCCCGGCCTCAGGCGCCATAGGAAACTCCGCTTCGCCCGACCCCAGGGCTCGGACTCGGGCTCAGCCCCGGAAGACGACGAACTCCGCTTCGCCCGACCCTAGGGCTCGTTCTCGGGCTCAGCCCCGGAAGACGACGAACTCCGCTTCGCCCAACCCCAGGGCTCGGACTCGGGCTCAGCCCCGGAAGACGACGAACTCCGCTTCGCCCGACCCCAGGGCTCGGACTCGGGCTCAGCCCCGGAAGACGACGAACTCCGCTTCGCCCGACCCCAGGGCTCGGACTCAGCCCTGGCCTCAACCGACGGTCTCCGCCTCGCCCGACCCAGGGGCTCGGACTCGACCTCGGCCTTGGAAGACAGACTCGACCTCGGAGGAGCCTCCACCTCATCCAACCCAGGGCCCGGACCGACCACGTCACAGGAGGCACCATCATTACCCTACCCCAAGCTGACTCAGGCTATGGGGAACAAGACCGGCGTCCCATCTGGCTCGCTCCGCTAAACAAGTAATGATGGCGCCCCACACGCTCTATGACGACGGCGGCTCTCAGCCCCCTTACGGAAGCAAGAAGACGTCAGCAAGGACTCGACAGCCCCGACAGTTGTCCTTTCGCCAGGCTCCAGCGCTCCTCCGACGGCCACGACACCACACGAACCGGGTGCCAAAACCTCTCCGGCTACCACGATGGCATGTACTTAGGGCGCTAGCTCTCCTCCGCTAGACACGTTAGCACACTGCTACACCCCCATTGTACACCTGGATCCTTTCCTTACGCCTATAAAAGGAAGGTCCAGGGCCCTCTTACAGAGGGTTGGCCGCGTGGGGAAGGACGGGACGGCGCTCGCGCAAGGCCGCTCGCTCCCTCCCGCGTGGACGCTTGTAACCCCCTACTGCAAGCGCACTCGACCTGGGCGCGGGACAAACACGAAGGCCGCGGGATTTCACCTCTCATGCCTGTCTCCCTCCGGCTTCTTCCCCCCTTCGCGCTCCGTCTCGCGCCGACCCATCTGGGCTGGGGCACGCGGCGACAATTTACTCGTCGGCCTAGGGACCCCCCCGGGTTCGAAACGCCGACAGTAACTGTAATCCGAAAAGCTCACAATAAACAAATCCTAACCACACGGTTGTTCATTCACATTCACATACAAGTCTCATTTACAAAAGTACACAAAACACAATCTTGTCCACATATAATTGGTCATACACTCATACATGTCCACTCTTAAATTTTAACATACAACACATAAGTCTTAAAACACGATTGTTCATTCACATCCACATACAAGTATCAACCACACAAATACACAATACATAGTCATTACCACACATAAATGATCATACATGTTCACTCAAGTTTTAACCACATAGTACTATGTCTTAAACACACGATACATAAACTAGAAATCATGTGACATGTCGTCTGGATCACTTGATATATCTTCTATGACATTTGAAACCCTAAACCCTAACGGGTATAATTCTTGACTCCTTGGTTGTTTTTTGGACCGGGAAAATACGGTTAAAATATGGAAAAATACCGGATTTTTCCGAGAAATCCGAAAACAGACGGTAAATATGTCTCATCGTTTACCATACCGTTTTTAATAACCTATCCCGTTTCCGTCCCGTTCTCCGTATATCCCGAAAAATCTGAAAACGGTCAGAAAAATTCAGTAAACGGTACCAGAAATTTACATACCATTTACATCCTTATGGTGGAGTACTGGAGTGGCCGGTGCACCGGGACGGGCATGATAATGAGTCCCGGAATTCCGGGCATGCGAGAGGAGACCACCAGCAGGCAGCAGAGCCGTCCCTGATATTTTTTTTCGGGTCCAGTGTAAAATTCAAAATAAAAAAGGCCAAACTATAGCATCGCTTATTATTTAGAAAACCAAATTAAACCATATGCTTTGCTTTTTGTTAATCCTATCAATAGTATAAATTCTTTTTTACATTTTACTAAAGAAGTATATGTAAATTCTTAGATACCGTGTTTTTTTGGGTCCGGTGTGAAATTCAAAATAAAAAATGCCAAAGGATATCATTGCTTATTATTTTAGAAAACTAAATTAAACCATATGCTTTGCTTTTTGTTAATCCTATCAATAGTATAACTTCTTGATTACATTTTACTAAAGAAGTATATGTACATTCTTTTAGATACCGTGTTTTTTTGGTTCATGGCAGATCCTCCTCTTAAACCAACCCTCTACCACAAGAGCAAGATGGAGTACAGGAAACCGTTCCTGACATTCTACCACAAGGATCACCTCCTCACATGTTACATCTCTTTGATATATTTGGTGGGCCAGAAACGATTTTAGATTCGATGATGATAAAAAAATGGACTATTAAAAAAAAGATACATCACGAAACAAATGCTGACATTTTAGTAGCAACAAAGGTTTTCACTGCAGATGATGTACATGATCGGTCACATGGAGCCGCTGCAACAACAAGATATTTGTTTCACCCCTCGAATTCTTTATCCCTGATCTCCTACCGGATCCCAAATGCTCTGTGAATGCGGCAATCAGCCCTGACAGTTCTCCAGAGTCATCGAGGGCTGCAGGGATTGGTGTGTTTATCTTCAGTAATTCTCGGACGCATCACCATGCACTTTTTGGTTTGCTTCGTGGCACAGCTATCAGATTATGAGACAGCCAGCACACCCAGTATAATATATATATAGGGCAGGTATAACGGGAGCCCTGAGCTTCCAATAGTTAAAGGAAGCCCAGGCCGACCACCCCTACAAACTGGTTCAACCCAGCGCGCGCCAACCAGCCTATCGGGTGCGCCCCTGCCCCACGTCTGTTAGCGCAAAAAAAGGAATGCATGCATGAGTCAAACACGATCCAATGCATGCGCGTAAATTTAGGAAAAAATGTGCGACAGTTTCTATTTTTAAATGCTTTATTTCCTCCATAAATTTAGGATCGCTGCAACAGCCATGCAGCTAGACACGTAAGGACCATTTTATGATATATACTGAGACTAAATATGCTACATTGTGTAGATAATTATGCAATTCGGTATACTGCGTAAAATCTGTTACCAGCTGCATGCGCACGAATTTATGATGAAAATAATGTGCAATGAAAGAAAATGAATTGTATGCATAGAAACATAAAATCGTATTTAATGTTTAATTTGCTTCATAAATATATTATCCCTCAAACAACCATGCAGCTAAACACATTAGAACTAGTTTATGATTTATACTTATACTAATTATACTAAACGGTGTAGGTATTTATGCAATTCGGTACACTGCGTAAAAAAATCTAGCAAGTTGTTCACTGGTGGACGCATCTCCAGGTTGGAGCGTAAAAACCTTAAGTTTTAAGCATAAAATCTCTCAATTATAAGCGTAAATATCTGGCCAATGTGAGAGGTTGATAGCTCTGGTAGGTTGTTATTACGATCCTATTTTTATGGCAGATTCGAAAAATATGGCAGCTGCATGCATGCAGTTTCTATTTTTATACAGATCCAAAAATTATGGCAAAATGCATGCATGAGTCAAACACGTTCCCTTGCATGCGCGTAAATTTAGGAAAGATATGTGTGGCAGTTTCTATTTTAAATGCTTTATTTACTCCATAAATTTAGGATCGCTGCAACAGACATGCAACAAAAACTCATAATGACCATTTTATGATATATACTGATACTAAAAATGTTACACTGTGTAGATAATTATGCAATTCGGTATACTACGTAAAAATCTGCTACCAGCTGCATGCACACGAATTTATGATGGAAATAATATGCAATGAAAGGAAATGAATTGCATGCATAGAAACAAAAAGTCACATTTAATGTTTTATTTTCTTCATAAATATAGGATCCATCCAACAGCCATGCAGCTAAACGCATTAGAACTAGTTTATGATGTATACTAATACAAATTATACTAAACGGTGTAGGTATGTATGCAATTTGTTACACTGCGTAAAAAATCTGGCATGTTGTTCACTGGTGGACGCATCTCCGGGTGGAGCGTAAAAACCTTAAGTTTTGTGCATAAAATCCCTCAATTATAAGCGTAAATACCGAGTCAATGTGAGAGGTTAATAGCTCTAGTAGGTTGTTATTACTATCTTATTTTTATGACAGATCCGAAAACATGGCAGCCGCATGCATGCGGTTTTTATTTTTATACAGATCCAAAAAATATGGCAAAAATCGTGGGAGTTTCATTGCATGCGCGGAAATTACGAACAACATAAATCAAGGAATTGCCTTTCCAATGTGCATGCAGTAAACTGATATACGAACTCCGTGTTTAAGCATAAAATCGTACAGTTTTTGGCGTAAATAATACATGTGGTAGGCATAAAACACAATAATCGAAAAGAAAACTGCGCCGGATCGGAGGATGTCACGCGCGATCATCGCTGCGTGCATCTCGGGCCTTCCGTGATGCCGCTCGCTCGAACATCGCGCCTCATGCGTCGCCGTCGCTACTCGCACGTCGACGGGCGTCGCTTGCTCACCGGCCTTGGAAGTGCCGCCTCCTCGGGACCTCAGGGATGCCGCCGCTTGCCCGCACAAGGGCCCCGCTGTCGCTCGCCCTCTGGATCGGGGAGCCGCCGCCACCGACCTAGGAACCACCGCCACTACTCCGGATCGAGGAACCTCCGCCACCGCGCGTCGAGGTCATGGAGTTGCGGCCACCGGCTGGGGATCCACCGCCGCGCATGCTCTGGGCAACCCCCGTCGTCGCACGCGGCGTCGCCAATGAATCGGGGTGGAGCGTAAAAAACTAAACCCTAACACTCCGGGTCCTATTTTATAGACGTCCGGATGTGGTTCGGCTCGACCGGATTGCACCGTCCGACCTCGGCTTCCTCTAGTTATTTGGAAGCCCAGGGCTCCTAATATATAAACTATATATATATATATTTACTATTAAGTGTTTAGTGTAGACTGCCCCCGCCCTAGGTTCCGCTCGCCTGACCTCTGGAAACCCCGCCGCGCTTCCAACCGCCTCCTCAAACCACGCCGGGAACGCCGCAAACCCCGTCGCACGTAGCTCCTCTTTCGCCTCCACCGCACACAGCATGCGCGCTCCTTCCCCGCTCGCTTCTCGTCCCCGCGTCGCTCAGATCTGCTCTTGCTCCTCGCCACGCGCGCCCTCGGACCTCGACCCATGGCGCGTCGATCTGCCCGCGGCCCCCAGACCCCGCCCCGGCTCCCGACTCCTCTCCCTTCCCTACATCGCGCTTCCACAACATCGCGCGTGGGGCCACGACAACATCGACATCGCGGTGCCACACCATCACCGTGGGCCCCGACATCGCCACACCGTCGCCTCGCTTTCCCGGTGTCGATCGTGGTCACCACCTCTGCCAACAAATGCCTCCATCGCGCCAAGCTCTCAGCGTGGTCGCGCCATGAATTCCTGAACTCGCCATGGGTCCGCGCGCGGGAGCTCCTCAACCAACTCCGCCATCCCACCGCCCCCATTGCGATCCGCCAACCCAGCTCGATCCCACACGTCCCCCTTAAAAGCGGCGGGGCACACCCGTGTCTCCCTCTCGCCCAACCACCCCCACCCCCACCCTCGCCCTAGCCCCGAACCCTCCTGGTGGCGGCCCCGCGCGTGCAGGCACGCGACATCCTATCGGGAGGCGAGGGGGCTCCGATGACCACCAGTGCCAACCTGATGAACCATCCGCCTCACCGCCTCGCTTCCCATCGTGAATAGGGTTCTGTCATATATGTGCTCGATTGGTCCAGGAACTCTGAGTCCCGCTTCCAGTTCATTGTCATGAATACGCGCAACACTGGTACATCGGCGATCACTGCTCGGATCGGTCACCCGCGGCGCCCAGATAGGGATTCAAATCACTACGCTATTGTTGCAGATGCCTTACAATCTCTTTTGGTAATGTGGATTCTCTTTTCATCCATCTGTTTCTTATTTATTTCTTATTATATAGGCTCGATTAGCATCCAGATTCAGCGTTTGGCATGGCATGACTATTCCTTAAATATTGCAAAAGAATGGTACCATTTGTACCTACGGTATTCGTCATTGCTTTGACTGAAAACAAAAGTCTATTTGTGTTATGCGCTCAAACAGATGTACACAATAGACGTGCATTACCTGTTCTATATATCAGATGCATATAAACTACTCCACTTGTTTCTGCAGCTTGCCGATTCAAATTCCAAGGAGATGAAGAGCAAGACAAAGGAGTGAAATGACATAATCAAGCCAGACATAGTAAGTTTTTGTGTTCACTGGTTCCCATGAAGGAGAAGGTAATAATTAAAGCTTTTAGTTTTCTCTTATTACATTATGGGCACTAACATTTACTACCAGGCAAATAATGTTTTTCATATTTATAGATGTTGAAACGAAATTAGTTGGTTAAAGTGGGCCCTTTTTGCCAACAGAAACTAGAGCAGCTACAATAAGCAGCTAGACATAGGCATGAGGTACAAATCATACTATTCTGTGTTTCTGAGTGCATCCAGTTTATTCTTCTCAGGTTTCTGCAAGTACTAAGGGGACAACGAATTTGATAATTTGGTGCATATCATGAAATGGTGGTAAGCCAAGCATAGAATTAACTATAGGATAAAAACTACGAGCTCTAATTACAATCAAATTTTAAGTGCATCATTCACCAATCACTATTTTTAACTTGCAGAACAATTTGTTGTTCTATTTTTGTCATGGTTAAATTAAGTTTTCTATTACAAAATCACACCATTGTTCGCTCATCAAAATGGAGGCCTCTCTGTGGACATATATAATCAAAGTTTCGATGCACACAGGGACAGTACACGGGGACGAACATGACACAGTAAAAGTGGGGGTTGGATGTGTCTTTTGCCGGGGACTATACACCAGCTTCTTAATCCTGGATGCTTGATTCTTGGCTGCTCACAAACACCATTGTGATGGCCTTCATTTAGGATTCAAAGAAGGCTAGATAGGTGAAGTTTTTAGTTCACATCGCATTGCTGCAGTGATTATTTTTCTTATTCAATCAGGTTTATGAAAGTGGGGTTTTAGTCACTTTGCATTTTTTTATGAAGGGAATGTGCATGCTTGCTGCTTTGGTTTGTGCTAGGAGCATGCACCGGGCGCGCTTCTTGAGGAGAACATAGATTATTCGCTATTTTGCAGTGGCTCGTGCTACCCGAGATGACCAAGCTGGTATCCATTCAACATGCCCTCTTTTGATGAAGTTAGAGTTCAGTATGTAAAATAAATAGTCATCCTTAGGCTTGAATCCGTACTCTATTGAAGTAACTAGCTGCCTAAAGGACTATGCAACACCTAACTCTGAAATCTGAAACTGACACATTTGTTGAATCTAATACCATGCTACCCTCCTATTTGGTCATCGTAAGTTCGTAACAAAACCTCTATTTTTTCCACTTCATTCCTTACAGTTTTTTTAATATTTTTTTAAGTTCGTATGATTGAGGTCTTATATCTACCAAGTAGGATCTATACTTTGCCTCTTCACTTAGAAATTTTAGACATCTATGCGCATGCTTCCAAGCACTGTAATCCACTATTTTCGTTGTGCCAGACACTTGGTGTCCCTATGGACAGACTTGTGCGAGCCGTAGATTCAGTTTCGGTATGTTCCAATTTTCAGTGCACTACATGCTCAGCTACACTTGCATGTGAATGGGCTACACTGCTTGGGGTTCCACTGCTTTCGTACATTTCGCGAGGGAGGGACACATTTGGATTTTGCAGTTATTCATGTTGGGATGAGGGAATGGCTGTGTGTGTGCGACGAGTCAGAGGAGGCTAAAATATGTAGAAGGAGTGTCATGCAAAAAATAATATTGTACTAAACTACTGGTGTAGTATTTGGAGATACCTTTCAACATTTATAGAAGGAATGTCATGCTATTTAAACTAGATTGATGGCCTAGATTTTATATGGTTAATTAATTGGCAGGTTTATTAAACCTAAAAGACAAACACTTCTTGCTACCTAACTAATGATTGACTGTCGCCACACATTAGACCGAACATCAACGTAAAATGAGACACCTAATGGTAGCATAAATACTTAACTGAACTAATGTGTAGAAATAATCGAACTAATATCTTGCTCAGGGACTGCTCCTTCCTGTGCTCGAGTCTACTCTGCTGGTATAAGCAAAAACATGTTCTGTTAAGGAAGGTACGTACACATTACAACAATTTGGTGCATCTCTGTTGGTCTTTCTGGAGCTTTATTTGACATGCTTGGCTTCTTGATTTTTGAACTACTCATGAACTGGACTACATACTCCAACAAGGCTAGTACAAGCAATAGATAAATAACTTTTCATTTTATCCAGCTGCATAATCATTTGGCTATCTACTCATGAACTAGATCTGTCGGTGCAGATGAGGAGTCACAAGTTGTAATGGGTAATTTGCATCTGAGGCATCTCTGTGATGTCACACCCTTTTTCACCTTGGAGATCTGATGCACCCAATGCTCCGCCTCAAGTCCGTCTCTGTAGCGCCCTACAGTTGTTTTGATTTATTTTTGACCTGTCATTGCCTTTTCCCCATTTCAGTATGTCTGCCTTTTCTCTTTTTCTATCTGGATTCGTGTTCTTCGATCTGGATTCATCTTTGAACAAGGGTGTGGTTCAGTCATGCCATTGGTGCTGCTGTGTTGTTGGTGTGGAGATGAAATGACGAGGAAATTGTTTCCCTATTGGTTTGAATGGCCGCCATGATGGCTCAAACAGTATTAGCTATATCTGATCACCTCTGCCGTCTTGTGTCATGTTTAATCTGTCGCATTTCTTTTCTCGAGAACGTTTTTATATTTGTGCACAAACGATTCAAATGCGTATTTGGCAAATCTTAATCGAGAGCAGTCGACCTACCGGGAGAACGCTCCTGGTTCAGTCTCCCCTGTGTTCAGTTGAGGATATGATGACCCTTTCCCGAGATGATCGACAGTGAACATACTGAGCGCAATAAGTTCTCTATTAGAGAACCAAGCCAGAATTCTGATCCTCCATGTACGCAGAAAACGTGTCTCCGAACGTAATGCAGTGGTTGTTTTTGTTGCCCCTTTTCCAAAATCGATGCTTCTTTTTGCGCTTCTCACAATTGCGTTGCGCAGCTCGGAGAATATGATGACCCTTTCCCCAGATGATCGACGATGAACATACTGAGCGCTACATTTTCTCGTTCGAGAAAGCCAAGTCAAAACTCTGATTCTTTATTCATCCGATTACTGTCGTTGCTTGCTATTTTGAAGAAGAAACTAAACTAAACTATGCATCTGAAGTGGCCACTTGTAAACTTGGCTATCATTTGGGCCCTGCGTTGAAAAACTGATTACCAGTGGATGGATTTAGGTGCCCGCTGCGTATGAGTTCTCTATTTCGTGCATGTACTGTACCTTTGCATGATATCAGTGGTCGAGCACGAGTTGAGATATTTTCTACTTTTTTGTTTGCAGATCATATGATGTCATGTCTAGTCTTTTAGGTGGTGTAACCTCTGTTTAGCTACAACTGTTGCTTGAACAAAACCCTACATATGCATGCATACAAATTATTTGGATAATTAAATCTAACTTGAGTGCCTTCTGCTCTTCTTTCGCTATATAGAGATGAAATATGTGATAGAATTATCCATAAAAACACGGCTTGATCTGTCCGCTATTGTTGTATATTGATCAAGAGAAGCCAGCTAGCTTCGATGAGATATTTCAAGGAAAATGTCTTAAAGCAATGTTAATTGGATGTGGTTTGATCTTCTTTCACCTGGTGATCTCTTCTATCTTTAAATTATAATATGTTCTTATGCTTTCAGTAACATGTCGTTCTTTTCTCTAAAATAAATATTAATGGTTTTCAGCTTATCCTGGCTTATTTGTATATGTAGGTTAGTGGTCAACTGTACTATGATGCTACGATCTTTTAGGTACCGACATATTGTTGGTTTCCTATATGGATTATAGAATTATCCAGTTCAAGCATGCCTGGGTATTATAGATGCCCATTTGTGTTAGGACTAATTACGATGATCTCCAGTATAGGGGTTCATGGCCTCAAAACACTATCAATCCCAGTTTCATGGTGGAAATAATTGCTAAACTTGTCTGGGCAACTTGGGATCATTACTTTTTAGACCCCACATTATCTATTGAATTCCTTTATCACTTGTATCTATCATTTGTTTGCAAGCAGAGAGTTGGATTCTCTAGGGCATACTAAAGGTACATGTGAACACTTTTGCATATGCTCTATTGAAATTTAACCTAAGTATTTTTCAACTTTAATATGATTTTTACACCCTAGAAAGGCCTTTTGTTACTGATACAACTGCATGCTAGGAGAAGTTCACATGCATAGCTTCTATCCTGTGTTAGAGACAATCTGTAGTTTTATATGGCTCCTGATGTCCATTAACCAGACCTTGATCAGAGGTTGGTGACTAGATAGCATGTCACACCATAAAAAAAATTCCTTGCTTGCTTGCTTTAGTTGAGAAGGACATGCCTGGTGCAGGTTGAGTATTCGAAGCAGCCTCTCCACATGTGTGGGAGGATGGCTTGCCTTGGTTTTTTTACTTCCCTAGACCTCATTCGTGTAGGATCTTCTAGCACCAGGTCTACCTTTTTTGCTTGCTTTGGCTGCTAAAGTTGTGCCCAGCTTTAAGGAGCAAATAAATTTGGAAAATAAAACTCATTTCAACAAATAAAGCTGCTCTCAAATATCCATTTGCATGTTTGTTGCATTATTTTTTTCCAATTATTTGTTTAAGACTCTGGTGCATCATCACCAGGCTCTTGTGTTGTCCCTAATAGCATTTGTGATTCTGGTTCATTCGTGTACCATGACAACAAATTAACTTGCAATAATGTCGTGTTCACCTTAGGGTTGTCAACATACATGCTTCTTGTGAAATATTTAGAACTTACTATGATGAATACCTTACTGCATAATCCATTAATATGTTGAAGCAACATTCCTCTTTAACATGGAGTACATAAATATACTATTCTGGAGCTTAATGGCGTTGACACAATATCTGATAGACTTACTAGCTATACTGATAATTGACAGGACCATGCTTCACATTTAATTTTTCTATTTTCATATAACTCACACTATCTGAGTAACTTGTTGCTAAATTCGAGATATTAAGGTATCAGGACGGATCCAGTCAACTTTTATTAAGGCATCTTCCTTCAGTATCACTTGTGCTGCTGCTGCACTGCTCCTACCCACTCCCTCCGAGAATGAGAATATACTCTATCTAAATCGAATTGTTTATATGGACACTACTCATTATTATGTCTTTATTTATTGTAATTGTTTGATGTGGCTGAGAGGAGTTACTATTGAAGGGGTCTTTCATTCTTTGAACTTCTAGCCACCTGGTATAGGATCCTAAGGACAACAGAGACTCCATCCATCCTTAGCAATGACCATGATCAATGTTAGCAAAACCAGATATATCCTGCTCTCAATCAGTAATTCAGTATCAAGCAGTGGTTGCTGTCGCAGCTTCCTTCCAGTCTGGTGGTTATCTGAAGCAGCAATTCCTACACCTTCAACAGCCTATACAGTCTCCACAGGAGCAGTGCAACCTCAATCCACTGTTGCAACAACAAATATGATAGCTTTTGCCGGTCATTCTATGTTTCTATCATGTAAGTTTTAGGAAATAAATTTATTCAGTGTGGCAACCGGAAGAAAGCTCATACTATTTTAATGACTTGTGTGGAATGAGTTAAGTTTGTACCCGTGAATTGTGTTCAATGTTTTATTGATTCTTCCATCCTTATTCCATCTACTAGGTATATGTCGGTGCGTTATTACGAAATCAATATGATAAAATACATTGATATACAAAATACTAATTGGTTTTTATTGATTCTTCCATCCTTATTCCATCTATTATTCCATCTACTAGGTATATGTATATGTCGGTGCATTATTATGAAATCAATACGATAAAAAATATTTATATACAAAACACTAATTGTTATTGTGCACTTCTGTTGGCATCATTAATAGTGGATGTTTACATACCTAACTATATTTTTTAATGTATGTAAACATCAACTCTTAGTGTGTATGTAAACATCCACTTTTAGTGATGCCAATAAAAGTGTAGAATAACAATTAGTATTTTTCCATATCAATGTATTTTATCATAGTGCTTCTACATCTCAATGTATCTTACTATTACATGTTGATTCCGTAGCAACGCACGGGCATGCACCTAGTATATACTTAAAACACCAGTTTCAACGGTCGTCCCGCGTCATTTTTTTACAAAAAAAGTCCCTACATTTCTTCCAAATCAACTCAGTGTAAAATATTATAAAGTGGTGCAGGAGGTGGGGTTTGAACCCACACCCTGCTGAAAAGAAGGGTGGAAGACACTGAGTGAAACTGTCTAACCAGTAAAACATCATACTCAGGTGTTTATAATATTGAATATAAATTGTATATATGTATATATGATTTTTTGTAAAATAAAAAAATGTGTCGGACTGGACTGGGTCAGCACTACAGGCCGAGGCTACGGCCTAAGTGCCGCATGGCGCTCGTGCCGGGTTGGCCCAGATACTATTAAATGGGTCGTGCCTCGGGCCGGCTCGCCACACACGGCTCATTTGGCCATCTATACCTATACCTCCGCACGATAATGATGGTCCTCTCCTCAGTTGTCATCACCTCGTTCGTCATTCTACTTATTTTCTCTCTCCCCTCATGCCTCCACCTCCGCGCCACCCCATTCTCGGTAGAGGGCGTAGGAGCAGGCGCCTCATCCCTGTATTCGTCTGACACCAGCCCCGATACCGACTCGCGCAGTGGCTATTGCACGTCCACGAGGACGTTTCACATCATGCGTGCACCATCGTTTTCGTCGTCGTCGAACGTCTCGTTCGTCTTCCCGGCCTTCGCCCTGCTCTTCCTCCTCCAACCTGCTGCCCCTGCCCACGGTCGTAGCCGCGAGCCATTCTGCGTGCTCCTGGCCTTTCTCCGTGCATGCCGTCGAGGAGGACATAGTGGCGCCCGCCATGCTTAGGTTCGCTTAGCGATGAGGAGTCCAGGTCTGAGATATTGGACAACTAAGGCCCGTAGCATGGCAGCAGTCAGCATATTGTACGAAGTTGGTGGTGGTCTTGTGTCGCTTTGGCGGGTCCAGGGCTGTGAAGACTCTCGCATTCTCTCGCCCTTCTCGGACTGACGCCTGGTGCGGGTGCCTCTCGATTTGGAGCTGCTCCGGCTGGGATTCTTTCTCCGCTTGCATGCTCTCTCCCTATATATCTAGTGGTATACTATATATGTCGCCTCCAGATGTCTATGTCTTCGTTGTGTCCTCCAGCAACGAACATGTATGCCCGCCTCTTCCTTTCTCATCCTGCTCTACGAAACCTTGGAAGTGGGGGAGGCGAAGGATGAGGGTCTCTGATTTGCTGCCTATGGTAACCGTGCGTTCATAAAAAATATTATACGAAAAGCGGAGACAATCAATAAAAAATCTTGAAGTCTTTTTGGTGGATAATTTACGTGGGTATTGTTGTGAGTCGTCGCAACGCACGGGTAACCCACTAGTATATATATATGAACGAGTTAACGGAAGACCAGTGTTTCCATTAGTACCGAGAAGCCCCAGCCAGATATAACATTGCGTGTCTGATCGTGCATGGGTTCTGGCTCTGACGGATTTTAGCATAAAATATGAACTAAAACAGCGAAACTGAGTATGAATTTTAGCGTAAATCATAGATCTATTTCGTAATGGGAACGAGGCCCAAAAATACGACGAGAAAATCGCGCGTGTGTTCTGGCTCGGGTGGACTCAGCGTAAAACATGAACCAAAACAGCGTAAATGGGTATGAATTTTAACGTAAATCATCGATATGTTTTGTAACGACAAATGGGGCATGAATTACGGCGCAAAAATCGGCACATACAACAGTAACGAGTTCTGGCTTGGACGCATTTAAGTGTAAAATGTGAACCAAAACAGCGTAAATGAGTACGAATTTTAGCGTCAATCGTTGATCCGTTTCGTAACGACGAATATGGCCGAATGTATCTCTCTCCACTTGAGGTTGCCATAAAATGCATGAAGAAATGTCGTAAATTGATGTCAAATGCTACAAGAAGTAATTGTAGCTTAAAATACAAGCTAACCATCTATAAGACAAGTGTTTTAGATTTTACAATAAGATATAAGAGATACTTATTCATTTACTCAACTATGATGATGCCGTGTTTACAGTTTAGTTGTTGGTACATACACACAAAACTTAGTTTCACCATAACATCGTTGTTAGCATAAAACTGAGTACAAAAGACTCACCACCGAGGTCCATATCTTCAAACATAACATGAATTGTCAATACGATCTTTCATTATTAATATGATCATCTTTCCATCTTGTTATGACTAACATAACATACAGTCTAAACTAGATGCAAACTTGTAAACTTGTAGTTCCTGGTCTGTTGTATGGTTCATCATTTTGGTTCACCATATAGGAGGAACAATAAAAACATACAAACAATAGTAGCTGAATTCGAGCGATATTATTTTGATTCAGCTGAGGGTCATCCTGTGGATCTTGGTGACACAAAAACATTCCTATGCCACAAGCAAGAGCAAGAAACAGTAGCATAGACACTTGATGTTGTGCAAGTTCATCATCCTGTGTATGATAACTACAACTACATTAGATAACCGATACAGCAAGAATGTTAATTGATAACTTGTCAAAACACATAACATGGCCCTCGAGCTCCGCAACCATTTTAGTCTGCAGATCAAAATTAACAACTACTATAACCTCCACATATATATTGATAGCATGGGTACAACCTGTTACTTGCTACAACCTTTCAGCCAATTATGTAAATTTAGCAATATAATGATCACCTGTACACGACTATAAGCACATATAAAATGTATACAATTAAGCTTGCTTTATTGATAAGGAGAGGAGAAAGATAGGAAGATCTAGCTCCTAGAACTGTGTGAGCTTGCCTTCTGCCACTGTTCGAAGGTTAGCATTTGTTGATTGAGCAGCTATCAGAACCTGAGTGATATCCATAGCTGTATCGTACATAAAATATATAGGTTTTGTCAGTTAGAATGGAATCAAATAAAATCAACAAGCAACATAATAATCAACAGTGCAGATTACTAAAGGTTAGTCACACACTGAGACAGTTGAACATAGCTTAAAGTTTTTGCATTCAAAACAAAAAGTTCACAACACAGATATTAGCCACGTCAACAAAGGTATTGTATGCAAATTTTTCATTCATATTAAAGCCCATACCCATAATATTTGCTTAGCCTCTCACTACAGTAAACAAAGAAATTTCCGACGGCTAAAACCGTCGGACATAAGACTTGGACCGTCGGAGATAAGCTATGTCCGACGGCATTAGCTTATCTCCGACGGTTTTAAGCCGTCGTGGATAACGCGTCGGAAATAGCGTTATATCCGACGGCAGCCGTCGGACATAGCGTATGTCCGACGGCCCCATCGAACCGTCGGAGATAAGGCGGCATAACCGTTTTACCCGTCGCCTGGGCCCACAGCTGTTATGTCCGACGGTTTAAAGCCGTCGGACATAACATATAGCATATTTCCGACGGTTTTAAGCCGTCGGACATAAGGTTTATGTTATGTCTGACGACCTACACTAAGCCGTCGGACATAACATTTTTCAGAAATTGCACAAAAATCTGAAATTTAAAAAATCTGACATTTGCAAATACAAAACAGATTTCATACACATATACACATTCACATTAACAAATATACTCACATAAGTATACACATTCACAAATATAATCACATAAGCATTCACATTCTCAAAATTTAACATAACGACATAGTTCCAAATGGTCGCAACAAGTGTTTACATAAACATAGTTGTCCAAACTCCAAAATGAACATTATTCGACGGATAGGCTTTCACATGAAAGGTTGCAACAAGTGTTTTACATCATTATCACTCATATCCATCGCCATCTCCTCCGGCTGGACTATGCGTGCTGAAAAGATTGTTCACCCACGAATGTAGTGTCTCAACAATCCAAGATTATCACTAAACAACTAAATCAACCAATGCATCTGCATGATTGACCATTCTAATCTAAATAGCATGCTCAGAGAAGCCATAAAGCATACAATAAAAGTATACAACTTCAGCGAAAAATGATTTATGCAATAAACGATTTTTCTTGTGGAAGCTCATAATAATGTATAATTTACAGATTCTAAACTTGTGATTCCTTTGACCATTTAACAAATATAACCTTGGGGCAACGTGCTTAACTGCTTATGGACTGGAATTGAATAATATAAACCCTAGCTAAGCCCCAAAAGTCACGACCACACAATAGTGTGAGATCTGCCTTCATCATTGGTTTCCCCAAACTGTTTGAGATTTGGCAATAACTGAATTGAAATAGAAACACTGATCGCATACTACACTCTTCGCAGACCACACATGATAAAACATAGATCAACAACGGAATCCATCTGTGCCCGCTCGCCTGTACAACACGGATTTCTCGAAACAAACGGCTGATCCTCGGAGCACATAGATTTGCTACATGCCACCAAATCAAGAAGCAGCAGGGGGCCACCAGACACAGGAAAGGAAAGCGGGAGAGGGGAAGGTGGGAAATAAACCTCAGTGATGGGAGACAGGGAGAGAAGTGGTCGTGCTTGATGCCTTGATCATGTTGCCGAGCATGACGAACATGGAGAGGGTGAGGAAGCCCACACCACCACTTGTCGTAGGTCGACCGCCATTGGTTCGGCCTTGCCAAGCTGTCTGCTGATGCGAGAAATAAGATTGGAGAGAGTGGGGGTGGAAATAGGGGAGGTGCTACGCTGGGGGAGATGATAGATGAAGCGGGGGGCACACGACACAGGCCGTGCCCATGCAGTAGTGCACAGTCGGACGGAGGAGGGAGGGGCATGCGGGGGAGAGTCGATCTGTCGCCCCTATGGCATGATGACGGATGGGGTTGGGCCGTTGGAGCGGGGAAAGTGGAACCGTCGAAAGAGATAGGGTTAGTGGCTTAGAGCAACTTCAGTAGTTCTCTAAAAAATAGCTTGCTAAAATCATGTTTAGCAAGTTGCTAAATAGCTATTAGAAGTAAAAAATAACTTCGTCTCCAATAGTTGCTCATATTTAGGAAGTAGTTCGATTTTGAATATAGCTTTAGCGGCCCTGCCCCTATGAGATCTGCCTGATAATAAGGTTGAGAGCAGAGGATGTGAGGGCGGAAGAAAAAAGATCGGTCGATATAAACTATAGAGGAGTGGTAGTCCGGTGGCGCAACCTATGAGGAAGTTGGGTTCGACGGTGAAGAAGAAAATTGCGTCATACGTGTTTGACCTAGCTACCTCATTATGCTAGAAAGTGAAAAAAGAACGTGCTATACCTGGCTATCTCACTGTGTGAGAAAGGGAAAAATAATCACGCTAGTATGAAGAAATTGACGTCAACTGCATTTAGGGAGTTCCTACCGAGTAGCTAAATGTGGAGAGTAAATAGAGTTGAATAGCAATCAAGTAAATTTAGCAAGTCTATTTAGAGAACCATTGGAGAAGCATTTTTCTGTTCACTTCTTAAATTTAAGATTTAGAGAGTTGTTTAGAGAACTATTGGAGTTGCTCTTAGTGCTAACGTGGTGTGGATAAGGGTGAAAAGGTGGTTTTACTTTTACCAGAACAGCACCGGTTTGTGGATAGGTTGAAATGGGTTGGAGTTATACGGTTCGGTCTGTCTTATTTATCGAGAGCCTAGGCCTCCTAATATATATATATATATATATAGGGAAGAGGTAATGGAAGCCCTGGGCTTCCGTTATTGGGGGAAGCCCCAGCCAGGACGTCAACCAGGTCGCGGTCGGTCCACTGTACGCCAGCATGCGTCAGCCATGCATATAATAGCCACGAATTCTGAATGAAACGTGACAGGTAATATACGCATGCATAAATATATGTAGAAATGTGCATAAATCATGCATAGAAGGAATCTTTTGGGCCACGAATCACGGGAACGAATATTACCATGTGTACACCGCTTACGACTGCATAACGCTGTGTAACATGATAGCGTAAACCATGCAACATTTAAATATCCACCGGTTTAAGATAAGGAAAGACGTGCCCCACGTTCGCGTAAATAAAGGCACAGTTACGGGAGGAAACAAATTCTCATTTATAGCCGCTCGTCCACGTTCGTATCTATGATATTGGCAGCGGTTAACAACTGCATAACGATGCATAAATAAACCGTTTACGACTGCATAACGATGTGTAACATGATAGCATAAACCATACATTATATAAATCTTGACCGGTTTGATATAAGGAAAGACGTACTGCATAATCGCGTAAATAAAGGGACAGTTACGGTTTGAGAGCATTAGTAGAAGGAAATAAATTTTAATTTACAGCCGCAGTTCGCGGGTTCTGCTCGGGCGGATTCCAGCGTAAAACGTGAGCTAAAACAGCGTAAATGAGTACGAAATTTAGCGTAAATCATATATCTGTTTTGTAACAGCGAATGGGGTCCGAAAATTACGGCGTGAAAATTGATCACGTTCGATCGTGCACGGATTTTGGTTTGGTCAAATTTCAGCGTAAAACGTGAACCAAACAGCGTAAATGGGTACAAATTTTATCGTACATCATCAATCTATTTCGTAACAACGAATGTGGCCTAAATTACGACGTGAAAATCGCGCTCCGATCGTGCTCGGGTTCTAGGTCAGGTGGATTTAAGCGTAAGACGTGGTCCGAAACAGCGTAAATGGATACGAATTTTAGCGTAAATCAATTATCTGTTTTAAAACGACGAATGTGGTACTTGCTTTTTAGTGGAAGCGTAAAATGCAATAAGAAAGAACCCAAAGACAAAATCTTTTTTTGCCGACCTATACATGCGACATGGGGGTGAATTAATAACTGAACGAACCTAAGACAAGAAAGAAAACGATGAAGCCATTTGCTGTTCCTGAATCTTGATCCGTCACGCTCACGCCCGGCCATGGAACTGAGGTTAGAAGAGTAGCCACTAGACAATACAGAGGGCACGACGGTCAGAAGAACAAGAACTTGGACTTGGAGCTGCATCTGAAGGGGAGCACGGTGCCGTTGGGCCAGAAGAAGCGGAGCTGGCACGCCAGGCGCGTCCACTGGTCAACGCCGACGATCCCCGCGACCTTCCATCGCGTCCGGGCCTCCCCCTCCACCCGGAACGGCACCACGCCGTCGCGGAGCGCGGCCTCCATGGCGGCGCTGCCGGCGTCGCCTAGCGGGGCGCCCTGCGCGCGCCCCACGTACGCCAGCGGGAGGACGCCCCTGGCGGGCACGCAGAACGGGTAGAACCGTGACCTGCACGTCGTCCAGCGCCCCTGTCTGCCCGTACACCAGCGCGTACAGGCTCGCCGCCCGCACCGCCACGTACGACGTGCGGGGCTGCAGCAGCACCACCACCACAAGGACGGCCACGGCGCCCAGCAGCACCATGACCGCCAGCACCATGAACAGCATGACCGTCGCCCACTCCGCCGCGCCCGACCGGTGCCTCCTGAAGCTGTACCGCCGCGGACGCTGAGGCTCCTCCTCCTCGCGCCCCCTCCACGTCCGCCAATCCGCCGGCTAGAGAGCGCTGCGGCGGCCGGGGCTCTCCTGCTCACGGGCGCCTGCTCGCACGCCCGAGGGAACCGCCGCCGCCGCTAAAACCTAATCCCTGGCGGCGTGGGGGTGTTTTTATAGTGACGGCGTGAGACTGGATAATCGTGAGCGCGTGGGCGGGATCGTGGGCCCGATTCACGTAATATGCGCAGACTATATTTGCATAAACTGATACACACATCAGCATAACTCGTATTATAATTTAGCGTAAGAACAGGTAGGTACAATAAGCCAAAAATGGTCTGGTGCGGTCTGCACACCTGGTCGGGGCTTCCTGTAGTTAAATAGAGCCCAGGGCTCTAAATACTATATATATATATATATAGTTTATATATTAAGAGCCCTGGGCTTCCAATAATAAAGGAAGCCCAGGCTAGTCAACATAGGCATTTTGGTTGAACCACACCGAGTCAACTGATTATAGTCACGGCGCCGTTACCCCCGTCAACCAGCCACCTCTCCCACGTTTCCTGTTTCTAAAACCGTACTCGCGCATTCAACGGAGATAAACTAGCGTCCATTTGAAGAAAACCCCAGCCGCGCAGATTTTCCTTTCGTGGGAGGCGACTCCCCAGGCGATTTCAGCGCCTCCAAACCAGCGCAGCGCCAATCCACCGCCGCTCCAATCCAGCGCCATTCCATTACTCCTTACATCCTTCAATCTCCCAGCATTGGAGCCGATTCAAGAAGTTCCAAGTAATCCAACATTGAAATACCCCGAGTTTGCCGTCGATTTTTTGAGCCCTATCGGTCGATTTGAAGTGGATTTGATGGTAACCCTTATTATCCAGCTAAATGTGTGATTTGTATCCGCTTATACATCACTATAATCGGGTCATTGCATCGCGCATTGCATCTTTTTTTTGTTTAGGAGCCCCGATATTAGGGTATGTGTATTTATTCTGTATTCCTACTATCGCCCGACATTCTGTATTTAGGCAAAGGCTGTGGATTAGGTATTTACTGATTAGTTAGCAGAGAGTACTTTTATACAACCTAAGTAACATATATATGCTGTTTGTATGTAATATATATGCATATCTTCAGTTCTGTTATGCACATTCACCTGAGTCATTTATTTACACATTTGGTTTATTATATATGCATATAGTCAGTACTCTTTATGCACATTTACTTTAATGATTTGTTTTCACATATATTTTATTATCAAATATGCTTATTTGTATTTGATATATATGCATATCCTCAGTACTGTTTATGCACATTCACTTGAGTCATTTGTTTAAACATTTGTTTTATTATACATGCATATAGTCAGTATTCTTTATGCACATTTACTCTAACGATTTGTTTTCACATCCATTTAATTATCTAATATGCTTATTGTATATCATTTATATGCATATCCTCATTACTTTTTATGTCCATTCAATTAAATCATTTTGTGTACACATCTATTTTATTATATATAAAATATACCCATTGAATTTGATATATATGCATATTGGCAGTAATGTGTATGCTCATTCATACACAAGTTTGTGAACATATATTAAGCATATTTGAATTGTTCTATTTACTTGCATAATTAGTTTACACTACTGTTCATTATATATAAATACATACAGATACTGTTATTTAAGCAAATGTTATTTAAATATTCATGTTATTTGAGCTAAATGTTTTTATTACTATGAACCAGTTATTAAAATATGTTGTATAGTTAGTTGATGCATAAAGGCTCTTATTTTATCCTGATCCATTTACAATTATATGAAATACTAAATCAATCTTTATGCTTATATATAACAATTGCTCATTAAATGATCTCGCATAAATGTAAAAGGTAGTTTAAGTCATGTAATTCCATTTAGCATTATATAGTATGCATTTCAGATAGTTATAGTAAAAATTAGTTTTTTTCTGGCACATATTTTTGCATAAATCAAAGTATTTAAAAACAACTTCCTTTTTCTACAGATTTATTCAGTATTTAGTCATGAAGTCTGTTGATCGCCCGCCCAGTAATCCAAAAAGATTAACTATTGAATCCAGTCAGGAGGTTTTTTCAATTGACATTTCCAGACGTACAAGATCCAGCAGCTCAGCTCACCAAGATGATATTCCTCAAAATCAGGAACAGAATGAGCCACAGCCAGCCCCAATCCATCGTGTTCGCAGAAAGGCTTTAGCTTGTCGTTTAAAAAGAAAACCTCCTGCTCCAGCCGCTCTCTCTGACGACGACTTCATGGATGCTCCATCGTTAAAGCGTCAATTCAGATCTGCATCACCTTCTCCTCCAGACCAAATCAGCTCAAAGAAGTTAAAAGTACCTTCTCCTCAAGTTCCGACCGTGAAAAGAAGCCCAAAGTATAATATCATTGCAAAAAAACTCTCCTAAAAAGAAGTCTCCTGTCAAATCACAGGTAATATTTATATATTTTATGTTTATTCATGTGTTAATCATGGTGCCCAATCAATTTTGAATTTTCCCCCACTTTACATTTATGTATATTATTATCAACAAATATGGTGTTTACTTTTTTTAGTGTTGTAGACTAGTTATTTACAAGCCTGTAATAAATATAGTATCATTAGTTCTACCTATATATATACTTTCTGTATTAATGCATATTCATTTATGCTTCCAGAAATTGAATATCCGATGCATTCCCTTTGATGTTATTGTATCATCATGGATAATGAGCGATCGGCAGCGTGATGCCGTCGCTAGGTTGGGATTTTCTAGCATATTTGATTTGCGAACTGATGCATTGGAGAGCAGATCACTTATCAGGTGGTTGATGGACAAATTAGATCCAAATGACATGACCATACGCCCAGGGGCTGGCAAAGAACTTAAGATAACAAAAGATACGGTTCATCTGATTTTGGGGTTGCCATGTGCCGGAGGAGGTAGAGAGTTTACTGATTGGTACGGTGAAATCGATGCTGCTGCTAATCTGAGACGTCATCTCAATGTCTGTAAAGAAGAATTTGATGTTGTCAAGCTTCAAGATAAGATAGTGCTTGGCAACGATGATGAGCTATCAATTAGATGTTTTTTTCTCATTCTATTCAATCGACTTCTGTTTCCTTCTGCTTCTTGGGGCATTACAAACAATGAGGTACTCATGACTTCAAACATGGCTCGAATGGCTGATATTGACTGGTGTCAACTAGTTTACACGGATTTGTGCGATGCTGCCGCACGTTGGCATAAAAGGAACAAAACAAACATCACAGCAACAATATATGGATGCTCACTCATTGTTTTAGTAAGTAATTTTCTCTTGTTTACTGTGCATATATATGGTATGCAAATATTTGTTATGTACTAATTTTATATATTTGTGCATTCCTTTTTTTCAGATTTACTATCTTGATCACCTACATCACCCTGCTGCTCCGGATAACAAATATGGTACTCCACGCATTAAGTTTTTTGATAATAAGACCATAAGAGAGTTGGCTCGGGGTGACAGACCCCCCCCCCCCCCGTAAAACTGGTGAACCATTCGGATATGCAGAGGTTAGACACAAACAATTTTTTTGTCCTGTTATGCAGATGTTAAAATATTATTACTGCTAACTGTTCTATTTGATTTTATACAGTTTCGTAGCCGTTCAGAAACGTGTTACGTCATTGCTCCAGAACGGCCTGCTTCTGCCGTTTTCAACATATATGTGCCACGTATCAAGAATTTGATTGGCAACAAGTTGCAATGTTTGCCCTCCCAGCAGCGTCCAATGTTTCAATCATTGTTTGATGCTCATGACAAAGAGGTGGATAAATACTGTGATTCCCTACAGCTGAGCCATCAGATGATTGTTTCGAAGCAGATTGAACTCTCTGAAACATTTGGTGAAATGATCGATGAAGTTTTGAGAGCTGCAACGCAGCGCGATTCACAGCCAGAAGGTTTTAGTATTTATGTTTATTTTTTTTAAACTAATCAAGTTCACGAATTATTTCCAAAAAATAATATATATATTAATTTATACTCATACAAGCAGCAACATATTTTTCTAGTGTATTTCATTTATGAAAACTGTATTTTATTTATGCATCCTGATAGTATACTGATGTAGTTTGCAAATTTGTATTTTAAACCATTTTTTTATAACGATACATTTATAATGCTGTTATATTCAGTAACAACTAATATATTATTATATGTTCCAAATGTAGATAACCCCCCCCACTCCCTCAATGCCTCCAACAAATGATCCAGTATCCACACCAACTGTTCCAACACCTGATAAACAACAACATGATCAGGAAAGCCATGTTCCTACTGATCATATCAAAGTATCAGATGATGTAAGTTTTCTCATACAAATTATATATACTATGCATATATTCTATTCTGCATACAAGTTACCGTTTATTCAAATCTCAGTTGTTTCCATTATAGATTGTCAGTGGGAACGTCTGCAAAAAAGCTGAAGCTATGGATGATCCTATTTTTGACAAGACTCCAAAATCTAATGTTTGACTTCCTTATATCATTATTATCATTATTTCAGTTACAATGTATGCAAGTAACATTAATATATATGCATGCTTTATTTTTTTTAACTTCTCAGGCTCCCACAACAGACAAGCCTGCTGATCCTAAGTTAACACCAAATATAAATAGTGTAAGTATTTACACCTTCATCATATTATGCTAATATTAATTTTTCCCTATGTTTCATTACGTTTATATTAATAAATTTATTGGTTACAGGAAGGACAAAAATCTGTTACACATGATACTCCTGTATCTGGTGCACCTCTGTTCGATAAAACCCCATTGACAGATGTAAGACATGTTGTAATTTTCATATTTTTCCTATTTATACAATAAGACATACATATTTATGCAACTGTTTACTAACATTTATTCATATATTAGGCAACTACTGACCTGGTTGCAAAGGATAGTTCCTGTAAAGCTACAGTCGCTGAACATCCCCACGTGTCACGTGAAGACTGTGCTCGCAACCTGCTTAAGTTCATTTTGTCAGGAAAACTAGATCCGAGCATGTATGTATTCGTTATTCAAATTCCAATTAAGTATAATTAGAAGGATTGTAATCAAAGTTTTTTCCCCAGGTCTATCATTAATTTTGGAGGATTTGGAGGGTCTGTCCTTGATGTTGTCCAGTCGTTTGGTCCCAACAAATGTCTTGAGAATACTTTCATGCAGGGATTTATCGACTGTATTCGTCAGGATGATGTATTATACAATCCAGATTCTGTAATCAACACTCTAATACTGAACGTCAACGTTGGGGTAATTGTTTCTCCACAACTTTGTATCTTATTGCAACACTTACTTTATAAATATATAATACCAATCAAGTTATTTTCTTTGTCCAGACCGTTTTGAATATTGAGGAGTTTGAACAACACAGTTCAAATCCACAGCCCTTCACAACATCACTTCTTAAAGAACATCTTGAACCGACCCTACCTTCAGATGATGTTCTTAACCAGATTAAATTGGTGAGTTCTAATCAGTTTCATTTGTACAAATGTTAGAGTGTACTTTTGGTTACTAGTTTTATGTTGTATTAGTTTTAATTTTTCATATGCATAGTATAAATCATTCATAATTTTACATATATATTTAACAGATCCTGGTTCCTATGCTACGCCGAAGCCACTGGACCCTTTATGCAATCAATTTTGAACGTCGTCGAATAGACATCTTAGATTCAAACCCTTATGGTACATTGCTTGGAGGCACTACATGGAAACAAATCCATAATGATCAAATGATGATAAATGGAACGAAGATACCTTGGTCCAGACTAATAATGAGAAGACTTAGCATTGCCTTACATGAAGCTCGACCTGAGTCAACTGTACCAAAGTTTGGCAACTACAAGATTGGGCTTCTTCCCAATTGTCCAACCATGACACCAGGGTCAAATGATTGTGGTTTTTTTGTCGCAAACTTCCTCCGCTACTACGATTTTGATGATGGCGACTTATCAGAATTTTATACTCCGGTATGTCACTAAATTAGTTTTCTAATCTTGCATATATTACTCCTTCAGATTTTATTCTACCATTAAATTGATATTATGGCTATTTCAGGATGAACCATTGGACCAACGTGCCTTTGTTCTGCATTATCTTACCTTTCATCGCAACAACATGGTTGCCCCCCTTCCTGCAGAACTGCTGCCTTTCAAGTATTCTCCAAGGAGACGCCGCTGTTTGAAAGCCAAGACTTAGATAGCATAGCTGAACATGATTCCCTGTGCGATGCACAAAACTGTTTATGTTACTTGTTAAGTCACTTATGTCAGGCCTCTGATAATGTGTTTGATACTCTGTGTGCCACTTATGTTCAATGTGGCTAATGTCTATGCTACTTCGCATCAGTTTTTATCTGAAGTGTGTCAAACATAATTGTTACCAGAATGGCTATTTATGTTATCTGTTAACAAATTCTATGTTAGTTCATCTCCAGTTTGTGAGTTGGTTAATCTTTTTGCTTCCAAGGTTTGGTTTATTTGTATTATCATATTGTTTCAATATTCAAGTTTTATGCATAATATATACTTCCTTATTTTATATACACTAGGTTCATCTTTTATACATTTTTCACGCTAATTATGCTAATTGTAACAAGTGTTTATGCTATATCCTGTTTGTTGTATTTGAAGTGTGAAACCGACGTATGCACTCCCATTCGATTAGTATTGTTAAGTGTATACAGTTTTATATAACATTAATGTCCAGACCTTCCGATTGCTAAACGTTCAATGCCAATTTGTTGTGCATATTCAGTTACATAATTTGTGTAATTGTCTATATTTACGCAGCATTTTATAGTTTTATATCTACGCATTATATAACCCTTTCATGCAAACTACTGAATTTCGAACAAAATAAAGCATAAGTCATTGTGATATTACAAGTTTCTTCTAAATCGACCACTCGTTAGTCACACTTCAAATTATTCGCCCAAATCCATATGCTCATCGGCTTCTTCATTTTCCACTTCTTCATCAATACGATGTTTTTTTGCAGTCGATGTTTCATTCCACTGTGGAGCAGTTGTTTTATTGTTTAGTCTTGATCCGGCTGGCCGTCCTCTCTTTCGATTAGACAGTTTTGCTAGCCTTGCCCTGTTCTCTTCCACAGACAGACATGTTCTGCTGTTATGCTCATCTGCTATTCCACACAAATGGCATCTCCTATTCTTCTTTTTCTCTCCTTTCGCACCTAGTCTCATAATCCTATCTTCTGAATTTTTTAGTGTCCGTCCCTTTGGTCTTGCACGATCCGGCATACTCAGATTTATAACATCCACATTAAAATTCAACCTCTGCATAATAATAGACGTTACTATTTAGTATACGCATATTTACATATATTTATACCAATCAGTAAAATCATTTATCAATGCTCACCTTTTTAGCTTCTGACGATGCAGCAATATTTTCCATTTGTTCATGTGCTACGTGACACGGAGAACTTGTATCACCAACCTCATGTGAAAATCTCATGTTGTCCTCCTTTAAAGCCCAACCCAAATACATCAACATTTACATGCAGCATAAAATTATATTTTCATTTTAGACAAATAAACAATATTATTTTAATATGTACCTGGTTACCAGTTGTTATTATTGTTAATGCATGTTCACATCCAGTCCTGGTGTTATGCGAATCCTACAAAATATTATTTGCTTATTACATTGATATTATATATTCATTATATACAATACTTCATGCAAGCTTATATATATATCTTTTACATACCTTATTATGACATGTAATTGTATTGTCATCTTCCATCCCATCGCTAGCATTAATTTTATTCAACTCTTCTTCCTGGTACAAAATAACATGTTACTTATGCATAATTTATGTTACAAATAGTATAACACTAAAATATCTGCAATATTATTACCTTGTCTTCCTCATTATCACTAACATCTGTTGACTCATTACATCCAATATCTGGCTCCAATCGGCTTAGAACGACATCGAGCTCATCCAACACATCCATCGCCTTATCGTACCCTGCTTTTGACATACACGCCTGACGAACTACTTTCATAGTTTTCGTTAACAACATTTTCTGTCTGTATGATTTAGTAACTCCATCCTTCCCCCTGAAGCTCTTATCAATTCTTTCAAACGGAACATCTTTTCTTGATGAGACAGTGTACCTTTGCAATATATACTTTGAAGGTATCTTTTCAACTTGAAGATGCATGAAGGCTCTTAAAAGATGAACACACAATAGACCTGAAAACATGAAAACGAACCATTATTTCAAAAATATACATTAATTGTACTACAATCATCAAATTCTCTAGTATGCAAATTTTTTATGCTAACCAACATAATACGTACAAACCTGTATGTTCCCACTGTTTGCACTCGCATGTATACTCCCCAGCTTCTATGTCTGCTGATATCTTGAATTGATGTTGTCCCCACACAATTTTATTAGACCGTTTTGTATGCTATACGATCCATTCATTATCACATCCGTCTGGGTCCTTTAATATTTTGTATGCAGTGGCGTATTTCGTTGATTCCTCGAATCTATTCATAACAGCTCTGGTGTATGCTCTAGAGACTCTCACTTCGAACCTATATAATGTATCTGTTGTCCTTGGTGCCTATAACACATTATTATCATAATTAAACAAATTATTTACATAATTATATGCAAACCGTTATTGCTAACAAGCACGACATACCTTGCTCACCAATGCCTCCTTTGATTCTTTCATTTTCCTGTTGTGCAACATTTTCATCATTTGTTTAGCGAACTCATGCAGTGGGGTGTTCGCATCTACATGTGATTGCTTCACTAATCTGTTCATGCTCTCACTTCGTTGTGTAGATACCATTACCCCACAGAAGTCATTTTTAAAAAATGCAGGTATCCATTCTTTTCTTATTTCATATAATTTGCGTAGAGTTATATCTTCATGAAGATTGAACTCCTCTAGCATCATTTCCCAGGCACATTCAAACTCATGAGGAGTTAATGGGTGATGTATAATAGACTGGAATGTTGTTTTAAAATCCTTAACAGCAAACCTGGCATATATCTCATTCAGGAATGGCATAAATCTGTTCTGTACATGCCATAAGCACAGTCTGTGAACTGTTTTTGGAAATACAGTACTCAGAGCAATTGGCATTGCAGGATCTTGATCTGTAATTGTTCACAGATTATTCAGTTATTTTCACAATAAATTAATTCATTGTTTTGCATAACAAATTTATATATCACATACCTGTAAGCATAACTCTTGGACCCTCGCCTCCCATACATGTTTTGAATGAATTGAAAGCCCATTCAAAAGTCTGTACTGTTTCATCTCCCAACAAAACAAATCCAAACACTGTACACTGCAGATGGCTGTTAGCTCCAACAAACATGCCCAGTGGTTTATCATATATATTTGTCTTGTGTGTTGTATCAAATGTCACAGCATCACCATAATCTGCGTATTCCCCCTGCATGCTTGCGTGTGACCAAAAAATACTAACTATTTTCCCATCATCGTCTAGCTGGAAATCACAAAAAAATTGTGGATTCTGTTTTTTGCATTCTCTAAAGAAAGCCAAAAGTTTGGCTACATCATTTGAGCAATTTTCTCTTCTCCTGGCTGCCCTCCTACATTTGTTTGAACAAAAAATTGTTACACACACATTTACTATAGTAAAATTCCTGGCTATTGATATATACACATGTAACAAAAAAGTATTGCTTACATATTTTTCAGATCTTGAGCAGTTACCGGTACGTTCTCCGGCCCATCATGCATTTCTGATATGAAATCAACTATGCAATGCTGCGGCACTCGGCTATCATGCATTGCATCCACAAAATTTATGAACTCAGCATCCCTAATTTTGTTGCAACGTAAATGTTGTTTCTCTGCTTCGTCAGTTATGAACTCATGGTTATGCTCCAAGTTTACCAGTTCAATTTTTGTAGCTACAACCATTTTGTTTTCATCATCATATATTTTTTTAATTTTATTCCAGCTTTGCATTGTGTACGCCCCGATGATCTATTCCTCATTCTAGGTGTATCATTTGATTTTGCTGCACTTTTACCTTCACGTGAACAATTTATCCACTTACTGAATGTCTTCTCTCTGTATTTCTTCAGTGGAAATCCAACTTCATATGCATACCTTTTATAGAATTTATATGCATCATCAACATCCTTGAAAGTCATCCCTACCGTTGGCACTATAGTTGGATCAATGTTTTTTGCCTGCTATTTCATTGTCATTGTTGTTTGTACCATTGAATATGTTCACAACAATATAATCAATCGATAATCAAATACAGCGACTGGACTTACATGTGAACGCAGTATCTGTGGCGTATCCATCTCCCTGGAGCTAATATTGGACATAGGAGGTCGAACCCTTTGTTCTCCTTCTTCCCCTATGCTCATCTCGGCGATCGCAGGACCCATTAGAGCAGGCGGTGGTGTCACCAGTGAGTTACCACCAACTCCTCCCTCTGTCTCTGGATCAAGACGAACGCCATCTCCTTCCATCGTCGGCGACCCTCCAGAGTCGGCCATGTCCAACTCCGATTAGTTATGCAGTCTTAGTGGTCTTTTTTCCGAATGAAAGTAAATCTCGGATACTATAAAAGTAACCGCATCCACGTTTACAGGGTCTCCCCATTATTTCGGAAACCGTCCCGATATTATGGCGACGTCTTTGTCAAACTAAAATTCATAATATAAAATTTACGCACAATGACACAACGTTTTACGCCATTAGGTATATAATGTTTATGCATCTATTATGTCGCTTCGGTTTTATGTCATATCTTTCAACATCTTATGCTTCATGTTTTTTTACCTTCCGCACATTACTTACCATGCAAGATCCATAATTTACGCGCCCACGTATCCCAGTAATCACGTTTGCATGTGACATATATTCCCTTTAATTCCGCGCAATTTCCTTACCATTCAAACAACCGCGTCACGGCGCCGTCTGTCCTGCATGCCTCCTCTCAGCCCCACGTTAAAACACAGGCGCGCCTGTTCCATCGGCCAGAAATCGGAAACCGACCTGGGCTTCCTTTAATATCCGAAGTCCAGGGCTCCTGTTATACCTGCCCTATATATATATATATATATATATATATATATATATATATATACACTATTACATAGCGCATACGGGTAGCGGCCACACACAGCGCGGCAGCAACCAAATTGACAAGAGTATAAGCCCAAAGCAAACAGAAACGGAGAGATCCTCAAAAAGAAACAATTATCATAAGTTGTGTTGCCATGCCAGGTTAGCTGTTGTGTTGAGCCTCATATGCTAGAAAAATGACAGTCAAAGAATCTACCAATCAACTGTAAGCAGGAAACACATGTCCAGCCAAAACGGATCACATTACAAACATGACGAGTTCTTCACCAAAAACTGACAGCTTGTTTTTTTTTGTTGCACACATTACAGTATGGCTAAAAGAATGGGCCAGGCAATTCCTCATGAAGCCAATGTTATTGCTAAGTCAGAAATAGAATCAAACTCATTTGTAAGACATCCCAGGTGATGGCATCAGTTCTTAAGTTTCTTCTAAAGAAAGCACACCAGAACAACCCGAGCTTCCACAAAAGCATGGCAAACCCTTGGGCCTAACCCTAGCATCACCGTAATTGAAGGTGAGCTCTTCTCCCTCCATGATATCCCTGGCAGCAAAGAAGCAGAGCCTTGGGAGCAACAAAGCAGAGCTCCTCACCAGCACTAGATGCAGGTTGCCTCCATCACATGAATGGTTGATAAAGCGAGCCACATTTCCCACTCTGGTTGCATCAATGTTGACTCTTAAGCATGCTTTACCAGAAGGGAGGTGCTCTCTTATGACAATCAGTGCGGGACAGAGCTTGCCACCAGAGGCAAGTTCATCATACACCTTGTGCCGTCTCCGCGCTTCTTCAGTTGTCAAAAACTCCCCTACAGTTTAAATACAAAGATTACCACAAAAGAAAGCAACAACGACTATAGGTTCGCTGACCTGAAACTGTGGGGAACAAAACAAAAATAATGTAATTTTTTAAAGACAACATGTATTAGTTAAAGTTTCCAAATAATACCAACAATCACTAATATTATATTTTCATGGAGCGTTGCAGCAAACTCCAAGGAAAGAGCTTCCACTTGAAGAATTCTAACATCAGTACGGTACAAGGTTTCAGAATGAATAGATATTCGGTTAATGTTAACATCACCATTTTGAATATTCGTAACAGTATGAATACGAGTGTCTTTTATAGATGAACCAAAGTAGAAAAAAATCCCCGAGAATAACAGGTACCATACACCTTCCTCTCGGGAAGCTGGGAGTAGAGCTGGTGTTGAAATAAGAACTCTTTTGAACATTCGAATCATATAATACTGTAGGGTCTTTGCAAAAGTCCTGCAGAATGAATTCAGGAATTGGTTCGTACTTTGTGTAGTAGTAACTGCTATTGGGTAATATACTAATCTATTGCGCAGAAAGTAGTTGCCATTGACTACATGTTCAGAAGATCAATATCCATCTTATCTAATAAATATATAAAAAGGATAGACCCAATGCTAGAGGCTCTCACTTAAATGGGGTCTAGGGAAGGGATAAGTCGAGGCAAGCTTTCCCTCGCAAATATGAAGAGGCTTTGAACCCGTGGCCTGGTGACTTGGTGAGACAGCTCTCACAACTACACCAGGCCACCAAATAAATATAACTAATTAATATGTTGAGCTGCCATTGATGAAAGACTGACTATTCAGCATGCTATGCTGGGAAAATGTGTCAAATTCCAAAAAGTATATCTTATTTGTGGTGAAACAAATCATCTTAATATGAAGGGTGATAATTATTTATTCTGGTTCAAAGAGAGATTCATGAATACATTAAGAGAAGGCCCACTTTAGGCAGCTCGGTTTCCTTGGTACACACTCTGATACATTGAAAGATAGTCGTCAGAATCCTTATGATCCATCTCACAGATTGCTCCACGTATGCCAGTGGATGGATAATACAATTTGGCTGATAGCTATTCATCGGAAGAGTATCCAATATCCTTTGAAGGAAGAATAAAAGAACAAAGTGCATTTCTCAATTTTGTAGAGTAGTCAATCCATCCAGTTCTATCAAGAGAATAAGTTGGGCATTCCATAAGAACTCAATGAAACACCCAAAATAATCAGAAAACAACTTGGTGCCAAGAAACCACCTAAAGTTGTGCACAGACCAAACATGCAAACATTTTTTGATATAACATTGTTGCTACCAATCAGGACACACTGATGTTTTTGAAAAGCTTTATAAATTTGGCAATAGTAACAATAGACTGTAACCCAATAGCAACTTTAATGTCGCTCAGTTCAGAATTAGCTTGAATTAACCTCAAGTTTGCAAAATTGCACAGCAGAGATGTGTTCCCTGTAAACTAAAAGGGTATGTAAAATGGATTCAACCTACACATACAAGAATGTCGAATGTCATATAGTCATGTTTGTGGTGATCAAGAGCATGCAAAGCAACAGCCAAGTCAGACATAGTGCAGCTCAGCTAGCAAGCTTGAAGGCATCAATAAACATGCCATACATGAAACCCATCTTGAAATTATTGAGAGCAATGGGGAAGATAACCTTAGACCAGATGTAATAGAACTTTGTCACATACTCAGTCAGCAGGACACATGGTTCAAGCTCATGACCCCATGGTTCATTGAAGTGAAGGGACTCCTTTCGTGTACCGACAATTAAGGATATGTTAATTGATCAGTATCTACAATTAGTAATAAGGAATAAACTGATGTTCTGAGACAAATAAGCAATGAAATAAAAGTGAGATAGATGACATACTGGACCAGTAGTTTTCCTATCAAGGGTGATGGCAAAGTACATCTCACAAGTAAGAGATATTTTCTCACATAAGTAGAGTTGCCGAGAAGAATGGAGAGTATCTATCTCTAGAAATCTTCTATATGCAAGGAAATATTGCAAACTAAAAACATGAGATAATGAGTTTCATACATCATAGTCACAAGAACAAAATTATGAAGAACTATTTAAAAATGAAATGCAGATCTTGTCTTGCATATTAAAAATAACAAATATAGATTAATGTATAAGGTTATGGAGAAAGCCAAATAATGACAAAAACAATCTGATACAATGGTGGGGTTGCAAAGAAGAAATAAACTGCGTTAGCTGCCGAGTTGAAGGATTCCTCACATTCTCCAGTGGATTTGGGCAGCAATAGGGGAGAAAGAGGACTCATGTCGCCCACCCTCCTCTTGTGCATCAGTACAGTTTAGCTTATTCTGGTATGTGTTCATAGTGCTCATTTGGTAGTCGAGTAATCATTGATCAATTGGTTTGCTTGGTAAGGAGTTTAATAGTCTGTTTGGATCGCCTCGTCTCTCGGTATAGAATCAGTTTGTTCGACATGGGATAGAGCTACATCCAGCAATTTTTGCAGTTTAGAACATGGCACGAACGCACGGCTTCATACGGAATTAGTTCCGTACGTGCCGCATTTCAAACGTTAGTTGACAGAACAGCGTCGTCCAGCAATTTTAACAGATCGATTCAGTTCAAGATGCAAACCAAACATATAATAAGCAAGCGCAAAGAATCCAGAGAGAGGCATGTGTCCTGCTTTACCGGCATACTCGCACACAAACTGCCCGCAGCTGAGGGCCTCCGCAGTGTGCAGCCCCCACCCCTTGTGCAGGTGGCGCACGACGCACAGCCGCACAACAACACCGCACTGAGTCCGTCGGTTCCCACATGACGGCGCACACACGCAGCCATCACCGCACTCCGTGAGGCTCCCGATCCCGGCCTCCAAGCCCAAGCCCGCTGCATCGGCCTCCACATCGGCGCACGCGCACTGGGTACCACCGCATTCCGCCGCCGTGCACACGCACCCGTACACGGCTGATGGTAAGCCGTCGAGGTTGGGGCGAGGCCAGGTGGGGTGGGCCAGGCGGGGCGGGGAGACCGGGTCCAGGCGGCACCCCACGGCTGGGCGCTGGGGGCGGAGGCACCGGGAGCCAGCCGGGTGAGGGAGAAAGGGGTATACAGGAAGTAGGCATAGGGCTTGGAATCAATGTAGTTGCGGAGCGGGATGGGGAGCGGCTCTAGGCCACGTGCGGCGTCGCCAGCACGGCGCGCGGTGACAGCAGTCACAGCCGCGCGGAGGGCGCGACATGCCGATGCCGCGGCAGCGAGGTCCTGCGACGGCAACAACGGCAAGAATGAACAAGCGGGGCCGTACCTGGAAGGGTGAGGAGCTTGGGGCGCACACGTACCTGGAAGGGCGAGGAGCGAGGGCGAGGAGCGCGAGGGAGGGGACGGGGGGCCCTTCGGAGCTCAGGAGATGCGAAAGCGTGGGTGGTCCGTCGTCGATGGAATGGCGTGATGGGGGAGGATTTGGGGGCGAGCGAGGGTTTCAGCGTCGTGCAGGTTCTGTGGAGGCGCTGATGGCGGCTACGCCCTGGCGCGGAGAGAGATGTTTTCGGGGAGCGAAGGGCGCGTAGGACACGAGGGCGAGCGCTGCGGGATGCGGCGCTGGGCGGGGGCACGGTTAGGCTGGATGTGGACGTCTTCGTTAGTGCCTTATAGAGCAGTAGAGATTAGTAGAGATAGAGATTAGCTCAGCCCAGTGCATGCGCTTGCTTGCGGTGAACATGTCACCGTGGTTCACCACTCACGCAAAGCGGACAAGCCAAGCGCACCCAGAAAACCGCATGGAACTGGGAAGGAGGCCTGGCCGGCCATTAATGGACATCAGAAAGCTAGGGTGATTGGGTGAACAAGTGAAGTAGTGCCACCACTCCCTTGATAGTCCGTCTACACCGTACGTTGGCTGAAGAGCTCTGAAACATCACTCCAAAAGATCTGAAATCTATGTTTGGTGATCTGATTCAAATCCAAATCCCTCGAAGCCTCATCATATTTAAAAAAAAGATAAAGTAAAATCACAACCCCCCACATATTAAAAAAATGAAATCGAGATCACAAACAAATAATAGCTAGTGCCTATTTTGGGGGGGGGGGGGGGGGGGGGGGGGGGGTAAAAGTAACCATTAAGCCCTCTCGAGGTGCAGTTGCTGCTGGCTTTCAGAAGGGAATATGTAAATTTTTGCAACTCAACACCTTCATATATTCCTGGAGTTCCAAACATGTGGCTCGTAAGCATCGTTCATGTTGACACAAAGGGCTACCCCAGGTAACAAAGGTACCATGATCGCATCATCAATTCATCATTTGTATGACATAATAAAACACTCTTGACAACAAATCAATAGTCGCCTTCACAAAACAATTGTTTGTGTTGGTTCTCTTTATGACATGATGCTCTTCCCATGGCATGTCATCCTCTGGCCCCACGTATGGAATCATCAGAAAGATGGCAAGGAACGTAAGACGTATCCCTCGCAGAGTTTTCCCTTTGGATACGTCGACATAGGACTGAGTTAAACTGTAGAGTTTTCCCTTCATGCTTTTCATTTGCTGCACTTCAGGTCGTACACAACACATGCATCCGCAGCAGTTTTCATCTATACCCAGAAAAAGGAAATACACGGATATCAAAATTCTGAGCTTCGTATTGGATCCACTATCAAATGGCATGGTGACAACAACCATGTCGAATATGCAACACAGCAACAGTTCTAACACCATATACAGATATCAAACAAGTTATTTAGATATACTCTTGTAATGACATGGTTCAGGCTCAACTGCAATAAGTTGCAGAAAAATTCAAGCACCAATACCTGGATGACATTATGACTTATTTCACTGCCCAGCCAACTAATGTGGAAATAAACACCAAGATAATGATGGGGCTTTGGTTCAGGAGACCTTTGCATGCCTATGAAAATGTTATTGATAATATAGAAACATCAGGTGCCAAACAACTCACATGCCAACTCGAAATGACAATATATAGAAATGATGCAATCTTACACTAAGCAAGCTTGTTGACTTCTCATTAGCAAAGAGAAAGATGATAATATACAAAACCTGTAAGTTTGGTCAAAAGAAATAGTTTAGAGGATGCATGTTATCGCCTAGGTTGGTCTCTCTTTTTTCGTTCCATGGCACTCTAACAGCTATCGAAAGTTGTTATATCAAGAGACTACAATCACCGAATAGTGATAAGGGGAACTCAACCACAAATTTTCATGACTCATTACTGATGTAATATAGTTACATACTCACTTAAAATTAACATGGACAGAGAATAAAAATGAGGAGCTTTTGAACATCTACCATACCACTACTTGTCGGGGACCATAATTAGGGGTACCCTCAAGGCTCCTAATTCTCAGCTGGTAACCCCCATCAGCATAAAGCTGCAAAGGCCTGATGGGTGCGATTAAGTCAGGGATCAGTCCATTCGAGCGACTCGATCACGCCTCGCCCGAGCCTGGTCTCGGACAAGGGCAGCCGACCCCGGAGGATTTCCGTCTCGCCCGAGGCCCCCCTCCTGCGGCGAACGTATTTCCGACTCGCCCGAGGCCCTGCCTTCGCTAAGAAGCAACCCTGACTAAATCGCCGCACCGACCGACCAAATCGCAGGAGCATTTAATGCAAAGGTGGCCTGACACCTTAATCCTGACGCGCGCGCCCCGGCTGGCAGGGCCGAAGTGACCGCCGTCACTTCGCCGCCCCACTGACCGGCCTGACAGAAGGACAGCGCCGCCTGCGCCGCTCCGACTACGGTGTCACTTGACAGAGTGAGACTGACAGGCAGTCAGGCCCTGCCGAAGGCACCATAGGAAGCTCCGCTTCGCCCGACCTAGGGCTCGGACTCGGGCTCAGCCCCGGAAGACGGCGAACTCCGCTCCGCCCGACCCAGGGCTCGGACTCGGGCTAAGTCCCGGAAGACGGCGAACTCCGCTCCGCCCGACCCAGGGCTCGGACTCGGGCTAAGTCCCGGAAGACGGCGAACTCCGCTCCGCCCGACCCAGGGCTCGGACTCGGGCTCAGCCCCGGAAGACGGCGAACTCCGCTCCGCCCGACCCAGGGCTCGGACTTGGGCTCAGCCCTAGAAGACGACGAACTCCGCTCCGCCCGACCCAGGGCTCGGACTCGGGCTAAGTCCCGGAAGACGGCGAACTCCGCTCCGCTCGACCCAGGGCTCGGACTAGGGCTCAGCCCTAGAAGACGACGAACTCCGCCTCGCCCGACCCAGGGGCTCGGACTCGACCTCGGCCACGGAAGACAGACTCGACCTCGGCTTCGGAGGAGCTTCCACATCGCCCAACCTAGGGCGCAGACCAGCCACGTCAACAGGAGGCGCCATCATCACCCCATCCCGAGCTAACTCGGGCCGCAGGGAACAAGACCGGCGTCCCATCTGGCTAGCTCCGCCAGATAGGCAATGATGGCGCCCCGCGTACTCTGTGACGACGGCGGTTCTCAGCCCCCTTACGGAAGCAAGAGGACGTCAGCAAGGACTCAACTGCTCCGACAGTTGTCCCTCCACCAGGCTCCATCGCTCCTCCGACGGCCACGACATCACACCAGCTGGGTGCCAAATTCTCTCCGGCTGCCACAACGGCATGTACTTAGGGCGCTAGCTCTCCTCCGCTAGACACGTAGCACTCTGCTACACCCCCCCATTGTACGCCTGGATCCTCTCCTTACGCCTATAAAAGGAAGGACCAGGGCCCTCTTAGAGAGGGTTGGCCGCGCGAGGACGAGGACGGGACAGGCGCTCGCTCGAAGCCGCTCGCTCCCTCCCCCGCGTGGACGCTTGTAACCCCCTACTGCAAGCGCACCCGACCTGGACGCGGGACGAACACGAAGGCCGCGGGATTCCCACCTCTCTCACGCTGGTCTCCGGCCGCCTCGCTCTCCCCCCTTCGCGCTCGCCCTCGCGCTCGACCCATCTGGGCTGGGGCACGCGGCGACATTCACTCATCGGCCCAGGGACCCCCCGGTCTCGAAACGCCGACAGTTGGCGCGCCAGGTAGGGGCCTGCTGCGTGTTGACGAACAGCTTCCCGTCAAGCTCTAGATGGGCAGTCTCCAGCAACCTCTCCAACCCGGGACGGTGCTCCGTTTCGGGAGTCTTGAGTTCATGTCCCTCGACGGCAGCTACGACATGATACTCCTTCCACCATCGCACGACAACGACAATGGCGGCCGACAGCCCGCCCACCGGCGGCAGAATCGACGACGTCTTCCCCGTGTGGTGGAAGAACACCCTTCGAGCTCATCCTGCCCCTTCCCCCGCCGATGGAGGGGAAGGCAGGGCGACCAAGGCCAAGCAGGAGGCAGCACCTCGTCGGCTGTCGAGCGAGTCGACAGCGCCGGCACCCCAACGAGGGGCGCACCGGGTATCGACTTCGCGCTTGAGACGAAGACGAGCGCCGTCTCCCCGCGACGCACCAATCCCGAGCAAGCGGACGACGCTAGCGCGCTCGCGAAAAGCTTGTTGGACGTCACCCTCGTACCTGAGACGACGGTGCAGTCAGTCCCCGACGTGACTTTATCGCCGCTCGTCGACCGAGAGGTACCGACCGATTCCCATCCCACGTCATCTGGGTTCAGCCTCAACCCGCCTAGCGACCTCGCCTCGGCGGGCGCTCTCGTAGAGGCGAGTCCAAACCCTCTGGGGTTTCGCATGCGGTCGCCTTGGGACCAGCTGACGGACGTCTCGACCTCGGGCCCTCTGGGTCCGAGGAAGACAACGAGCCCAGCATCTGTTGGGATTTCTCTGGACTTGGCAACCCCGGTGCCATGCGGGACTTCATGACCGCATGTGACTATTGCCTCTCCGACTGTTCCGACGGTAGCCGCAGCCTCGGTGACGAGGACTGCGGCCCAAGCCGCGAATGTTTCCACGTCGATCTAGGGGGTCCCTCCGAAGGCAATCATCTCGGCATGCCGGAGGACGGTGATCTCCCTAGGCCGGTGCCCCGCGTTGACATCCCACGGGAGCTAGCTGTGGTCCCCGTTCAGGCGGGGGGCCATGACCCACAGCTCGAGCAAATCCGCGGGGTGTAGGCCAGGCTCGACGAGGGAGCAGGAGCGCTTGAGCCGATCCGCCGGGACGTCGGGCAGGCATGGGCGGGCCAACCCCCGGCCAGAGAAATACGTCATCTGCCTCAGGGTTTCCAGCACCGCGTCGCCGACGACGTCAGGGTCAGGCCACCACCCGCATCTAGTGGGGTCGGCCAGAACCTGGCTGCAGCAGCGATGCTTCTCCGCGCGATGCCGGAGCCATCAACCACCGAGGGCCGGCGAATCCAGGGGGAGCTCAAGAATCTCCTAGAAGGCGCCGCGGTCCGACGGGCCGAGAGCTCTGCCTCCCGAAGGCAGGGGTACCCCTCGGAACCTCATGCCGCGACTTCCCGATTCATGCGGGAAGCCTCGGTCTACACCGGGCGCACGCGCAACACCGCGCCTGCGGCCCCGGGCCGCCTCGGCAACAAGCACCATCACCGCGACCGTCGGGCCCACCCCGACGAGAGGGTGCGCCGAGGCTACCACCCCAGGCGTGGGGGACGCTACGACAGCGGAGAGGATCGGAGTCCCTCGCCCGAACCACCCGGTCTGCAGGCCTTCAGCCGGGCCATCCGACGGGCACCGTTCCCAACCCGGTTCTGACCCCCGACTACTATCACAAAGTACTCGGGGGAGACGAGACCGGAACTGTGGCTCGCGGACTACCGTCTGGCCTGCCAACTGGGTGGAACGGACGATGACAACCTCATCATCCGCAACCTCCCCCTGTTCCTCTCCGACACCGCTCGCGCCTGGTTGGAGCACCTGCCTCCGGGGCAGATCTCCAACTGGGACGACCTAGTCCAAGCTTTCGCCGGCAATTTCCAGGGCACGTACGTGCGCCCCGGGAATTCCTGGGACCTCCGGAGCTACCGGCAGCAGCCGGGAGAGTCTCTTCGGGACTACATCCGGCGATTCTCGAAGCAGCGCACCGAGCTGCCCAACATCACCGACTCGGATGTCATCGGCACGTTCCTCGCCGGCACCACCTGCCGCGACCTGGTGAGCAAGTTGGGTCGCAAGACCCCCACCAGGGCGAGCGAGCTGATAGACATCGCCACCAAGTTTGCCTCCAGCCAGGAAGCGGTCGAGGCCATCTTCTGAAAGGACAAGCAGCCCCAGGGCCGCCCATCGGAAGATGCTCCCGAGGCGTCGTCTCAACGCGGCGCCAAGAAGAAAGGCAAGAAGAGGGGCATGCATTGCCCGCTCAGAGGCCAGTTTACTTCGTCAGCGAAGTACTGTCCGAAACCAAGACCCGCTACCCACAAGTTCAGAAGCTGCTGTATGCAGTGATCCTGACACGGCGGAAGTTGCGACACTACTTCGAGTCTCATCCGGTAACTGTGGTGTCATCCTTCCCCCTGGGGGAGATCATCCAGTGCCGAGAGGCCTCGGGTAGGATTGCAAAGTGGGCGGTGGAAATCATGGGCGAGACAATCTCGTTCGCCCCCCGGAAGGCCATTAAGTCCCAGGTTTTGGCGGACTTCATGGCCGAATGGGTCGACACCCAGCTACCGACGGCTCCGACCCAACCGGAGCTCTGGACCATGTTTTTCGACGGGTCGTTGATGAAGACGGGAGCCGGCGCAGGCCTACTCTTCATCTCGCCCCTCGGGAAACATATACGCTATGTGCTACGCCTCCATTTCTCGGCGTCCAACAATGTGGCTGAGTATGAGGCTCTGGTCAACGGGTTGCGGATCGCCATCGAGCTAGGGGTCCGGCGCCTCGACGCTCGCGGTGACTCGCAGCTCGTCATCGACCAAGTCATGAAAAACTCCCACTGCCGCGACCCGAAGATGGAGGCCTACTACGATGAGGTTCGGCGCTTGGAAGACAAGTTCTACGGGCTCGAGCTCAACCACATCGCTCGGCGCTACAACGAGACTGCGGACGAGCTGGCTAAAATACCCTCGGGGCGAACAACGGTTCCCCCGGACGTCTTCTCCCGGGACCTGCACCGACCCTCCGTCAAGATCGACGACTCGCCCGAGCCTGAGGCGCCCTCGGCCAGTCCGAGGTACCCTCGGCCCAGCTCGAGGTACCCTCGGCACAGCCCAAGGCATTCTCAGCTCGGCTCGAGGCGCCCTCAATTCAGCCCGAGGTACCCTCGGCCCCCGAGGGTGAGGCACTGCGCGTCGAGGAGGAGCGAAGCAGGGCCACGCCTGATCGAAACTGGTAGACCCCGTACCTGCAATATCTCCACCAAGGAGAGCTACCCCTCGACCGAGTCGAGGCTCGGCGGGTGGCGCGGCACGCCAAGTCGTTCGTCTTGCTGGGCGATGAGAAGGAGCTCTACCACTGCAGCCCCTCAGGCATCCTCCAGCGATGCATCTCCGTCGCTGAAGGTCAGGAACTCCTGCGAGAGATACACTCGGGGGCTTGCGGCCATCACGCAGCGCCTCGAGCCCTTGTCGGGAATGCTTTCCGACAAGGCTTCTACTGGCCGACGGCGGTGGCCGACGCCACTAGAATTGTTCGCACCTGGGAAGGGTGTCAATTCTACACGAGGCAGACCCACCTGCCCGCTCAGGCTCTGCAGACGATACCCATCACCTGGCCTTTCGTTGTGTGGGGTCTGGATCTCGTCGGCCCCTTGTAGAAGGCACCCGGGGGCTACACGCACCTGCTGGTCGCCATCGACAAATTCTCCAAGTGGTTCGAGATCCGACCCCTGAACAGCATCAGGTCCGAGCAGGCGGTGGCGTTTTTCACCAACATCATCCATCGCTTCGGGGTCCCGAACTCCATCATCACCAACAACGGCACCTAGTTCACCGGCAGAAGGTTCTTGGACTTCTGCGAGGATCACCACATCCGGGTGGACTGGGCCACCGTGGCTCATCCCATGTCAAATGGGCAAGTAGAGCGTGCCAACGGCATGATTCTACAAGGGCTCAAGCCTCGGATCTACAACGACCTCAACAAGTTCGGCAAGCGATGGATGAAGGAACTCCCCTTGGTGGTCTAGAGCCTGAGGACAACGCCGAGCCGAGCCACGGGCTTCACGCCGTTCTTCCTAGTCTACGGGGCCGAGGCCGTCTTGCCCACAGACCTGGAATACGACTCCCCGAGGACGAGGGCCTACAGCGATCAAAGCAACCAAGCTAGCCGAGAAGACTCCCTGGACCAGCTGGAGGAGGCTCGGGACAAGGCCTTACTACACTTGGCGCAGTACCAGCAGTCCCTGCGACGCTACCACGCCCGAGGGGTCCGGTTCCGAGATCTCCAGGTGGGCGACCTGGTGCTTCGGCTGCGACAAGACTGAAAGGGAATTAGGCTTACACCTAGTTCCTAAATAATTTTGGTGGTTGAATTGCCCAACACAAATATTGGACTAACTAGTTTGCTCTAGTGTGTAAGTTATACAGGTGCAAAAGGTTCACACTTAGCCAATAAAAAGACCAAGTATTGGGTTCAAATAAAGGAGCAAAAGTCAACCGAAGGCACCTCTGGTCTAGCGCATTTGGATCAAAGGGAGAAAATTTCAAAACTTGAAAATGCTTTGCAAAATTCTTATTCATTTACCTTTGACTATCTTGCAAAAGGACTTTGAAAAGAATTTACAAAAGGATTTGCAAAAACAAAACATGTGGTGCAAATGTGGTCCAATATGTTAAAAATAAAGAAACAATCCATGCACATCATGTAAGTATTTATATTGGCTCAATTCCAAGCAACCTTTGCACTTACATTATGCAAACTATTTCAAATTATGCACTTTTACATTTGCTTTGGTTATGTTGGCATCAATCACCAAAAAGGGGGAGATTGAAAGGGAATTAGGCTTACACCTAGTTCCTAAATAATTTTGGTGGTTGAATTGCCCAACACAAATATTGGACTAACTAGTTTGCTCTAGTGTGTAAGTTATACAGGTGCAAAAGGTTCAGACTTAGCCAATAAAAAGACCAAGTATTGGGTTCAAATAAAGGAGCAAAGGTCAACCGAAGGCACCTCTGGTCTGGCGCACCGGACTGTCCGGTGTGCCACCGGACATGTCCGGTGCACCAGGGGAATCCGACTTCAAACTCTTCACTCTCAGGAATTTCCAAAGGCCACTCCGCTATAATTCACCAGAATGTCCGATGTACACCGGACATGTCCGGTGCTCCAAGGAAGAGCGGCCTCAGGAACTCGCCAGCCTCGGGTTTTCACTTCGGCTGCTCCGCTAAAATTCACCGGACTGTCCGGTGTACACCGGACTGTCCGGTGTAACAGCGGGGCAACGGCTATATCGGCGCCAACGGCTACCTGCAGGCGCATGTAATGCGCGCCAGAAGCGCGCAGAAGTCGGGCACGCCTATTCTGGTGCACCGGACATTAAACAGTACATGTCCGGTGTGCACCGGACATCCAGGCGGGCCCAGAAGACAGTGCTCCAACGGTCGATCCAACGGCTCTTTGGTGACGTGGCTGTCGCACCGGACATGTCCGGTGTGCACCGGACTGTCCGGTGCGCCATCGAACAGACAGCCTCACCAAATGGCTAGTTTGGTGGTTGGGGCTATAAATAACCCCAACCACCCACCATTCATTGCATCCAAGTTTTCCACTTCCCAACGACTTACAAGAGCTCTAGCATTCAATTCTAGACACACCAAAGAGATCAAATCCTCTCCAAATTCCACACATCGCCCTAGTGATTAGAGAGAGTGATTTGCTTGTGTTCTTTCGAGCTCTTGCGCTTGGATTGCTTTCTTCATTCTTGATTCTTTCTTGTGATCAAACACTCACTTGTAATTGAGGCAAGAGACACCAATCGTGTGGTGGTCCTTGCGGGAACTTTGTGTTCCAAGTGATTGAGAAAAGAAAAGCTCACTCGGTCCGAGGGACCGTTTGAGAGAGGGTAAGGGTTGAAAGAGACCCGGCCTTTGTGGCCTCCTCAACGGGGAGTAGGTTTGAGAGAACCGAACCTCGGTAAAACAAATCTGCGTGTCTCACTTTATTATTCACTTGCGATTTGTTTTGCGCCCTCTCTCGTGGACTCGATTATATTTCTAACGCTAACCCGGCTTGTAGTTGTGATTATTTTTGAGAATTTCAGTTTCGCCCTATTCACCCCCCTCTAGGCGACTTTCAATTGGTATCAGAGCCCGGTGCTTCATTAGAGCCTAACCGCTCGAAGTGATGTCGGGAGATCACACCAAGAGGGAGATGGAGACCGGCGACAAGCCCACTACGAGCCAAGGGAGCACTTCATCGGAAGAGTCCCGCACCAAGAGGAAGGAGAAGAAGAAGGACTCCTCCAAACGGAAGGAGAAAAGATCTTCTTCACACCACGAAGAAAAGAAGAAGGACTCCTCCAAAGGGAAGGAGAAAATATCTTCTTCACATCACAAAGAGAAGAAGGAAAAATCCTCTTCCCACAAGCCGCATCGGAGTGGGGACAAGAAGAAGAGGATGAGGAAGGTGGTCTACTACGAGACCGATTCTTCATCGACATCCACCTCCGGCTCCGACGCGGCGTCCGTCACTTCTAAGCGCCAAGAGCGTAAGAAGTATAGTAAGATCCCCCTACGCTACCCTCGCATTCCTAAACTTACACCTTTACTTTCCGTCCCATTAGGCAAACCACCAACATTTGATGGTGAAGATTATGCTATGTGGAGTGATTTAATGCGATTTCATCTAACCTCACTCCACAAAAGTATATGGGATGTTGTTGAGTATGGTGTACAGGTACCATCCGTAGGGGATGAAGACTATGATGAGGACGAGGTGGCCCAAATCGAGCACTTCAACTCTCAAGCTACAACCATACTCTTTGCTTCTCTAAGTAAGGAGGAATATAACAAGGTGCAAGGGTTGAAGAGCGCAAAGGAGATTTGGGACCTACTCAAGACCGCGCACGAGGGTGATGAACTCACCAAGATCACCAAGCGGGAAACGATCGAGGGGGAGCTCGGTCGCTTCCGTCTTCGCCAAGGGGAGGAGCCTCAAGATATGTACAACCGGCTCAAGACCTTGGTGAACCAAGTGCGCAACCTTGGGAGCAAGAAGTGGGACGACCACGAGGTGGTTAAGGTTATTCTAAGATCTCTCATTTTCCTTAACCCCACTCAAGTTCAATTAATTCGTGGCAACCCAAGATATACTCAAATGACCCCCGAGGAAGTTATCGGGAATTTTGTGAGCTTTGAATGTATGATCAAGGGCTCAAGAAAGATCAACGAGCTTGATGATCCCTCCACGTCCGAAGCACAACCGGTGGCATTTAAGGCGACGGAGGAGAAGAAGGAGGAGTCTACACCAAGTAGACAACCAATTGACGCCTCCAAGCTCGACAATGAGGAGATGGCTTTAATCATCAAAAGCTTTCGCCAAATCCTCAAGCAACGGAAAGGGAAAGACTACAAATCCCGTTCCAAGAAGGTTTGCTACAAGTGTGGTAAGCCCGGTCACTTTATAGCTAAATGTCCATTATCAAGTGACAGTGACAGGGACAACGACAAGAAGGGCAAGAGAAGAGAAAAGAAGAGGTACCACAAGAAGAGGGGCGGCGATGCCCACGTGTGCCGCGAGTGGGACTCCGACGAGAGCTCCACCGAGTCCTCCTCCGACGAGGACGCCGCCAACATCGCCGTCACCAAGGGGCTTCTCTTCCCCAACGTCGGTCACAAGTGCCTCATGGCAAAGGACGGCAAAAGGAAGAAGGTTAAATCTAAATCCTCCACAAAATATGAATCCTCTAGTGATGATAATGCTAGTGATGAGGAGGATAACTTGCTTACCCTTTTTGCCAACCTTAACAGGGAACAAAAGGAAAAATTAAATGAATTGATTAGTGCTATTCATGAAAAGGATGACCTTTTGGATTCCCAAGAGGATTTTCTAATTAAAGAAAACAAGAAACATGTTAAGGTTAAAAATGCTTATGCTCTAGAAGTAGAAAAATGTCAAAAACTATCTAGTGAGCTAAGCACTTGCCATGACACTATTAACAACCTTAGAAATGAAAATGCCAGATTAATTGCTAAGGTTGATTCTCATGTTTGTATTGATTCAACTTCCAATCCTAGAAATGATAATGTTGAATTACTTGCTAGGATTGATGAATTGAATGATTCTCTTGCTAGCCTTAGAATAGAAAATGAAAATTTGATTGCTAAGGCTAAAGATTTTGATATTTGCAATACTACTATTTCTGACCTTAGAACTAAGAATGATATCTTACATGCTAAGGTTGTAGAACTAAAATCTTGCAAACCCTCTACATCTAATGTTGAGCATGTTTCTATTTGTACTAGATGTAGAGATATTGATATCAATGCTATTCATGATCACATGGCTTTAATTAAACAACAAAATGATCATATAGCTATATTAGATGCTAAGATTGCCGAGCGTAACTTAGAAAATGAAAAGTTTAAATTTGCTAGAAGTATGCTCTACAATGGGAGACGCCCTGGCATCAAGGATGGCATTGGCTTCCAAAGGGGAGACGGTGTCAAACTTAATGCCCCTCCAAAGAATTTATCTAACTTTGTTAAGGGCAAGGCTCCCATGCCTCAAGATAACGAGGGTTACATTTTATATCCTGCCAGTTATCCTGAGAGCAAAATTAGGAAAATTCATTCTAGGAAGTCTCACTCTGGCCCTAATCATGCTTTTATGTATAAGGGTGAGACATCTAGCTCTAGGCAACCAACCCGTGCCAAGTTGCCTAGAAAGAAAACTCCTAATGCATCAAATGATCATGCTATTTCATTTAAAACTTTTGATGCTTCTTATGTGCTTACTAACAAATCCGGCAAGGTAGTTGCCAAGTTTGTTGGGGGCAAACACAAGGGTTCAAAGACTTGTGTTTGGGTACCCAAAGTTCTTGTTTCTAATGCCAAAGGACCCAAAACCGTTTGGGTACCTAAAACCAAGAACTAAAATTGTTTTGTAGGTTTATGCATCAGGGGGCTCAAGTTGGATACTCGACAGCGGGTGCACAAACCACATGACAGGGGAGAAGAAGATGTTCTCCTCACATGAGAAAAACCAAGATCCCCAACGAGCTATCACATTCGGGGATGGAAATCAAGGTTTGGTCAAAGGATTGGGTAAAATTGCTATATCACCTGACCATACTATTTCCAATGTTTTTCTTGTAGATTCTTTAGATTACAATTTGCTTTCTGTATCCCAATTATGTCAAATGGGCTACAACTGTCTATTTACTGATATAGGTGTTACTGTCTTTAGAAGAAGTGATGATTCAATAGCATTTAAGGGAGTGTTAGAGGGTCAGCTATACTTGGTAGATTTTGATAGAGCTGAACTCGACACTTGCTTGGTTGCTAAGACTAACTTGGGTTGGCTCTGGCACCGCCGACTAGCCCATGTTGGAATGAAGAATCTTCATAAGCTTCTAAAGGGAGAGCACATTTTAGGACTAACAAATGTTCATTTTGAGAAAGACAGGATTTGTAGCGCATGCCAAGCCGGGAAGCAAGTTGGCACTCATCATCCACACAAGAACATCATGACTAGTGACAGGCCACTAGAGCTCCTACACATGGATTTATTCGGCCCGATTGCTTACATAAGCATCGGCGGGAGTAAGTACTGTCTAGTTATTGTGGATGATTATTCTCGCTTCACTTGGGTGTTCTTTTTGCAGAAAAAATCTCATACCCAAGAGACCTTAAAGGGATTCTTGAGACGGGCTCAAAATGAGTTCGGCTTAAGGATCAAGAAAATTAGAAGCGACAACGGGACGGAGTTCAAGAACTCACAAATAGAAGGCTTCCTTGAGGAGGAGGGCATCAAGCATGAGTTCTCTTCTCCCTACACTCCACAACAAAATGGTGTAGTAGAGAGGAAGAATCGAACTCTATTGGACATGGCAAGAACCATGCTTGATGAGTACAAGACACCGGATCGGTTTTGGGCCGAGGCGGTCAACACCGCCTGCTACGCCATCAACCGGTTATATCTGCACCGAATCCTCAAGAAGACATCCTATGAACTCCTAACCGGTAAAAAGCCAAATATTTCATATTTTAGAGTTTTTGGTAGCAAATGTTTTATTCTTGTCAAAAGAGGTAGAAAATCTAAATTTGCTCCTAAAACTGTAGAAGGCTTTTTACTAGGATATGACTCAAACACAAGGGCATATAGAGTCTTTAACAAGTCCTCAGGACTCGTTGAAGTTTCTTGTGACGTTGTGTTTGATGAGACTAACGGCTCTCAAGTAGAGCAAGTTGATCTTGATGAGATAGGTGAAGAACAGGCTCCATGCATCGCGCTAAGGAACATGTCCATTGGGGATGTGTGTCCTAAGGAATCCGAAGAGCCTCCACATGCACAAGATCAACCATCCTCCTCCACGCAAGCATCTCCACCAACCCAAAATGAGGACGAGGCTCAAGTTGATAAAGATGAAGAACACAGTGATGAGCCACCTCAAGACGACGACAATGATCAAGGGGGAGACGCAAATGATGAAGACAAGGAGGATGAACAACCAAGGCCACCACACCCAAGAGTCCACCAAGCAATACAACGAGATCACCCCGTCGACACCATCCTCGGCGACATTCATAAGGGGGTAACCACTCGATCTCGTGTTGCACATTTTTGTGAGCATTACTCTTTTGTTTCCTCTATTGAGCCACACAGGGTAGAGGAAGCACTACAAGATTCGGATTGGGTGATGGCGATGCAAGAGGAGCTCAACAATTTCACAAGGAACGAGGTATGGCACTTAGTTCCACGTCCTAACCAAAATGTTGTAGGAACCAAGTGGGTCTTCCGCAACAAGCAAGATGAGCATGGTATGGTGACTAGGAACAAAGCTCGACTCGTGGCCAAGGGGTATTCACAAGTCGAAGGTTTGGATTTTGGTGAAACCTATGCACCCGTAGCTAGGCTTGAGTCAATTCGCATATTATTAGCCTATGCTACTTACCATGGCTTCAAGCTTTATCAAATGGACGTGAAGAGTGCCTTCCTCAATGGACCGATCAAGGAGGAGGTCTATGTTGAGCAACCTCCCGGCTTTGAAGATAGTGAGTACCCTAACCATGTCCATAGGCTCTCTAAGGCGCTTTATGGGCTCAAGCAAGCCCCAAGAGCATGGTATGAATGCCTTAGAGATTTCCTTATTGCAAATGGCTTCAAAGTCGGCAAAGCCGATCCTACTTTATTCACTAAAACTCTTGACAATGATTTGTTCGTATGCCAAATTTATGTTGATGATATCATATTTGGGTCTACTAACGAATCTACATGTGAAGAATTTAGTAGGATCATGACAAAGAAATTCGAGATGTCGATGATGGGGGAGTTGAAGTATTTTCTAGGATTCCAAGTCAAGCAACTCCAAGAGGGCACCTTCATTAGCCAAACGAAGTATACTCAAGACATCCTAACCAAGTTTGGAATGAAGGATGCCAAGCCCATCAAGACACCCATGGGAACAAATGGGCATCTCGACCTCGACACGGGAGGTAAGTCCGTGGATCAAAAGGTATACTGGTCGATGATTGGTTCATTGCTTTATTTATGTGCATCTCGACCAGACATTATGCTTTCCGTTTGCATGTGTGCAAGATTCCAAGCCGACCCTAAGGAATCACACCTTACGGCCGTAAAACGAATCTTGAGATACCTGGCTTATACTCCTAAGTTTGGGCTTTGGTACCCTCGGGGATCCACATTTGATTTGATTGGTTATTCGGATGCCGATTGGGCAGGGTGTAAGATTAATAGGAAGAGCACATCGGGGACTTGCCAGTTCTTGGGAAGATCCTTGATGTCTTGGGCTTCAAAGAAGCAAAATTCGGTCGCTCTTTCTACCGCCGAAGCCGAGTATATTGCCGCAGGCCATTGTTGCGCGCAATTGCTTTGGATGAGGCAAACCCTGCGGGACTACGGTTACAAACTAACCAAAGTTCCTCTTCTATGTGATAATGAGAGTGCAATCCGCATGGCGGATAATCCCGTTGAGCATAGCCGCACTAAACACATAGCCATTCGGTATCATTTTCTTAGGGATCACCAACAAAAGGGGGATATCGAGATTTCATACATTAACACTAAAGATCAATTGGCTGATATCTTTACCAAGCCTCTTGATGAACAAACTTTTACCAAACTTAGGCATGAGCTCAATATTCTTGATTCTAGGAATTTCTTTTGCTAATTTGCACACATAGCACACAAGTATACCTTTGATCATGTCTCTTTTATATATGCTATGACTAATGTGTTTTCAAGTGTATTTCAAACCAAGTCATAGGTATATTGAAAGGGAATTGGAGTCTTCAGCGAAGACAAGGCTTCCACTCCACTCTACTACTCATTCTTCGCCGTCACTCCGAGCATCTCTCCAACTTTGGTATAATATTCACTCATTTATTTTATGACCAAAGGAGGAGAAAGTACTTCGTTGGGCTCTAATAATTTCGTTTTTGGCGATTCATGCCAAAGGGGGAGAAAATATGAGCCCAAAGCAAAAGGACCGCACCACCACCTAATTTTAAAAATTTGGAGATTTGGAGATTTGTAAATTGGTCAATTTCAAATTAATATCTTACTATGTTCAAAAGGGGGAGGAAGTAGTATTTCAAAAATGGTATATCAAAACCCTCTTGAACACTAAGAGGAGGATCTCATTTAGGGGGAGTTTTGTTTAGTCAAAGGAAAAGCATTTGAATCAAAGGGAGAAAATTTTAAAACTTGAAAATGCTTTGCAAAATTCTTATTCATTTACCTTTGACTATCTTGCAAAAGGACTTTGAAAAGAATTTACAAAAGGATTTGCAAAAACTAAACATGTGGTGCAAATGTGGTCCAATATGTTAAAAATAAAGAAACAATCCATGCACATCATGTAAGTATTTATATTGGCTCAATTCCAAGCAACCTTTGCACTTACATTATGCAAACTATTTCAAATTATGCACTTTTACATTTGCTTTGGTTATGTTGGCATCAATCACCAAAAAGGGGGAGATTGAAAGGGAATTAGGCTTACACCTAGTTCCTAAATAATTTTGGTGGTTGAATTGCCCAACACAAATATTGGACTAACTAGTTTGCTCTAGTGTGTAAGTTATACAGGTGCAAAAGGTTCACACTTAGCCAATAAAAAGACCAAGTATTGGGTTCAAATAAAGGAGCAAAGGTCAACCGAAGGCACCTCTGGTCTGGCGCATTTGGATCAAAGGGAGAAAATTTCAAAACTTGAAAATGCTTTGCAAAATTCTTATTCATTTACCTTTGACTATCTTGCAAAAGGACTTTGAAAAGAATTTACAAAAGGATTTGCAAAAACAAAACATGTGGTGCAAATGAGGTCCAATATGTTAAAAATAAAGAAACAATCCATGCACATCATGTAAGTATTTATATTGGCTCAATTCCAAGCAACCTTTGCAGCCGGGAGAGTCTCTCCGGGACTACATCCGGCGATTCTCGAAGCAGCGCACCGAGCTGCCCAACATCACCAACTCGGATGTCATCGGCACGTTCCTCGCCGGCACCACCTGCCGCGACCTGGTGAGCAAGTTGGGTCGCAAGACCCCCACCAGGGCGAGCGAGCTGATGGACATCGCCACCAAGTTCGCCTCCGGCCAGGAAGCGGTCGAGGCCATCTTCCGAAAGGACAAGCAGCCCCAGGGCCACCCATCGGAAGATGCTCCCGAGGCGTCGTCTCAACGCGGCGCCAAGAAGAAAGGCAAGAAGAGGGGCATGCATTGCCCGCTCAGAGGCCAGTTTACTTCGTCAGCGAAGTACTGTCCGAAACCAAGACCCGCTACCCACAAGTTCAGAAGCTGCTGTATGCAGTGATCCTGACACGGCGGAAGTTGCGACACTACTTCGAGTCTCATCCGGTAACTGTGGTGTCATCCTTCCTCCTGGGGGAGATCATCCAGTGCCGAGAGGCCTCGGGTAGGATTGCAAAGTGGGCGGTGGAAATCATGGGCGAGACAATCTCGTTCGCCCCCCGGAAGGCCATTAAGTCCCAGGTTTTGGCGGACTTCGTGGCCGAATGGGTCGACACCCAGCTACCGACGGCTCCGACCCAACCGGAGCTCTGGACCATGTTTTTCGACGGATCGTTGATGAAGACGGGTGTAACACCCGGATTTTAGGGGTCCAAAACCCGGGGTTAACATAAACACCAGGTATGCTGGGACCAAGTCTCATACATATGATGTATAGTGGCACAGGATCGAATGTCACATCTTTATACATAACAGGAGTTCTATACAAAATAAATAATTACATTATAAGGAGACAACGGTCCAGCAACCCCAAAGTTGACTGGGAGACGACGACCTAGACCACTCACGAACTCAACACAGCATCCTCCATGAGCATCATCCTGCGGTACCTGATCTTGACCTGTGGTGTATGTGAGACAGCAAGAGTGAGCTCACATACGTTCATCGCTCAACAAGTTGTGGGGAATAATGTGCATGAACTCGCCAAAGGTGGGAGCTCACGTGAAGTGTAAGGCTTACCAAAGAAGATGGTTAGAGCTGAGCATTGCTTTTAAAGTTGGCCAAAATTTTATTAGCAGTTACTAAGTATAAGTAAATACCAACCCAATTAAGTAGTATAACAGAAGTAATAACAACATCACCTGCAATGCAATGCATATGACAAATTGAATTTAGTTCCATAAATTAATCATGTGAGTGTCCGAGCTGCTCATGACCGTGAGCACGGCTAGTATACCAGTTTTACACTCTGCAGAGGTTGCGCATCTTTACCCACAAGTCGTGTTACCCATCTGCCACAGAGTTGATCAGACTCCATACACCTCTACCTAGGAAGCGAGGCAGGGTACCACTACGAGGCCTTTACAAAGTTCCACTAGCTTCAGAAAACCCGCTACAGTTTATAGGAAGATCCAGTGCAGGAATCCCTTGCAGGACCGCCATCGCAGCAAAATCCTCCCGAGGGCCTCCCTACACTGACCTCTCCCCTACTGCCCTTGCCCCTTTCGGGTAAGGTAGTCTTCCACTAGCTTTCCTAATTAATCAGCCAAGGGCGTCCCATTCCACCCTTGTGGTAGCACTGTTTTCCCGGGTGGTTCTCCATGTTCCAATTAACATAATGATCTTAACATGAACCATAAATAACAACTGATAACAAAAGTATAATCATGAATAGTGTAATCTTCATACCCAAAACCACATATAGCACTAGCAAGTACTACCCAGAAAGTTCAGTGGTAAACAAGGTATAAAGATAGACAAACTAGGGTAACCTATTGGGTCCCATCAAAATTAACCTATGCAGATCATTATAATTAATTAGAACATGAGTAGGTGAAAAGAAGTGATCAAGGGCACAACTTGCCTGGGCCTTGAGTTTCCAGGTACCAGGATGATCTTCAGGTGATACGTATCCTCACTGCTAGTCGTAGCAATTCAAACAAATATGGTATAGGCAAAATTAACATTACACCAAACATAAGGACAAAATACACAGTAATAATCTACACATTAAAATAAAACCACAGGAACTGGAATCACTAAATTTGGAGTTGTAGATTTTAAGTTATGATTTTCCAAAGATTATATGTGCTTATTACAAGATTAGTTAAGATAACAATTTTAATGTGACTTTTATGTAAAACCAGTGGCACTAATTGATAAACAATAATATTACAAAATTATAGGAAGTGGAATGGATTAATTTGGAGTTCCTATGCATTTTCTATGAATTATATAAATTCTAGGAATTATTTTTATATTAAAACTCATTTTCTAATTCATTTTCCTGATTTTATAACTCTCTGGACTGGGCCTCAATAACAGAAAACCGCAGGGGGCTCGGCGCAAGAAACCCGAGACACAGGAATCAGTAAAACGGGGATGGCGGGTTTATTTCAAGAAAAGGCAGGGTCTCTTTTAGAAAGTGGCCACGGCGAAGGGGTATCCGGTCATCAGGGTCGATGGATCGTGCATCAACGGCTGGGATTATATCCTGACCATCCCCAAGCGGTACTCTTTGATAGCCGTTAGATCAGGATCTGACCACCGGGGTTTTTATGAGACCAAAACCGCACACCGCCCTCCGATCGACGATCCACGGTCGCGAAGCTCGTCGACCGAACCGGTATGCATGGCGCGGTTATAGCCGTTGGTGACCAGATCAACGGCCCACGCACACACCCCCCCTTCCTCCCGACCGAGACGGCGGCGCACGAGTATTCCCCGGCGGCGCCATGGCCGGCGAAGGGCCGATTAACGCACGAGCGTTCCTATTTTAAAATTGACAGGCGCAGAACAGAGAGGAGAGGGTAGCGAACATAATGGTGGATTCCATACCGAGGATTAAGCTCCCAGGAGTCCCGTCCACGGCGCACGGCGGTAATCCGCGGAGTCAATGACTCCGGCGAGCAATTCGCGGCACCACGGTCGTCTACCACACAAGACACCGCAACGCGCACGTCAGGCACACCACGGTGATCTCCACTGACCGAACCCAAGGCCCCGAGCGCCACCCATGGCAGCCGCCCCGGTTGGTGAATTCGATCCCGAATCCGCCACGACGGAGTGAGCACTGATGGGTAGGGTTTGAGGGTGACCGAGCTCGGAGATGCGAGGAAGGAGTCCCAGGATCCCGAATTTATACCCGAGCACGCGGGAGAGACCGACCCCGGCAAGGGTGGCGAGCTTCTCGCGCGGTTCGTTGCGAAGAGCTCGCGCGCCGTTGAAGAAGAACCGGAGCGCCACTGGCAAGGGGGGACCACTTGTCAGCGTTTCGGAGGAGAGCCGGGCGTGAGACTGCTTCGTGGGCCCGCGAGCCCCACAGGTCAGTGTGCAGGTGATGAGCGCGGTAGTGCTGGGCCGACCAAGTGAAATGGCTAGTTGGGCCGCGCGCACGTGGGATAGTTCTGGTGGGCCAAAATCGGTGCTGAGGCCCAGTTAGGGTTTTCAATCTTTTTCCATTTTATTTTCTATTTCTTTTCTTCATTTCCAAGTTAAATTTGAATTCAAACTTAAATTCAAACTTCTATGGCTCATCACTTCAACTTATTTTTGTGAAATTAGGGATATTAATTCTGAATATATTTATTTATATTTTTGTTTTATATCCCTTCTCTTTTCTTATTTCCAAACTCTAATCTCCATTTAGGGTTTGATCCAACCTTTAGAATTATTATCTCATTGTTATTATCCTTATTATTTTATTTAATGTGCAAACATATAAAATTCCAACATGATGCATATCATTTGTTTTAATTCACTTCCAACTTTCATGTATGCTCTTTTTATGATGCAAATATGGCACATAGGATAAGGAATTCACTATATCATCCTTTTATACAATTTTGAGTATTACAAATCCTACCCCCCTTAAAAATAATCTCGCCCTCGAGATTTGTAAGAAAGAGGATATAGGATGAGTGATTTGAAATCTAGCTTTTAGTTTCTAATTAGTTCAAAATCAATAGTCTCTTTTTTTTTATTACTATTAGTTAGTTATTAGGAGAGCATAGGTATATATGGTTATAGACACTTTATTATGCAGGATAAAGGATATCTTTTAAAGCCTATATAGGTTTGGGCAAGAAAGAGTGGGGTAAAGAAAGACTCCATCCAAGATTGTGGATCTTGACTCATCTTGGTGACCTCACTTGATCCTTGAAGATTTGAGTTGGTGCTCATCCTCCCCTGATGAAATTGATCATCTTCTTCGGTCTTGTCTCATTGATTAGGAGTTAGTGTATGTTATTGAGCTGGGGAATATGGTTAATATAGGTATGGATGAGATAGACTACATGATGTAGGTCAAAAGTTTGTTTGATGTTAGGTGGGGATAGACAGATTATGCAATCCATCAGGACTCTATTGATTGGTCTGCTATGTAACTTGTTATATAGGTCAAGTTGTTGGGTGTGGCCGAGTTGATCTAGGTCACCAATTTAGGCTTAGGTGATTTTTTTAGAGTATAGCCTTATCCTTTCTACCAGCATTAAGTAACTCACACTAGATTAGACCATATTAAGTTAGGTATGATCTAGATTAGACTAGTTTAAGTTAGATAGATTTATCAGGGTAAAATATATCTTGTTAGGATATGTTAGAATCTTTTGAGATAGGATGGGGTATATGGTGTAGGTAGGTCAGAAGCTCTATTAGGTTAATCACAGAGGGATTATGCAACTATCGGATGGGTAAGGTAGTTGCATATGTATATGGTCAAGTTAATCTAGGGCATCAATTTAGCTTAAATCATTTTTATAGGAGTGAGGTCTAATCCATTTCACTAGTACTATCTAACATGTTTGATAAGCCACTTTAGATTAGATCATATTAGGTTAGATGAGATCTAAATTAGATTGGTATGACTGGTTTAACTAGATAAGGTCTAATTAATTTGCATTAGATCATGGTTGATAAACTAGGGTGGATAAGTATGCCTATTAGGATAAGATGGATCCATAAAGATAAGATAGAATCTTTTAAGGCCAGTTAGATCTATTAGGATGACATAAAATCTCTTCAAGATAAGATGAGTATCTTTTTAGGATAAGATGGATTATATGATGTAGGTAGGTTAGAATCTCTTCAAGATAAGATAAATCTATTAAGATGAGAGAAAACCTCTTAAGATAAGATGGATCTATATACATTAGGATAAGTTAAGACCTTATGAGATAAGATAGATCTATGAGTGTAGGATAGAATCTCTTGAGATGAGATGAATCTATTAAGATAAGGGAGAATTTTTTTTTTAAGATAAGATGGGTATTGTTAGGCTAGTTACTTTATTGAAGGATAATTTAGTTTGTCTAGTTATCTTACAAATGCTATCCTTTATACCTAGATGTATATGCAGATGTAATTGTGGACATTACTCCACAACCCATCACACTCAATCAAAGATCCAAATCAGACAGATATCATAAGAACAAACATTCAAATACATAGACACTTATAAAAATAGTTTTGTTTTTGTTCCTAGGATTAGGTCTCCTATTCCTAAAGTCACTTTAGGCACAGGATTTCAAAGTGTGAAATCCACATTTGTCTTTAGAAGGGAAAAGGTAAGAATAATCAGAGTATAGCGGAAATAGATAAGAATGGATTAAGAGAAGTTTAGGAAAGAATCAGAGTAGCAAAGGTAAGTAGATAATGGTTGTCCAGTTCTATCTAGGTTTCGTCTTACAGTCAACATTCCTCTGATACCACTTCTGTAACACCCGGATTTTAGGGGTCCAAAACCCGGGGTTAACATAAACACCAGGTATGCTGGGACCAAGTCTCATACATATGATGTATAGTGGCACAGGATCGAATGTCACATCTTTATACATAATAGGAGTTCTATACAAAATAAATAATTACATTATAAGGAGACAACGGTCCAGCAACCCCAAAGTTGACTGGGAGACGACGACCTAGACCACTCACGAACTCAACACAGCATCCTCCATGAGCATCATCCTGCGGTACCTGATCTTGACCTGTGGTGTATGTGAGACAGCAAGAGTGAGCTCACATACGTTCATCGCTCAACAAGTTGTGGGGAATAATGTGCATGAACTCGCCAAAGGTGGGAGCTCACGTGAAGTGTAAGGCTTACCAAAGAAGATGGTTAGAGCTGAGCATTGCTTTTAAAGTTGGCCAAAATTTTATTAGCAGTTACTAAGTATAAGTAAATACCAACCCAATTAAGTAGTATAACAGAAGTAATAACAACATCACCTGCAATGCAATGCATATGACAAATTGAATTTAGTTCCATAAATTAATCATGTGAGTGTCCGAGCTGCTCATGACCGTGAGCACGGCTAGTATACCAGTTTTACACTCTGCAGAGGTTGCGCATCTTTACCCACAAGTCGTGTTACCCATCTGCCACAGAGTTGATCAGACTCCATACACCTCTACCTAGGAAGCGAGGCAGGGTACCACTACGAGGCCTTTACAAAGTTCCACTAGCTTCAGAAAACCCGCTACAGTTTATAGGAAGATCCAGTGCAGGAATCCCTTGCAGGACCGCCATCGCAGCAAAATCCTCCCGAGGGCCTCCCTACACTGACCTCTCCCCTACTGCCCTTGCCCCTTTCGGGTAAGGTAGTCTTCCACTAGCTTTCCTAATTAATCAGCCAAGGGCGTCCCATTCCACCCTTGTGGTAGCACTGTTTTCCCGGGTGGTTCTCCATGTTCCAATTAACATAATGATCTTAACATGAACCATAAATAACAACTGATAACAAAAGTATAATCATGAATAGTGTAATCTTCATACCCAAAACCACATATAGCACTAGCAAGTACTACCCAGAAAGTTCAGTGGTAAACAAGGTATAAAGATAGACAAACTAGGGTAACCTATTGGGTCCCATCAAAATTAACCTATGCAGATCATTATAATTAATTAGAACATGAGTAGGTGAAAAGAAGTGATCAAGGGCACAACTTGCCTGGGCCTTGAGTTTCCAGGTACCAGGATGATCTTCAGGTGATACGTATCCTCACTGCTAGTCGTAGCAATTCAAACAAATATGGTATAGGCAAAATTAACATTACACCAAACATAAGGACAAAATACACAGTAATAATCTACACATTAAAATAAAACCACAGGAACTGGAATCACTAAATTTGGAGTTGTAGATTTTAAGTTATGATTTTCCAAAGATTATATGTGCTTATTACAAGATTAGTTAAGATAACAATTTTAATGTGACTTTTATGTAAAACCAGTGGCACTAATTGATAAACAATAATATTACAAAATTATAGGAAGTGGAATGGATTAATTTGGAGTTCCTATGCATTTTCTATGAATTATATAAATTCTAGGAATTATTTTTATATTAAAACTCATTTTCTAATTCATTTTCCTGATTTTATAACTCTCTGGACTGGGCCTCAATAACAGAAAACCGCAGGGGGCTCGGCGCAAGAAACCCGAGACACAGGAATCAGTAAAACGGGGATGGCGGGTTTATTTCAAGAAAAGGCAGGGTCTCTTTTAGAAAGTGGCCACGGCGAAGGGGTATCCGGTCATCAGGGTCGATGGATCGTGCATCAACGGCTGGGATTATATCCTGACCATCCCCAAGCGGTACTCTTTGATAGCCGTTAGATCAGGATCTGACCACCGGGGTTTTATGAGACCAAAACCGCACACCGCCCTCCGATCGACGATCCACGGTCGCGAAGCTCGTCGACCGAACCGGTATGCATGGCGCGGTTATAGCCGTTGGTGACCAGATCAACGGCCCACGCACACACCCCCCCTTCCTCCCGACCGAGACGGCGGCGCACGAGTATTCCCCGGCGGCGCCATGGCCGGCGAAGGGCCGATTAACGCACGAGCGTTCCTATTTTAAAATTGACAGGCGCAGAACAGAGAGGAGAGGGTAGCGAACATAATGGTGGATTCCATACCGAGGATTAAGCTCCCAGGAGTCCCGTCCACGGCGCACGGCGGTAATCCGCGGAGTCAATGACTCCGGCGAGCAATTCGCGGCACCACGGTCGTCTACCACACAAGACACCGCAACGCGCACGTCAGGCACACCACGGTGATCTCCACTGACCGAACCCAAGGCCCCGAGCGCCACCCATGGCAGCCGCCCCGGTTGGTGAATTCGATCCCGAATCCGCCACGACGGAGTGAGCACTGATGGGTAGGGTTTGAGGGTGACCGAGCTCGGAGATGCGAGGAAGGAGTCCCAGGATCCCGAATTTATACCCGAGCACGCGGGAGAGACCGACCCCGGCAAGGGTGGCGAGCTTCTCGCGCGGTTCGTTGCGAAGAGCTCGCGCGCCGTTGAAGAAGAACCGGAGCGCCACTGGCAAGGGGGGACCACTTGTCAGCGTTTCGGAGGAGAGTCGGGCGTGAGACTGCTTCGTGGGCCCGCAAGCCCCACAGGTCAGTGTGCAGGTGATGAGCGCGGTAGTGCTGGGCCGACCAAGTGAAATGGCTAGTTGGGCCGCGCGCACGTGGGATAGTTCTGGTGGGCCAAAATCGGTGCTGAGGCCCAGTTAGGGTTTTCAATCTTTTTCCATTTTATTTTCTATTTCTTTTCTTCATTTCCAAGTTAAATTTGAATTCAAACTTAAATTCAAACTTCTATGGCTCATCACTTCAACTTATTTTTGTGAAATTAGGGATATTAATTCTGAATATATTTATTTATATTTTTGTTTTATATCCCTTCTCTTTTCTTATTTCCAAACTCTAATCTCCATTTAGGGTTTGATCCAACCTTTAGAATTATTATCTCATTGTTATTATCCTTATTATTTTATTTAATGTGCAAACATATAAAATTCCAACATGATGCATATCATTTGTTTTAATTCACTTCCAACTTTCATGTATGCTCTTTTTATGATGCAAATATGGCACATAGGATAAGGAATTCACTATATCATCCTTTTATACAATTTTGAGTATTACAACGGGAGCCGGCGCAGGCCTACTCTTCATCTCGCCCCTCGGGAAACACATACGCTATGTGCTACGCCTCCATTTCCCGGCGTCCAACAATGTGGCTGAGTATGAGGCTCTGGTCAACGGGTTGCGGATCGCCATCGAGCTAGGGGTCCGGCGCCTCGACGCTCGCGGTGACTCGCAGCTCGTCATCGACCAAGTCATGAAAAACTCCCACTGCCGCGACCCGAAGATGGAGGCCTACTACGATGAGGTTCGGCGCTTGGAAGACAAGTTCTACGGGCTCGAGCTCAACCACATCGCTCGGCGCTACAACGAGACTGCGGACGAGCTGGCTAAAATAGCCTCGGGGCGAACAACGGTTCCCCCGGACGTCTTCTCCCGGGACCTGCACCGACCCTCCGTCAAGATCGACGACTCGCCCGAGCCTGAGGCGCCCTCGGCCAGTCCGAGGTACCCTCGGCCCAGCCCGAGGTACCCTCGGCACAGCCCGAGGCATTCTCAGCTCGGCCCGAGGCGCCCTCGGTTCAGCCCGAGGTACCCTCGGCCCCCGAGGGTGAGGCACTGCGCGTCGAGGAGGAGCGAAGCGGGGCCACGCCTGATCGAAACTGGTAGACCCCGTACCTGCAATATCTCCACCAAGGAGAGCTACCCCTCGACCGAGCCGAGGCTCGGCGGGTGGCGCGGCGCGCCAAGTCGTTCGTCTTGCTGGGCGATGAGAAGGAGCTCTACCACTGCAGCCCCTCAGGCATCCTCCAGCGATGCATCTCCGTCGCCGAAGGTCAGGAACTCCTGCGAGAGATACACTCGGGGGCTTGCGGCCATCACGCAGCGCCTCGAGCCCTTGTCGGGAATGCTTTCCGACAAGGCTTCTACTGGCCGACGGCGGTGGCTGACGCCACTAGAATTGTTCGCACCTACGAAGGGTGTCAATTCTACGCGAGGCAGACCCACCTGCCCGCTCAGGCTCTGCAGACGATACCCATCACCTGGTCTTTCGCTGTGTGGGGTCTGGATCTCGTCGGCCCCTTGCAGAAGGCACCCGGGGGCTACACGCACCTGCTGGTCGCCATCGACAAATTCTCCAAGTGGATCGAGATCCGACCCCTGAACAGCATCAGGTCCGAGCAGGCGGTGGCGTTCTTCACCAACATCATCCATCGCTTCGGGGTCCCGAACTCCATCATCATCGACAACGGCACCTAGTTCACCGGCAGAAGGTTCTTGGACTTCTGCGAGGATCACCACATCCGGGTGGACTGGGCCGCCGTGGCTCATCCCATGTCAAATGGGCAAGTAGAGCGTGCCAACGGCATGATTCTACAAGGGCTCAAGCCTCGGATCTACAACGACCTCAACAAGTTCGGCAAGCGATGGATGAAGGAACTCCCCTTGGTGGTCTAGAGCCTGAGGACAACGCCGAGCCGAGCCACGGGCTTCACGCCGTTCTTCCTAGTCTACGGGGTCGAGGCCGTCTTGCCCACAGACCTGGAATACGGCTCCCCGAGGACGAGGGCCTACAGCGATCAAAGCAACCAAGCTAGCCGAGAAGACTCCCTGGACCAGCTGGAGGAGGCTCGGGACAAGGCCTTACTACACTCGGCGCAGTACCAGCAGTCCCTGCGACGCTACCACGCCCGAGGGGTCCGGTTCCGAGATCTCCAGGTGGGCGACCTGGTGCTTCGGCTGCGACAAGACTGAAAGGGAATTAGGCTTACACCTAGTTCCTAAATAATTTTGGTGGTTGAATTGCCCAACACAAATATTGGACTAACTAGTTTGCTCTAGTGTGTAAGTTATACAGGTGCAAAAGGTTCACACTTAGCCAATAAAAAGACCAAGTATTGGGTTCAAATAAAGGAGCAAAGGTCAACCGAAGGCACCTCTGATCTGGCGCACTTGGATCAAAGGGAGAAAATTTCAAAACTTGAAAATGCTTTGCAAAATTCTTATTCATTTACCTTTGACTATCTTGCAAAAGGACTTTGAAAAGAATTTACAAAAGGATTTGCAAAAACAAAACATGTGGTGCAAATGTGGTCCAATATGTTAAAAATAAAGAAACAATCCATGCACATCATGTAAGTATTTATATTGGCTCAATTCCAAGCAACCTTTGCACTTACATTATGCAAACTATTTCAAATTATGCACTTTTACATTTGCTTTGGTTATGTTGGCATCAATCACCAAAAAGGGGGAGATTGAAAGGGAATTAGGCTTACACCTAGTTCCTAAATAATTTTGGTGGTTGAATTGCCCAACACAAATATTGGACTAACTAGTTTGCTCTAGTGTGTAAGTTATACAGGTGCAAAAGGTTCACACTTGGCCAATAAAAAGACCAAGTATTGGGTTCAAATAAAGGAGCAAAGGTCAACCAAAGGCACCTCTGGTCTGGCGCACCGGACTGTCCGGTGTGCCACCGGACATGTCCGGTGCACCAGGGGAATCCGACTTCAAACTCTTCACTCTCGGGAATTTCCAAAGGCCACTCCGCTATAATTCACCGGAATGTCCGGTGTACACCGGACATGTCCGGTGCTCCAAGGAAGAGCGGCCTCAGGAACTCGCCAGCCTCGGGTTTTCACTTCGGCTGCTCCGCTAAAATTCACCGGACTGTCCGGTGTACACCGGACTGTCCGGTGTAACAGCGGGGCAACGGCTATATCGGCGCTAACGGCTACCTGCAGGCGCATTTAATGCGCGCCAGAAGCGCGCAGAAGTCGGGCACGCCCATTCTGGTGCACCGGACATTAAACAGTACATGTCCGGTGTGCACCGGACATCCAGGCGGGCCCAGAAGACAGTGCTCCAACGGTCGACCCAACGGCTCTTTGGTGACGTGGCTGTCGCACCGGACATGTCCGGTGTGCACCGGACTGTCCGGTGCGCCATCGAACAGACAGCCTCACCAAACGGCTAGTTTGGTGGTTGGGGCTATAAATAACCCCAACCACCCACCATTCATTGCATCCAAGTTTTCCACTTCCCAACGACTTACAAGAGCTCTAGCATTCAATTCTAGACACACCAAAGAGATCAAATCCTCTCCAAATTCCACACATCGCCCTAGTGATTAGAGAGAGTGATTTGCTTGTGTTCTTTCGAGCTCTTGCGCTTGGATTGCTTTCTTCCTTCTTGATTCTTTCTTGTGATCAAACACTCACTTGTAATTGAGGCAAGAGACACCAATCGTGTGGTGGTCCTTGCGGGAACTTTGTGTTCCAAGTGATTGAGAAAAGAAAAGCTCACTCGATCCGAGGGACCGTTTGAGAGAGGGTAAGGGTTGAAAGAGACCCGGCCTTTGTGGCCTCCTCAACGGGGAGTAGGTTTGAGAGAACCGAACCTCGGTAAAACAAATCCGCGTGTCTCACTTCATTATTCGCTTGCGATTTGTTTTGCGCCCTCTCTCGTGGACTCGATTATATTTCTAACGCTAACCCGGCTTGTAGTTGTGATTATTTTTGAGAATTTCAGTTTCGCCCTATTCACCCCCCCTCTAGGCGACTTTCAAAGACGCCCGAGGGAGGCACAAGCTCACGCCCCCCTGGGAGGGACCGTTCGTCATCGCCAAGGTTCTGAAGCCCGGAACGTACAAGCTGGCCAACAGTCAAGGCGAGGTCTACGACAACGCTTGGAACATCCAACAGCTACGTCGCTTCTACCCTTAAGATGTTTTCAAGTTGTTCATATACCTCGCACCCACGCAAAGTTTAGTCATCAAGGAAGGGTCGGCCTCGCCTCGGCAAAGCCCGACCCTCCCTCGGGGGCTAAAAGGGGGGAACCCCCTCTGCGTCGAAATTTTCCTCGAAGAAAGATCTTTTCTGCCAGAATGTCTTTCGTGCTTTTTGACTACTTCGAAAAGTGGATCCTGAAAACGACGGAGTACACGTAAGCAGCCAAGGCTGACCGAGCCGAGGGACTCCTACGCCTCCGGGATACGGATACCTCACTCATCACCTTCTGCGATAAGTAACTCACGTTTGGATAAGTGATTCCACGGACCGAACAAGTCTTCACGTTCGGAAGCTCTTCTGCCGAAGCGATCCTTCGAGCCTTCTTGACTGAGTCAGTGACAGAGCCCCATGGACGGGTAAGAGTGCGCGTAAGCGGCAAGGCCGACCGAGCCGAGGGACTCCTACGCTTCCGGGATACGGATACCTCACTCATCACCTTCCGCGAGAAGCAACTCTCGCTCACACAAACATCCCTGTTACCGACAAAAAAGTCTAGATACTCGAAACAAGAGGAAAAGAGACGCAGCTTTACAACACAACGAGGGTGTGTTCTGGCCTCGGCGGCCGCAGGAGACACACGCTACAAGATAATCCGATCTTGCAAGCTCGGGTCTTGACGCTGGAAGGGGGCAGCAGCACCCTCGGCATCGATGACAACTTCGGCAAGGTCCGACCTAGCCTCGGACGGTGACGCGGTCCGAGGATCTCCACTCTGAAGGACGACGTCATCGCCACGCCCGGGCAATCGCTGCCATGGTCTTCTCCAGGAATCCGGCTCGAGCAGGCGGCTCGGCCGGTCACCCCTGGGGCCTTGGCCAACCGTCCTCCAAAGACGTCAGCCCGACCCGAGACCTCGGCTGGTCAACTCCGGAGTCGGTCCCGCTAACGGACGACCCGGCTAGGCTTCGGCCAACCAGGTTTCATTTTTGAGCCAACTCTGCCCCTGTTCATGCTGATATCGCTACCCCTGGCCTCGGCTCATCCAAGAGCGGCCAAGGGGTCCCTTTAACTAAGCTAGAGGAGCCTCGGACAACAAGGCCGACCGAGCCGAGGGACTCCTACGCCTCCGGGATACGGATACCTCACTCGTCACCTTTACACGGGGCGACTCACGTTTGGTGAAGCGGTTCAGACAACCAACAGGCGAGTTTTAGTGCTCGAAAATGAGGAAAAAACACGGCTCCGTGCCAAAAATCACATACATGTTCAGGCCTCGACAGCCACAATGAACAAAAACACTGGCATTCAAAGTGCCATTACAAACGGAACTCTGGTTCCACCTCCGCAGGTACGAACAACCCCACTCGATGGGGGGGGGCCTGCGGAGCAACAGAAGACCGACGGACGGCTTGCCGCCGTCCGCTCTGACAGCAGCAACAACGGCCCCCGCTTCGGGTGGGCGGACTGCAGCAGCGTAAGCCTCAGGGCGGGCGCTGCTGCAATCTTGCCCTCGCCCACGCCGACGCTCGAGGGGCGAGGACAAGTACAAAGAGCCGGAGGCCCGAAGCGCGGATGGTGGCGGTGATCCCGTCGGCAACGGGGACTTCTCGAGCCGCCTCCACCTCGGCACCGACGACAGGGGCCGTCAGCCCTCCGGCAGATCCCCACTCAGATCCTCCCGGACGAGTGGGGCACCGACCTCCGCACGGAGGCGCCATACCGGTGCAAAGGCAGGACCGCCCCAGAACACGAACGCCGCCCTAGCAGCGCGCGGCATCGTGGGCGGTCCTCCCGTGCACACGGCGCGGCAGCCGCCTTCTGGCAGGAGGGGGCACCGGGAGCCAAGCCGACGAGCTCGACACGCTGAGGCTGACGATGCCCGCCGTCAACCAGCCCCGTGTTGTCGAAGTCCGACCCGCCCGTAGGGCCAGTGAGTGCCCTCTCCCTCGAACGCCGCAGGAGAGGGTGACCCACGAACCCGCGCGGGAGGTAGAGCTCCGGCTCAGCCCGGCCTACACCCCAGCAAGGATGATGAACATCCTTGAAGCTGAGGGTGGGACCAAGATCGCAGCCCGGCTTGCTTCTCCCCACCCAGGGGCTGGTGGTCACCGTCTTGGGTGACCGCCGGCGGGGGGGTACAGCCGAGCTGGCTGATGAAAATCCTTGAAGCCGAACGATGGCTGAAAGGTACCAACTCCCACGGAGTTGCGTTCCTCCAACGATGAGGCGGAAAGATGGCGGGTATCCCCCATCCGGGGGCTCGGAAGGTGGAAAGACACGATGCATAAGGGCACGCGAAGACATGGTTGCCCTCCAAAGGGGGTCACCCTCCTTTTAAAGGCGACTCTCCCTACTTGCGCCCCCAACCGTCGCGGGCTGAGTCTTCTCCAACACACTCCAAGGTCCTCCCCTGCGGCACGAGGGCTGGGTCCCACACGTCATGCAAGCCGGCTCAAAGCAGAAGAAGCCAAACCACCGTGCGCGGTGCGCACAACCGCCCGGCGGTTACAAGTAACCCTCCACTTTTGCCCAGACCAACGGGCGAAAGGGGCGGGCAGCCATGCAGGCGGCATGCAACCGCGCCAAGTGGGCGCGCTTCTCCGACTCCCAACATGCCCAGCATGGAGGCCCAGGCCCACGCGTCATGCAACCGGCGTGCCGAATGCTTCGTGCATGCAACTGCACCTCCCCTTGCGCCACCACCGCGCCTCCTCGACTGCGGAACCAGTACCGTGACTCGAGGCGACCCAGCGCACGACCCAGCAGAGCCAGCCTGGCGCGGCGGTCAGTGCGGCCAAAAATGGGCCAGCAGTAATAACGGTGGCAGGCAGGCAGGAGCAGCAGTCACGTCGTCAGCCAAGCTCACGTCCCACCCGGGGGCAGCGAGAGAGACCTCTCTCATGGCGTGAAGACAACGCGCCCGTGTTCCGTTCCTCGAACGGCTCGCGCACGCACAACGGCCGCCCCGCGAACCACTTGCCCCGTCGCATTAACTCCGCGGCGAGACAGGCGGCGCCTCTGGCAGGAGAAGCAGGCGACGCTTCGCCTTCGCCATAATAACCGTGCCAAAAAAGGTACGCCGCGTCGTTCGATTTCGTATCCTTTTCCTTTTTCCTCTCTCTCTCTTGCAACAGGGACCGGGAAAGGGGATACCCCGAAAAGGATCCTTCCCCGTGAAGGAACCAGGCTCCGAGCCCCCCCTACTGATCAGAGGTTCGAAGGCTGGCCCCCCGGAAGGGTTCGACAGCCGCCTCAGGTCGCGTGGGCCCTACACCCACTACTGGTCAGAGGTTCGAAGGCCGGCCCCTCGGAAGGGTTCCACGGCTGCCTCAGGCTACTCGGGATCCGCGCCCATTACTGATCAGGGGTTCGAAGGATGGCCCCCGAAGGGTTCACAGCCGCCTCAGACGCCGAGCGAGGGATGACCATGGGTACGTTCGATACATAACCGAGGCTCGGGCTGCGCTCCCGAGGTACCATAGGACATTTCCGAGACCAGCGGGAACGATCTTGTAACGGAATCCCATCAGAGGGAGGCATCGAGCCCTCGGACCCCATCGCCAGGGGACCGGGTCCGGCAGATCACCCGCAGGTACTTTTGGGCGTGCCTCTGGGCCCCTAGCCGACCCCTAACGAACGGGGCACGGACGTCCACTCGGATTACCTGCTTGCAGCTCACCGGAGACACCATGTTCGGCGCCCATCGAGGGCAACATGGCGCTTTCCCCCCTCCTCCTTGCGGAAAGGCGACGCAGGGGCGTATGTAAAAAAGCCGAGTCTGTTCCTGATCGCCCTCTCGCCCTGTGCAGAGGCTCGGGGGCTGCTCTCGCAGACCCGGCTCCGGCCGAACCGTTGACAGCGTCAACATACCAGCCCGAGAACTTAGGACCCGACCGTACACCCGGGCTATGGCCAGCTCGCATGAGGGAACAACCAGACCAGCCAAAGCATTACGCAAGGCATTAAGACCTCAAAGGAGTGAAACCACTCCTCCGAGGCCTCGGGGGCTACACCCGGCGGGTGCGCTCGCGCGCACCCACCGGAACAAAACGCAACCGAGAAAGGCTGGTCCCCTTGCAAAAAAGTGCGACGAAAGCCTCCAAGCGAGTGCTAACACTCCCTTCGAGGCTCGAGGGCTACTGTCGGGGACCATAATTAGGGGTACCCTCAAGGCTCCTAATTCTCAGCTGGTAACCCCCATCAGCATAAAGCTGCAAAGGCCTGATGGGTGCGATTTAGTCAGGGATCAGTCCATTCGAGCGACTCGATCACGCCTCGCCCGAGCCTGGCCTCGGACAAGGGCAGCCGACCCCGGAGGATTTCCGTCTCGCCCGAGACCCCCCTCCAGTGGCGAACGTATTTCCGGCTCACCCGAGGCCCTGCCTTCGCTAAGAAGCAACCCTGACTAAATCGCCGCACCGACCGACCAAATCGCAGGAGCATTTAATGCAAAGGTGGCCTGACACCTTTATCCTGACGCGCGCCCCCCGGCTGGCAGGGCCGAAGTGACCGCCGTCACTTCGCCGCCCCACTAACCAGCCTGACAGAAGGACAGCGCCGCCTGCGCCGCTCCGACTGCGGTGCCACTTGACAGAGTGAGACTGACAGGCAGTCAGGCCCTGCCGATGGCACCATAGGAAGCTCCGCTTTGCCTGACCCAGGGCTCGGACTCGGGCTCAGCCCCGGAAGACGGCGAACTCCGCTCCGCCCGACCCAGGGCTCGGACTCGGGCTAAGTCCCGGAAGACGGCGAACTCCGCTCCACCCGACCCAGGGCTCGGACTCGGGCTAAGTCCCGGAAGACGACGAACTCCGCTCCGCCCGACCTAGGGCTCGGACTCGGGCTCAGCCCCGGAAGACGGCGAACTCCGCTTCGCCCGACCCAGGGCTCGGACTTGGGCTCAGCCCTAGAAGACGACGAACTCCGCTCCGCCCGACCTAGGGCTCGGACTCGGGCTCAGTCCCGGAAGACGGCGAACTCCGCTCCGCCCGACCCAGGGCTCGGACTCGGGCTCAGCCCTAGAAGACGACGAACTCCGCCTCGCCCGACCCAGGGGCTCGGACTCGACCTCGGCCACGGAAGACAGACTCGACCTCGGCTTCGGAGGAGCTTCCACATCGCCCAACCTAGGGCGCAGACCAGCCACGTCAACAGGAGGTGCCATCATCACCCCACCCCGAGCTAACTCGGGCCGCAGGGAACAAGACCGGCGTCCCATCTGGCTAGCTTCGCCAGATAGGCAATGATGGCGCCCCGCGTACTTTGTGACGACGGCGGTTCTCAGCCCCCTTACGGAAGCAAGAGGACGTCAGCAGGGACTCAACCGCTCCGACAGCTGTCCCTCCACCAGGCTCCATCGCTCCTCCGACGGCCACGACATCACACCAGCTGGGTGCCAAATTCTCTCCGGCTGCCACAACGGCATGTACTTAGGGCACTAGCTCTCCTCCGCTAGACACGTAGCACTCTGCTACACCCCCCATTGTACGCCTGGATCCTCTTCTTACGCCTATAAAAGGAAGGACCAGGGCCCTCTTAGAGAGGGTTGGCCGCGCGGGGACTAGGACGGGACATGCGCTCGCTCGAAGCCGCTCGCTCCCTCCCCCGCGTGGACGCTTGTAACCCCCTACTGCAAGCGCACCCGACCTGGGCGCGGGACGAACACGAAGGCCACGGGATTCCCACCTCTCTCACGCCGGTCTCCGGCCGCCTCGCTCTCCCCCCTTCGCGCTCGCCCTCGCGCTCGACCCATCTGGGCTGGGGCACGCGGCGACATTCACTCGTCGGCCCAGGGACCCCCCGGTCTCGAAACGCCGACACTACTATTACTGGAATCCCACACAAAGAAAAAAAATAGCAGTAAGCATAACACAGAAAGCATGCTCAGTGTTTAACCACAGAAAATTCACACAAAAAGAAATTTCAAGGATTTAGATGTAAGAGATGTCTTCTCTATGACCCGGACCATGTCGGGATCGCTCACGCGGGCAAGGATATTTTGGCATGTATGAGAGGTATTCTCTATCACACAATGCTCGGAGGTTGTCTTAGCCCCACAAGTCAAGTTTTTATAAGTGCCCGATCATAATCAAATGTATTTTCATTTCATTAATAAACATTCACGCAAGTGACAGTACCAATTTACTGTCTCTCTAACAAAAAAGCATGTTATGGATTCTGCTTGTTAGACTACCGATCACGATAGACATCTTGTATGTGCTGGTGAGAAGGAGTGAAATTAGCATAAAGTTGTCTTAACAAATAATTCAGTGCCTGACAGGAGCTAGATTAATCAATATCAATAATGGACCAAACTGCTTGTTAGACTACCAGTCACAACAGAAGTGAAATTGGCATAAAGCTGGACGGCAACCTCTATTCACTAATCAGTGCCTTGCTGCTCCCAGATCCTATCGCTCGGTCCAGCTTCCCCTAGACCTTGCAACAGCTACCCGGAGCTCCTAGGCAGCAAACAGAGGCTGTCGTCCAGCTTCATGTCCTTATCAACATAAAAATGAAGACATCCAAAAGAGTGTCTCGCAGTTGATTTATCTTAAGGAAAATAAAGGACAATATAGAAGTGGATAATAAGACATAAAACAACCATTAAAAATAAGTAGTACTTTTCAAGAGAAAAAAATAAGTAGGAGTACAATAAAGACCAAATTGATAATATTCTTCTTTCAATCGTCCAATTTGTACTCCTACTTAATAATGAGATATAGTAATAGCAATGTGTTCGCAAATAACTATCAACTGCTCATCCGAAAGACAAACACATTTGGTCTTGACTCCTGAGTTCGACTAATTTCTCTGATACACACCAAACCCTTAGCTACGCTTTGTGACGCCCACCTATCAGTTAGAGGATGCAATGCCATGCTCTATCTTTTATAGTATGAGCCAAATGCATGATGCTTGAACACACCTGACCTCCTCTTCTCCAGCTCTGTCTGCAATCTCTGTGCTTCCATTTTTATGTTGATAAAATCACTCTCTATGGCCTGACTCTCCTCAAGAAGCTCAACTTTTGCACGTTTCTCATGCTCGTATGCCATCCTGGAAACGAATTTTAGCCATGTGGAGCATTATCAGTAGATTAATACCTACAAACCTTGGTACATTTAGAAAGACAAACAAAGCAGAAATTATTGGTATTTTAATTCTTAAAAACTTGCATGCTTAAGTAATATATATATATGGAGACATTTCAAAAAAAATATGTAACGAAAGCATAACATTATGGAGACATTTTCCACATCAATGCATCGTGCATAAGATCACAAAACACAAACCTGACCCTCGAAATCTCCTCTTGTATATCATGCAACCCTTCTCTTATAGTAGGTATCTGCTTGTTCTCAGATTGGATCTGCTCCAGCTCCCTGTACAATGACTGAACCTTCACAGCACGAACGAACCTTCTAGCACAGCCGACACGAACAAACCCCTCAAAAAAATAGTCTTGGCCTCCTTGGAGACTGGGCGACGAACCTTGCCACTCGTTGATGGCGGTGAGCCCTTCTTAGATAAACGAAACGACTGGTCGCTCACCTGGTTAGGATCCACCACCTCCTCGACGGGCGCAGTCTTGTTCTTGCCGGCGGCTGAGAAGGCCTTGAAATCCTGCTCCACCACGAACCCCTTCGCTCAGAATGAGAGCTCCGTTGGCGACTTGTCCCCTGCAATCCCCGCCTAACATACGTCGCCCATGGTGACAAATGTCGATGGGCCAAGAAATCCAATAGATCCACCAGCCAAGAACCTGTAAAGATGTGAGATTGGCCGTGAATATCGCTCATTCCCACCCGACGTCAGCGATAACAACGAAGTAAATGGATATTGTAAAGATGGAACGAAGCTTACTCGTTCGAGGCGTCGCGTTGACGACGCTCCCGCCGAAGAAAAAAATCAAACCAGAAAGAAGGTGGCAACCTCCAACATACCAAGAACCAGGTGGAAATTGCGCCCTTTAGCACCAAACAAGGGAAGAGAATAGAAGGTATCAACCACCAGGCAAGTACCGATTGGTAGGAAGCAGACAAGGAGGCCAAACCAAGACCGCGAGATTCCGCCGCCGATTAGTCAAGAAAGCCGGCTTCAGAGAGACAGTAGGATTAGATTTTTATGGGGCCCAACCGCCGTTGAAAACTGCGGAACTAGGAGAGGGAGGGATGCTCCGGGCCGGAGCCGAGCAGCGGCGACAGGCACCTCCAACCAACGGTGGTGATGGCGGCGACAGGACGAGTAGGGTGGACAATCGAGGAGGAGGATGGTAGAGAGGGAGGCGCACCTGAGGGAGGGGAGGAGGCAGGGGTCTCTGTCATCGCGTCACCGCCGTCGGCCTATAGAGACATCAGCGGCCACCACATGCCTCCCAGCCTAGATCTTGCGCATCGTTGGGCGTGGCGGCTGACTCGCGAGGGAGGAGGCGCGGGAAATGGGGATCTGCACAGGAGGGCGAGGGCCGCGACGAGATTAGCGGGACGAAGACGGGCAACACGCGACGTCGACGGGGTGCTCGCGGAGGTTGATGGGGGCTGGGGCACGGTGGCACTGTTTCAGATTGGCGACAATCTCGAGGTGCGGGGCTCCTTAAGAGCGCGAAGGATTGCTCGAGGAGGCTGATGGGGGTGGGGCCGGGGGCGTGGCCGTGGGCGAGGGAGGGGCACGATGTCGCTGCTTCGGATCGGCGACGATCTCAGGCGGGATTCGCGCGAGCGCAGCAGAGGGTTGCTCGCGGACGCTGACGGGGGCACGTATTGCGGCCTTGCGGGGGCATGGTGATGCTCGGTGGACGCCAGTTACGCTCTTAAGGAATAGTTATAGATATATAGTTTATGTCACTTTGTATACATATCTATGCCATTTTGGATGTCACTTTGTATACAATCTCGTACATATTTTTTATGTCACTTTGTATACATATATATAGGTGGTGTCACTTTGTATACAATCTCGTACATATTTTTATGTCACTTTGTATACATATCTATGCCAACATCAAGAGGTTTGAAATAGCTTTCAGGTTGGATACACTCATAACTTCGGGTTTTACGCTCAAAACTGAAGGTTTTACGCTCGCACATGAAGATACGTCCACCAGTGCATCGCATGCTAGATTTTTACGTAGTGTACCAAATTTTATATATAACTACACCGTGTAGCATAATTAGTATCAGTATATGTCATAAACTGGTTATAACAAGACTAACTGCATGTATGTTGTAGCGGTCCTATGTTTATGGAGCCATTCAATTTTTGCACGCATACAGTGGAAACGAAAATGTCATCCAAAATTTCGGCACATGCAATGGAAACTCCCACGATACCTTTAGAGCAGATGGTTGGGCACGGACAATGACAAGGGCAGATGGTTGCGGCGAATGGCTGGTACGATACAGATGGACGATACTATGACCACACACGTACAAAGTCTAAAACCAACAGACGTTAAGACAAGCCTCGAGAGATGGACTCTACTGGGCTGCTGAATATGTAGTTTTTTTTATGTGTACATGTCTTCATAATTATATATACTTATTTTTATTACTAAAATCTTGGGTATTCGTTTGAATACTCTTGTCTCACTGGGCCTGCCCATGGACCAAAACATGGTCCTAGTCGAGAAAACCATCGAACCCTGACCCTTCACTAACGGACGGAGGGTGGCACGTAGGATATCAATTCATGAGAGTGGATGGGGCACGTCAAAAGGATGTTTTTAAACAAACCTGAAATTCGAGAGATCGAACCCGGAACCTGAAGGTGCTATTCAGAAGCCTTAACCATTATGCTAGATACCGATCAACTGCCTACTCTGCAACAACCCAGCTGGAGTGTGGCGCGCAGGATATCGATCCACGAGAGTGGACGGGGCACCGTGAGAGGATTTTTTTAGACTAAACCCGAAATTCATGAGATCGAACCCTGGACCTGAAGGTGCTACTCAAAAGCCTTAACCATTACACTAGAGGTCCTTTCACCCCACTCCTCTACATTTAAATGGTAAAAAAATTAAAATTATACTCCCTCTGTCCCAAAATAAAATTCGTTTTAACATTTTAGTAGATTCATATAATACTTGATGTATATGTTCTATATATTTGTCTATATTCATTATTATTCGGTTGAATATAGACATAAAAAACTACAACTAAAACGAATGCTATTTTGAGATGGAAGAAGTATATAAACGAGGATTCAACCATAGCCGTTGGTTGAAATTATACAAGTCTAGACGGGCCGAGCTTGCCAAGCGACCCAAAACCCGGTATGGGTTTAGCTCGGCCCGAACCCGGCACGACACGTAGTGCACTGGGCTCGTGCAGGTCCGACCTGGTCACCGGGGCGTGCCTGGGCCAAAAGCGTGGCATGGCGGGCTAGGCCTGGCATGACCCGGTTTATTTTTTTCTATTTTTCATATAAATACATATATTAATTATACTTGAATATAAAGTATAAAATACAAGAAACATGTGTTTTTGTTGGTTATGTGGGTGTAAATAAATGTTTAGTGCTAATAAATATGGTTTAAACCCTCAAATATGCATACGTTTAGGATATTTTGATTATTTAAACATCATATGATGTTATGGATCCATTAGTCCCGTCAGACCGACTCGTCACGGTTATTAACCTAGCGGGTCGTGCTTGGGCCTCGTTCGAGGCCCGTGGGCCGGCACGACCCGCTAGCTAATCCTTGGCAGGCAGGCACGGTCTCAATCCGTGCCGGGCCTAGCTGTGTTTGGCCGGGCCGACACGGCACATCCATTTAAACATCTATAATTTAATTATACGGTAGTGGTGATGGACGACGTAATGGGCACGGGCGTCGGCGTGGATGGACCTACCATTATGATGTTATGTCGGTCTAAACGTGATCTAAAATACAAGTAGAACCATACAACTCATCGTGGAAGTTTTCAAATATGACATGTCTAATATCAATATGATATAAAATATTTTATGTTGTGCAAAAAGACGTACCATAAGTCTATCTTCAGTAGAGTGTGGAAAATAGAGGATGCGTTGGAAAGAGAAATTTAAAATAGGAGATGAGATAAGATATATGTCGGAGATAGTCTAATGTATCCTTATAAACAATCGTCTTGAATGTTATACTATGTTTGTTTAAGTTCAACTGTAATCCGATACTAGATAAAAACTGAAATCGAACTAATCAAACTTATTACTGTTATCACTCGAGTGTTAGTATTACCATTTACATTATAATTCGTGAACCAAATAATACCTTAGCTATAGCATGAACCCTGTATATCACCCTAGAGAAGGCAGCGACGAGCACGTTTGACCGTTTTTTTTTTTTGCTTTTTAACCCTTTTTCGAAAGATTTTCTCCTGATTTGTTTATCCATCACGTTTTACGTATCCTATGTGATTATAATCATCATATATACTAGTATTAACTTGTAGGTAGCCAAGCTAAGCTAGCATTTGCGGCGGACGATCGAGACACACGACACATGTAATACAGCTACCTAGCTCTCCCAAGGATTAGTTGCATGCAAGATGCCACGTTCTTCATCTGGTCGGCACGTGTTGGACGGCTGGCTCATGAGACGCGAGCCCGACAATATAAAGCCACGTTCATTCTCGCAGACCTCCTTTTGGATGAGGCCGACCGGCCGTTTCTAGGAAAGTAGTCGGCGTCCATCTCCACCACGTACGTAGACGTCAGTTTAATTTATAGAGTTTGGTGTCATTTGTATTGACGACGAGACATTTATTTTCTAAATTCAAACTAAAAAGACGCAATTGTAAAAATCTTTCAAAAAAGGTAAAAAAGTCAAAAAAAAGAAGACGGGCACGTTTGATGGATTGGATGTGCTTACTACACGGCGATCACGATGCTTGATACGTACTTTCCATTGATCCAACAGTGGCTAAGTTAAAGAAAAAAAAAATTCTGTCCTTTGGATATACATCTTATCATATGAGTGACTGTAACGGGTGATTTTGCATTTGTATACTTGTAAATATTTTAAGCCAAAGTTTATAAAATGTAGGAGAGGAACATCCCTTTTGATAGAGCTCTGGCTTTGACTTTTTTTCTTTCTAAAAAACAGCTTAATTTTAGTTAAAGCTATTTCGTAAATCGTTTATTAGAAACGGCTTAGCTTAGGGTCAAAGCTATGTCTATGTATTAAAGTGTTAAAGCTAGAGACAGATCTAAAGCTATTATTTATAACTTTTTCTCGATAGTAAAAAACGGCTGACTTTTAGGTATTTCCCGTAATAAACCGTTTTTAAAGAAAATGTTTAGTAGGACTTCAACTTTTTAAAAGAGAAGTTAGAGCCAAAGTTCTGCCAAACGCTCACTCGGCGGCAGGGCAGTCACGCAGTGACAACGGTCAAAACGAGACGGAGGCAGCCGCGCAGGTGTCCGTTGGCGTAGAGACGACTGTTCGCGCGCAGGCCGAAAATCGGGGCCCAATGGGCCCAGATTCCTCGCGTGGGCGGAAAGCTAGCGACGCCCACCGATCCGCACCTTCCGCTGCGGGGAATCCAACGGCACCAGATCCCTGCGTCCATCCAAAGCTACACCTACACGGGCCACACGGGCCACACCGGCACCGCTCCCCCACCAGAAAGCAACAGAGAAGCGCCATTTCCCCCATATAAAAGCCCCCGCGTCGGCCCCTTCAGCTCCAGGCGCCCTCTACTAATCCAGCCCATTTCGAACTCTCTCTAGACGCTTCCTCGGTCTCTCTGTTCACCGCCGCCCCGTACCGTCTCTTCGCGCCGTAGAAATGGTGAGCACGAACTGCAGCGATAGATCGATTATTCCAGGGTGGTTGTCGCTCGGTTATCCTGACGTAGATCCTGCGGTTTGCCTTGGTCGGATCGTCTGATCGTTCGGTGATTGTGTGGTTTTTTTATGTCGCAGGCGCTGCCGAATCAGCAGGGCGTGGATTACCCCAGCTTCAAGCTCGTCATCGTTGGCGACGGTGGAACTGGTGATTCTCTCTGGCCTTCCCTATGCCTCGAATGTTATTAGTATTATTATTATTATTCGTATCCGGATGTTGGGAGATACAGTTTCTGGTGCTCGCGCCACATTTATTGCCGTGATTTCTTAGAGATCTGGCGGACTGGGTACTGATCCATGGTTGAGGCAGCAGATATTTTGTCCGGTGGGAAGGCATATGGATATGGGATTTTTTTTTTTTGGGGGGGGTGGGGGGGGGGGGGGGGGGGTTGGCTTGTGGGGACTGGATTCTACACGGAGAGCCGTTAGCTATTCGTGAGCTGATTTGGGGGTTTTAGCCATCTTTGAAACGCAGTAATAAGAAAACATAGGAATAGAATGTTCTAACATCTTGAATCCTATGGATTAAGAAAGCACATAAAACTGCAAGAGTAAGTTTAAACGTATTAGACGGATTACAGAAAAAACAGAGGAATTCGATGTGAGACTGACACGAAGGAAGCTTTCTATGAGGTTCAACCTCTGTAGTAAAAATTCTTCCAAAATTCCTATGAAACAAGCCATTCAATAGGAATTGCATAGGATTTGCAAAAAACCCACTCCTTTGTTCCAAAGGGGTTATTCCTATAGGATTTGTATCCTCTTGTGTGGTTTGGATAATACATGGGATGCATCCGGTTTCTTGCCCTGGGATTAATTTTGTTACTGGCAATTTTTGTCTTGTTCTGACCAGCCTTAGGCTGTATCATCTTCTGCTGATAGTACCCTTGCAACAAGGATCTACTCACCAGTACCGTAAGCTGTTTGGTGACTGGTGAGAATATGGTTAAGAGCATCTCCAACAATGCCTCAAACTAGTGCCTCAAATTGAAATATGAGGCTCTCTACACAGGAAAAACTACTCCAACAGTGCCCTATTTCATAATTTTTTGTCAAAAAACTATAGGGCACCCTCTCAAGTGACTCAAATATACTACACCGTAGTGGGCTGCCCTATAATTTAGATTTGGGGCTTTACTGTTGGAGCGAGGTGTTTTGTTGGTGCCCTAAATTCTATAAAATATACTTATTTTCAAATTATAGGGCATTTTTATAGGTCACGTTGTTGGAGATGCTCTAAGGAGACTTGAAAGGATGGAAGATATCTAAAGATTTAGTCTTGAATATGAGTGTATGGATAACAAAAGCTATCCATCTGCGGAACCTTAAATCGTGGTTTTGGTTGAGTTTTAACTCTGGCCTATCCCAACTTGCTTGGGACTAAAAGGCTTTATTGTTGTACTGTTTAGTCTCTTATGAAAGGTTGAGGAGTTACTTGAGGACAGAATGTTTATATCCGATCAGAAATAAGTGTTGCAGTTCGCACATGAATTTAGTTCGAAGCAATTTGGGGCAGGATAATGGGTATTCAACTTAAAATAAAAGGTGTGCTCCTTTTCAAAACAGGTATTGTGTTGAATTTGATATATGTTTAGTAAAAGGCGTGCACATAGAAGGGTACCCATGTGGTTAAAAATCTATGTGCAATCTACACTTCTACAGTGTTGAGGTGCATTGGAGGTTCACTTTTGGTTGTGTGTTTCTCATTAGTATAAAGTGCCCCGTTCTTTTTCAGTGATTACAAATTTACAATTTGCAAGTGCTGGCTACATTACTTGACTTGCTGCTGTGTTCATATTTTATATTATAAAGTAAGTTTAATTATTTCAGTTTATTTAAATGACTTTAATTCTTGCCAATAATTGTCTAATGCCTTTTGTGCTTTCTTTCAGGTAAAACCACATTTGTGAAAAGGCATCTTACTGGCGAGTTTGAGAAGAAATATGAGCGTATGTCTCATATGATTGTTATTGTATCATTGTATGTCTCATCATTGCCTTGGGGAACACTGAACTTGTAATAACTTGAACTTCTGTTCTCCATTGCAGCCACCATTGGTGTTGAAGTTCACCCTCTGGATTTTAGCACTAACTGTGGCAAAATTCGCTTTTATTGCTGGGACACTGCTGGGCAAGAAAAGTTCGGTGGCCTTAGGGATGGCTACTAGTAAGTGATAAATTTATATTTCATTCAATGTGTTTATTTGTGTTCATGTAAAGCTATGTGCCTATGTCTCTATGCATACTATGTTGTTCTGATTGCTCCAGGCTGCAATTACACATTTTAGAGGTTGTCAGTAGATAGATCACATCTTGAGATTCTCTTTGATAGTTTGTAAAATTGCTGACGAACCACGTTTTTAACCACATAAGGGCTTGTTTGGATGCAAATGTATCCACATCATTCCGTGTGTTGGAGTAGGTAGGAATGGATTTTTGGTCTAAGTTCCACTGGGGGATTGAAAGGGATGGAGGGGGAGGATTTTATCCTCTACAACAAAATTCCCACCGGGCCTTGTTCGATTGCATGGGGATTGAGGGGGAGGGATTAAATCTCTTTCTATTCAATTTTTGACTAGCAAGGGATTTAATCCTGTCCAACCGCCTTCAATCCACTCCTAACCGAACAAGCCCAATGGGGGGGCATCATGTCCGTATCCGTATATCCTGAAACGCCGTCCTGAAAATCTCGAGTGGTTAGCTAGTATCCCAGCAGCAAGATTTTTTCTTTCATCCAGTGTTAAGTCTTTTGCTTTTTCATTCATTTGCCCTTGTCTAAATTGAAATTCCAACCATCTGATCTGGCAGCATTCATGGTCAGTGTGCCATCATTATGTTTGATGTCACTTCTAGGCTGACATACAAGAATGTTCCGACATGGCACAGGGACCTGTGCAGGTTAGTATCGGTACAATTTGGGTAAAAGGTTAGCTATGGTTACGTCAGTGATTTGCTAAATATCAATATTCGATTGTGCAGGGTCTGTGAGAACATTCCCATTGTTCTTTGTGGTAACAAGGTTGATGTCAAGAACAGGCAAGTCAAGGCCAAGCAAGTTACATTCCACCGGAAGAAGAACTTGCAGTACTATGAGATTTCTGCCAAGAGCAATTACAACTTTGAGAAGCCCTTCCTTTACCTCGCTAGGAAGCTGGCAGGGTAATTAGAAGTTTTGTTCTCTTCTGCTGTGCTAACCTGGTACTGGTGTTTATACACTGCAGCAAACTATTGATGTGCTAACTTGCTACTGGTGTTTATGTTTAGGGATCAGAACCTTCACTTTGTTGAAGCTGTTGCTCTGAAGCCACCAGAAGTGCAGATTGATATGGCCCTGCAGCAGCAGTAAGTGTTTCCAGCTCTTCCTTTGATTTCTGGCAACAGCAAAAATTAGCAGTGCAAATGTTGTCCTGAAAGTACTTGACTTAAATTCAATTGGGATTAGCACCACGTACCATTGCTAACTGCACCTTTTCCCATGATCTTAGGCATGAAGCTGAGCTTGCAGCTGCCGCTGCGCAGCCCCTCCCCGATGACGATGATGACCTGATCGAATAGATATGTTATACATGGCCCTTGTTGATGACTCTTGTTAAAAATCTGTGGTGGTTCAATCCTTGTTAGAGTTAGGCGGTACCTGAATGTTCTGTATCCGAAGAGTTGAGAAGGAAGTTAATGACATCATTATCCTGTTGGCTGTTGTTGACTTGGGTTTTTGGTGAACCTGTCCTTGATCATACAGAGGTATTGTCAGGCAGTACGCTTCAGTGCTTGATTGTTCCTTTCTGTCTATTGGTATCGATTGAAGCGTGGCTTGTATGAAAGACGATGAGGAATTCGTGGGCCATGGGCGGCGTGGTTGAACGAAGATTAAATCGTTAAAAGCACCATCCCTTCCAAATTTTACATTTTTGTGAGGTGGATCAGTTGGGTGCGTAACGCCAATGCACTCTCTTTGACCAGCACCAGCTACCTGCTTCCGATATTATGAAGTCAAATTCAGACCTTGACGCTGCCACGCTGGATAGAACGATACATGCCCTTTTCCAGGATGGCTGGCCGACAAACTCTCTTCAAAGCCCAGGGCAGCTTTGTATTACGATCAAACGGACCGTCAACCTTTGCAATAACTACATAAATAATGTATAAGTCATACTTAGTGGGATTGTTCATCGAATATGAAATATGGGTTGTGGGATTGCTCTAAGAGCATGTACAATCTAAATATTATATTGTGGTTTTCCAAACACTAGATACATCTAAAAAATCATTCATACAATTCAATATATCTAAGTCTTGTATCTTATTAAATAGAATCTCTTAAGATACGGCACATTTATGTGAGTTGTATAAGTAAAACCGTATCTAGACTTAGAGAACCGTGATAGAGATGTTCCTTCATCAAGATACTGTCTCTTATGTTTTTTTGCACTTAGCCCCTTAATATCCTTAAGATACGAGACATTTATGTTGTATACATCATGTAAACTCGACGAGCAGTCATGATTGCTGCCTAAAAATCTTATTTGCTCTAACAGGTTTTTTCAGTGGAGCGATGTTTTAGAGACACCGTTATTGTCGTTGTCGTCACGGTGACATTAGGGTTGGAGCGTCGTAGTCATGACGACGTTAGGGTTGGAGCTTGAGATCATGTAACACTTGTCTAAAACCTTAACCCATAGTAGATTTGTTGTTTCTCGTGTCTTTCATGGAAAATTTCCTCTCTATCGTATGGAAGAGATTATACTTAGAATAACCATACCTAAAAGAATAAGAAACTGACTCGATTACGATATCTATGATATGATAGATTTTAGTTTCGAACTTGTCGTGCAAGACAGTCAGAAAATGACTCGATTACGATCTCCACGATACGGTGGATTCAATTCCCAACTTTTCACGCAAGGTGAAGTAAAAAACTGGCTTAGTTATGATATGGTAGATTCAGTTCTGAAATTGTCGCGCAACATGAAGTCAGATTCATGAGTGAACCTTTAAGATTTATTTTGATATTTATTGTTAAGTAAATGGATTAAGTCCAAAAAATGCCAACACGATGCACGGTCATTAGAGAAAAGTTTTCAAAGTTGCTAAATTCTTTGTTGGCTAAACGGTAAGTTAGAGCATGTTTGAAAGACATATGTGCACATCATGGTAAAACTAGTTTAGATTATAAGGCCATTTGGTTTCCTACCTAAGATATCACAATCTATTTAACATTAGTCGCAATCTAAGATTGGATGTCACAATCTAGTTTAGAACTAAGCTTAGCCAGAAAAGTTAAGCACGTTGTGGCATCTTAGGCAGTAAACCAAACAACCCTTACATTTGTTTTAATCTCAAATCACGTGGATTGGATAGGATTGGATGTGTTTAAATCCCTAACAAAATTTTAAATATTTTTTCCAATCATCCATATAGAATGAGAATAACCCAATAAGTCTTTATAGTAAGAGTATGTACAATGGGTGTCTTGAGCTGTGTTTTGAGTGTGTCTAAGAAAGTAAATATAAATAACTCAAGACATATATTTTGACGAAAACACTCTATCTTGGTTCTATGCTCGAGACAGTGGACTAGCTAATTGGTCAATTTAATTTATTGAATGATCTGATTGGTGTAATGGATATAGTAAGACACATGTTTTAGACACACCCACTCTATTATATTGTGTTTTAGTTGTATCTTATACTTGGAATACCGTGTAGCAGTATCAGGGTTGTATACGCCCTAATAGTTTTATTGAAGCTCAATATTTTTAATTAGTATTAGGTATATAATTCACCAAACTATTCAATGCTTCCAAGAGGCCAAGATCTTTCAAAACATCTGGATAAGATCCATAACAGCAACACAAAACAACAATTGGCTGGCTTGCACTACAAGTTGATGTTGCCATCCTCGTCTTCGTAATCAGGGTCATGGTCCTCCAAGACCCACCTGCCGTCGCCTCCCTTCACCATGCTCTTGTTGTGGTGTACCTTCCAGCGCACAGGCACGGGGTACTCATCGGCGAGGCAGTCGTCGAACTTGTTCACTAGTGCAACGTCCCGGTCCACCACCAACTCGAACCCGCCGCGGTCGCCTTGCCAGCCGGCGATGCCGTGCAGGTGGACCTCGAGGTCGTGCGACTGCGACTCACTGCCGTGGTGCTTGAGGAACGGCGACCGCCGCGTGTCGATGAGCAGTTCGACGCCCACGTCGGCGTAGCCCACGGGCGGGTAGTGCGGGATGCGGTCCGGCCTGTTCTGGACGCGGAGCATCCGGAGGCCTGGGGTGCGGTGGAAGACGTCCCGGAAGTTTTGGTCCCCCGTGCGTGGGCTGCCGAACACAATGGCCGTAACCGGAGCACGGCGGCTATCGTACCCTGGGCTCTTGTTGTAGGCGTTGGCGGCGATGTCGATGGCGTTCAGGGTGGCCATTGTCGCGCCGAGGCTGTGGCCGACGACGGTGATGCTCATTTCCTCGCCCTTATATTTGTCCATTAGCCTAGCGATCTCTGTCAACACCTGCATGTTTGCACAACAATAACTTGCTAAGTATATGCACAAGAGAAAGGAAGCAAGAAGATAATTATATTTCTAAAAATTGCTAGGATCCGAGATAATCTAATAATCTCTATACTTAAATATAGAGTACATCTAAATCGATGTTTACTGAGTATAAAACACACAATTACTCAAAATAAAAGTATAACATATAAATACACACACATTCCAGCTTCTTCAATCTCCTTTTACTTGACTCCGCTGTCACCTTTCTCAATCATCCATCGCTTTTTTTTTAAGAATCAGGAGGGGAGGCCCATACTGAGAATTTTATTAAAGAAGCAAAAAGAAAACGTTAAAACTTAGTCTTTTTACAAACATTAAAAAGAAAAGAATAAGAGAGCACTACTCCTATGCCTGCTACAGACTCAGCCAATTCAGGGTAGAGGTGTCAAATTTCCCCCGCGCTCTGTGGATGATCAACCGCAGTTCTTTGCTGAATTCCAATCATCCATCGCTTTAGACATTGTTAATCATGGTACTGCTGTTATAGCATTGCTGATCGATCTTGCCCTTTTCTTTGGGCACTGTAAGATTTAGCATTGTCCCTTCCTCAACAGTGAATAGCATCTCATTTTTGTTTTCCATCCTTCAGCACAGCTGCCATCATTTTTTTGCTATATCTCCATATCACATAATGCCCTCCTTCTCTGGGCACTCTTTTGTTAACTTGCATCAGCACGCCTGCCTCCTCAAAGTACTACTAAGACCATGGCCAGTAGATCGTGCATATAGTTATGACACTGTTTTATATTGCAGACTTCACTGTTTATAAAGTGAAGTTTAAAATAGAAGATGAAATGAGGAAGAGTGTGTTTGGTTGGGGAGTCAACTAAAATGGAGCGACTCTATTCCAGTTTCTGAGAATGGAGTTATTTCATTCTGTATTTCGCAAGCAGAATGACACCGCTCTATTTTTTGTTTGGTTCAAGGTAGAATAGAGCGAAGCCACTTCTTTCTATGTTTGGTTGGAGAGCCATATGAGTGTGGAGGGATGGAGGAGGGGAGCACTCGCATCCAGAAGAGTGCTCGCGTCCGGTCGTTTTGGTGGAGCGGGGTATCATAACTATTTATGATATATTTCAAGTTGGGAGTGAGAATATGGGAAACCCTAACCCTAACTCAGGGTTGAGACTTGCATTAATAGACCAATAGATGTTGGGCCTAGCCCATTACACAAGGGTATGAAGATAATTATAAGGGGCTAACCCAAAACCCTAAACAAGTTCTAACACCCCCGTGGTCTCAACTCTATCATGTACAGATGTTGAGATTGGATCGAAAATCAGCAAATGATAATTCCCTGCCGTCCCGGTCTACTGCATCGGGGGCGACGGCGTAGTGGTCAAAGGTGAAGGCTGGGCCCGTCACTCCGGCGTACTCCACAAGTTCAGGGAAGTGTTCCCTGCACAGCAGGCCGAGGATGCCATTGGGGGGGCGACGATGACCCCCAGCATAATCCAAAACCGTCCAAGACCTGTCCAAGTGATAAATAAAAAGTATTAGTTTATATTATGATTTTGAACACATAATATGAACAAGAATGAAGAACATAAAGTTACATACCTCTCCCCTTCCGGCCGAATCAGCGGTCGTCTGTCCCGAAGTATGGGACGCTGAGGGAGACTCGCGGGGCCTCGCAGGTAGATGCTCCTCGAACTAGAGCCGCCTGAACCTGAGGCGTCCTGCTGCTGGTCGTCGTCGTCCTGCTGCTGGCCGTCGTCGTCCTGAGGCGCCGCCTGCTGCTGCGCTGCCTGCTCTGCCTCGTCCTGTTGCGCTGCCTGCTGTGCATCGTCCGCCGTCCTACTCCTCCTCCCCCTCCTCCTCCTTAGGAAACCGCCCACCATATTTGTCCAACAACCTACAATTAAGAGTAAACAAATAAGCACATATAAAAAGATGTATTTAAAAACAGGTGCGAAATAAAAAGTCATATAGCATTACATCGATTAAAAATAATCTTCATATGTGTCGGGGTTAGCCGGATCATAACTCTCATCATCACTATCAAGCATTTCAATCTCCACACCATCGGAAGACGCAAGTTCGTCAGTAATGTCATTGCCTTCAAGGATTACTAAGTCATTATCATTTTGCACCTCATCCTCCTCCTCATCAACAACCATTTCAATATCTACGTCCATTCCGATAGCTTCGGTTAAGTCTATCTCAAATCGCCCTTCTAGCCCATCTTCTTGGAAGAACTCTCCATCATATGTGTCCGGGTCTAAGTTGTAATCTTCATCGTTAGGAACAGGTAACCTCCCGTGCGGCGATACCTTATACACAACATCCCAACCCTTAAGATGTTCTTTCGTTTGACACGCATATGGGAGATAATACACTTGTGTGGCCTGTTGGGCAACGATATAGACATCGTCTCCTGCTAAGGTGGAATCTTGTCGAATTTCGACTATCCCAAGATTAGAATGTGTCCGTCTCGTCACTTGAGGGTCAAACCAATGACATTTGAATATCACTGGAGTAAGAGGTTTGGAACCATAAAAATTGAGCTCATATATTTCTTCGATTCGTCCAAAATAATCGACATTGTCAAGGCCCGGCGTAAAGACCCCAGAACACGTTGTTTTCCGATTGGGCCGACTTTTGTCGTAGTGTGTTGTGCGAAAACGGTATCCATTGACGTCATACCCAGAATATTTCTTGACCCTATAAGCAAAGCCGTTGGCTACTTGTCTCAATTCGGCACTCATATACGGATCTCTTTGGCCCTGCAAGTATTCGCAAGTTAAAAGACACTAAATTGAGTTTAAAGACGTATCTCTTTTACAAACTAAGCACGTACCTTATGTTTGAACCAGGAAATGAAATCGGGCAACCCATTTCTCGCACCCTTTCTAAGAAGAGCGTCATATTCCTGTGGAGTGGGGTCCCTTGATCGACGCCAGAATTCATGAAGAAATTGTTCCATGTATGGCGTCACCTCTTCAAGGTTGGTCAATACGTATAGCATGATATGCCGTCACTCTTCATGTGTCAGGGTCTTGGTGGTTGAGCCACTTGCGCTTCCGAGTTGGCCTCGAAATATGCTAAGGTTCGATTCATCTGTACCGAGTGTCCTACCCTCGGTAAACACGCTCGTTTCCGAGAGCCGAGCTTTGCCGAGTGCGGCTCTCGGCAAAGCCGTATTTGCCGAGTGCCCGAAAAAAAGCACTCGGCAAAGTGTCCGGCACTCGGCAAAGGCTCGGATTCCGGTAGTGATTCTTTTGCTCACATATATGGCACATGATGACATGACAGCGGGCATTTAGAGTTAAGGCCTTAAGGGCATAGTCGTCCCTGCAATCAGGTGGAACACACCCGTCTCCATCAATCTAATTCTATCAAAATGTTTGATTCGACAGCAGCTCATTTGCATTTATTACTTCATATATATTGTTAGATATAATCTTAAGATGTTTTATATTTAATTTAGTACTCCATCCGTTTCGTTTTAGTTGTCGTTGGATAGTGCAAAATTGAACTATCCAGCGACAACTAAAAAGAATCCAGTGACAACTAAAAAGAAACGAAAGGAGTAAGCGTTAGTGACCTGTGTGTGTCCGACTGAGTTGTGCAGCCGTGTATGTGTGTTAGCGTGTGTTCAGTGTATGTGTAGATCAGCAGGTGTGCTGCGAGACTACATACAACGTCGTGAGTCGTGATCTGCTAGCTAGTGCAGTTCAGCGCAAGTGCAGGCGTTGGACGTTGTGACCTGCATGGGACTGAGATCGTGTGTGAAGATCAACATGGAGACCGTGCCATGCGATCGAGTCGTGCGTGTGGATGAGTTGCGCGTGTGCATCAGTGCATGCAACATTGCAACCAGACGAGTCTGTATGCGTGGCCGAGTCTACGGGAGACGAGAATAGGAGCCTTGCATGCAGGTGTTCGTTGGTGGTGCTTGCTTAGTCTAGGATTAGCGATGATCACTACAGGATCTTGCATGCAACATGTGGTTACCTTGTCCGGTTCTTGCGGCAGGCAAGAGTGCATGTTTTACAACGGTCAGGAATCCTAGGTGCCAATGCGTATGAGCGTGGCTGATTGTGCGGTCAAACACTCTCGTGTTGAGTGAGTGCTCGATCGTGTGTGTCTTTGTTTTCAGTCTCTTGGCTTCAGATTAATGCCTTCTGTTAGGACTAGTTACATGCCCGTGCGTTGCGACGGGAGTAAAAAATAGATACAGATCAATAGACATCACTATGATATACAAAGTCCAGACAAGTACATAGCTTCGGTTCATAATTGTTTGTGATGGACGTCAAATACCAAAATCGACTATAGGAAATGTTGGGTCCATTTCTCTTTCACAAACTATGTCCTTAACAAAGTTTCAAGTCACATGCACTACATGAAAAAAATAAGTTACCACAGAAAAAGATGGTACAAGCATTATGCCATTGTAGACCTTATACTCGGACAAGAACAACACAAGAGAAGTAGAACAAAGCTACACGACCAAGATCCAGAAGTAGACAATCCTCGTCGGGCTTCCACCAAAAAGCCATCACTATACCAAACTTTTAATTCTCTGTATCATCATTCTCATCTTCCACTTGATCTATTGGAGATGCTCTAATTCCCAAAGAATCTCTAACGGTGGTCTCGAATGACTATGGACCTGTTTGGTTCTTTTTTTTAACAGCTTTTCTGAGGTGTAAGATAATCTGGATATTAGAAAAATCCGAGTATCATGAGGATTACGTGCGAAGGAAGATGAAGTGGTACAAAGGGTTTAGAATCTAAAAAACGACGGATTCCTACTATCATGATAACTCGACCGGTTTTGTTTTATATTGATTTTGGACGGCTTTTATCAAAGCGATCCTTATAGAATTGGGCACAAAAACTATAACATTTGCAATCCCCAGCAATTTTTAGTAGCCAGAAGCTAAAAAAACACAAACAAACAGGTCGTGGTTGGGGTGGGGCAGGGAGAGGGTTCAAAGGACCACTGGAGGAATGAGTGAAGGCTGAATGCAGCTGTGCAGTACAGCAGGGAGCTCTCGCCTCTCGGTCCGTCGGTCGTGCACTCGTGCTGGCTGGCTAGGAACGCACATGTGCCGTTGGAACCAGCTCAGCTCGGTTTTTTTGTCTCCTCTATACCGTCTCGTCTCAAAACTACACCCTCCGACTCAAAATAAGTGCACTATAGAGATACTTTTGAGATAAAGAAATCAATATTATTGAAATATATATATATATAATTGAAATTCGAGAAGAAATAAATTAGAAAAACAACAATAAATAGAGTTATATTATTTCATATATAAAATTATATTTATTTTAAGACATATTTTGTCTTTAGAAGTGCTGCTTATTATAAGAGGGAGGGAGTATAACGGAGAGAGAATGAGGAAAGCGAGGTATGAAGGGATATTAATAGCAGGACATGCATCAATCATCATCCACAAATGACACAGCATCCAGCATCCACGGATGACATGCTATTCCTGATCATTGCTAGACGGCTCAAATACGTTTCCCACCCAAATCCCAGCATCCAAACCGTCCTCTCCTGAATGATCATATCAGCGTTAGGGTGAAATGACAGACGCAGTCCAACATGCCACTGGCAATAATTTGCGCAAAGCATTTCTCCCAATTTTTTCTCTAATGCTAGTAGATTCAAATCAAATTCCAAATGGGATGATGAAGACCGTCACCACTATCACGAAGCCATGAATACCATTCTCAATTTGTGCCTACTGCCACCAGAAAGGGCGAACCAGACCAAAAAAAAAAACGAAAAGCAAAGTGACGCTCCTCCGCTGCGTCATCGGCGTCCCAACGGCTAGCTTCGCGTCTCCTGCGCTGACGTCACCGCCGCCGCGACATCCCCAGCCTCCGCCCGCGGGGCTGCTGCTGCTGCTGCCTCGGGTCCTCCTTCAGCCCCCGGTACACGCCGCTGGACGCGACCGTCGCATCCGCTGCAACGCAAATAGCCAAACAGCGAGAGAACAGCGCGTGAGACGTTGACATTGCAAGGCCGCGAAACTCTCGCTTGCCTGCGTCGTCGTCTCGTCAGAGATGGAGATCCTCGGACTTGGGAACGCACCTCCACCAGCGACGACGGCGGCCTCCAAGGGGCGTGCAGTGACGGTGACGGTGGTGGCCGCGGCCAGCACGGGCGAATCTGCACGGGCAACGGAACAGTCACCGCGGGCCCGATTAGCGAGAGCGGACAGCGAAGCGTTAGAGTGGGTGGGCGGCCGGCGCGGCGCCGGAGACATACCGGTGAGCGCCGCGGAGGAGTCGTGGGACAGCAGGAAGAGGACGAGGAAGCACAGGAGAGTGAGGACGAGGACCAAGTGGATGGACCTGTTCAGCGCCGGGGCCCTGACCATAGCCTTCGCCGCCTTCTCGTCCGTCGCCTCTGCCTCCTCGTCGGCGGCCACGCTTAGGCGGGAGTTCTTCCCGGCCGGGGACCCGAGGGAGAGGCGCTGCATTGCGGCGGCGGCGATTTTTTTTCTGTAGGTGGTGCGTGAGGGGAGAGCGGCGGGGGAAGGGGGATAGTTGGTGCGGCCGTGACCGTGCGAGGCTGGTGATGCAGAGGAAACAGCGGCGTGGAGGGGAAGTGAAGGCATCGCGAGCGCAGATTCGGGCGACGCAGCGGGTGTGGGGGAGGACGAGGGCAGCCTCGGCGATAGGACGAAGGGGGAGTCGCCGAGCACGGGGGGCGTCGGGCTGGGGTGGGCGTGTAGCGGAGTGCCGAGGACGAGGAGAACGGGGTGGCGCGACGGTGGCTGGGGTGGGGGCGGGCAACGTGAGGGGAGCGTAGGATGGGTCCACTATGGCAGTGACATGTTGGAGGAAAGGGAAGGGAGAGGTGAGGCGGGGGCATGGTCGCGCCGAGCGCCCACACTGCTTTCTTAATTAGTAGTAGGATTAGGGGTGACAATGGATCATAATTTAAATAATTCTTCACAAAATGGTAAGACTCTAAATAAATTTTAGTTAAAAAATTAATAGAAATAGGGCCCGATCTTAATCTGATCCTTAAATATTACACTGTAAAATTTAGAGCCCATTGTCACCTATAGTTAGAACTCATGTAACTGTAATTTATATAGATAAAACACCGTAGAAACAGTAGAACCGGTTTCGGATTAAAGCGAAGTGTTTAAACTTTGCAAAAAACCCACAGGGCCTCTTTGGTATGGCTCTTTGGACGGCTCCAGCTATCGCTCATCGTGAAGCCCGGTCGCAAAAAACGACTTTTTATCGAGAGCCCTCCAAGAGTTGGAACCATTTTTTGGTGGGATCCTAAGCACAAAAAATCTAGCTTCTACCAGCTCCTCCTACAATTTCCTCATACACCATTCGAAAGAAACATAGGAGAAGTTGTCTTGCCAAACAAATTACAAAATGACTTTGGATCCTCCAAGAAACCAAGGAGCCAGAGGAGCTAGAGCTGGAGCTATTTTCAGAGGAGCCGGAGCCCTATCAAAGGAGGCCTAAATCCACCAAACAAATTGCACCTAGACTTAACACACCATCAAAACCAACGATTTGGATCGCTGGATGACCCCTATTCCTTACTCATTTAAATCCAATGGACAATATTATTTGGATAATCTCTCATCCCTCATCCCTCCCCCTGTCGATGTGGGAGATAGATATCCCCTGGGTCACTAAGGCGTAGATGCACTCCATAGGCCGCCTGAGAGGCCCCCGATAAGACGTCCGGTAGGGCACATAGTGGGCCTTGTCTAGGCGCAATAGAAGCCGACTAAGGTGGGGATGTACATGATGAGAGGAAGTTCCAGAGTGCGCGGAACAAGCATAACGGTCACACACAAGTCTCACGAAAGAATCACTCGAGTCCCGAAGATGTTACATACCAAGAAAAAGATCTGTTGATGGCCTTGACATCTTCAAGCTCATACAAGGTGGATCCCAATCGGTACACCGATACAATGCCATGGATCACATCATAAACGATCTCGATCGCCCTCTCCATGTGTGAGCAATACCATAGTGGTGACACGATGCAAGTTAGCAATGGAGTAGGTTTGTAAATTTTGCATACTGGTTCTTATTTGATTAATACTGAAACTCACCTGCTTGCGCTCAATAATGTCCTTTATGTTTCTGAAATATCAAAACATCTTCTCTCGGTTCATAAACTATCTCGTGATAATAATGTCCTTTTGAATTTCATCCATGGCATTATTTTCTAAAGGATTGGGCAACATGAAAGATGCTTCTGGTAGGCAAGTGTGAGTCTAGACTCTATCCCCTAAAGTCATCCAATGTCGAGTTCCTTCATCAAGCCTTTGTTAACTACTTAGTGTGACCGGATCAATGGCATGCTTTGTTTGATTATCCGTATTCTCAAATAGTCTGCTCTATTTTGCATCTTCGTAATCTCCCTTGTCTCAAGGAATCTAGTGTGTCTTTGGTTTGTAATGCCTATCAATTGGCCAAAAGTCATCATCTACCTTATCATAATTCTATTTATCGCACTACTATGTCACTTGAAATTACTCATTCTAATATTTGGTGTCTCGCTCCAATTTCTATTGGTGGTTATAGATATTATATCAGTTTTATTGATGACTTTACAAAATTCACATGGATTTATCTTCTGGTAGATAGAACAGAGGTTCAACACATTTTTCTCCAATTTCAAAAGCACCTTGAGTGACTCCTTGACACAAAAATTAGACGTGTTCAGTTCGATTAAGGTGAAGAGTATCAAAAACTTCATAATCACTTTTATTACTTTAGTTGACATTGCTTATTGTGTTTCTTGTCCCCACGCCCACCAATAAAATGGGTTTCCAAACCCGTGAGCTAATGCTCTAAATATATGGCGACATGCGTATCTTCTAGCACGAGTAATTCGTCCCATCGAAGAATGGTAGTTTGCCAACACCATGTTCCATTATCGCCTTCTCGAATCAAGAATAGACTAAGGTGGAATGATCCTTAACTCCCTCTATACCATTTGAAAGAACGGATAAGCGACCAAATGGGGTGAATAGGAGCTAATAAAAATTTATTGCGCTCGGACAATTTTGGCTTGCTTCCTAATGCTCCACATAAACCCCAAAAACTCCAAAAGGCACAAAAGAGATGTGTAAGTGCTAACTAGTGGAAAGATGTTTTTGATGATGACTGAAGAACACAACAAAGCACTCAAATCGGCTAGAGATGTCCTTTCATGAGAAAACTTCCAAACTTGAGAAAATGCTTAAACCAAAAAACAAATCAACAAATTAGTGATTTTAGGTTTTGGAAATGTTCCTAGGACACACATGAGTCCAACAAAACAAGCGGATCATAAAATGGACACCGAAAATTCTAAAATGATCCAAAATTGTATCGCTTACTTAGGTTGTTTTAAGCAGCCTAAAATTAAGTCCCAAAATGTAAAATTGACCTAAACAGGCTCCAATTGAGCTAAAATTTTGCATACACCTTCACAAGGGAGTTTTACAGGTATCTACAAAATTTAAGCTCAAAGATGTTTAAACTTCAAAGTCAGACTAGAAAATATGAATTTAAATTGGGGTTTTCTCAAAATTGCTCAATGGATTGGAAATTCGTGTTCCAGGTGAATTGGTTAGTATCCTTTAGTGGCAATGACTCCAGAAGGTCCTATCATGTTTCTATCAGACCTAAATGATCCTAAGAACTCAAAATCCCCAAAATCCCTCACAAACTCAAATGAGAAGAGTAGAGAGGAGAATTATCGGTGTTTCGGACCCAGGGGGTCCCTGGACCGACTAGTAAATTTGTCGCTGCGTGTCCCTGCCCAGATGGGTTGGTGCGAGATGGAACACAAGAGGGGAAATGAGCCTTGTATTATCCTGCACCAGGGTGCTCGCAGTAGGGGTTACAAGCGTTGCGAGGGAGCGAGAGCGGGAGAGCGAGTAGGAGAGAGCGAGAGAGAGAGAGAGAGGGTCTGGCCCTGCCCGTCTTCTCCCGTCCCTTTGTCGTGCATCTACCCATCTCCTTGTCGTCATCCGCCTCTCCCTCTCTTCCTCCTGGACATCCCCTTTTATAGACATAAGGAGATGGCCCAGCTGTACAATGGGGGTGTAGCTATGTGCTACGTGGCCAGCGGGGAAGTGCCTGGTCGCTATGCACATGTTAACATGTCTGTTGGAGAAGTGCGCGAGCCCTGTAGAAGCACAGCTGTTGGCGCTGCATGGATCCTGCTGACGTCTCCTTGCTTCCGTAGGGGGCTTGAGAACCACCGACGTCATGGACGCACGTGGGGAACCATCATTGCCTGTTACCGGGGTAAGCTAGATGGGACACCGGTCTTGTTCCTTCGTAGCCTGAGCTAGCTAGGAGTAGGGTAATGATGTATCCCTTGTGGCACGGTCGATCTGAGCCCGAGGTCATGCGAGGCGGCAGCTCCTCCGAGGCCGAGGCTGGGGTCGAGGCCTAGGGTCGGGCGAGGACGTGATTCTTCTCGAGGCCGAGGCTGAGGCCGAGCCTTGGGGTTGGGCGAGGCGGAGATCTCCTCCCGAGGCCGGGGTCGAGGCCAAGGCCTGAGGTCGGGCGAGGCGAAGCTTCCTGTTGCGCCCGAGGCCGAACCTGGCTGTTGTCGGTTTCACCCGGGTGGTTGGCACAGCAGCCGGAGCGGGGCGGGCGGCGCTGTTTTCCTGTCAGATCGGTCAGTGAAAGGGCGAAGTGACTACGGTCACTTCGACCTTGTCGACTGAGGCACGCGTGCCAGGATAAGGTGTCAGGTGATCCCGGCATTAAATGCGCATGCAATACGGTCGGCTGGTAAGGCGATTTGGCCAAGGTCGCTTGCACGACAAGGCTTGCCTTTGGCAGAGCTGAGGGTGTGCTCATTGCCTGAGGAGACCCTCGGGCGAGACGTGAATTCGTCCGGGACTACTGTTCCCGCCCGAGGCCGGGCTCGGCCGAGGCGAGATCGCGTCCCTTGGTAGACGAAGCTTTGACTTTGACCCGAACTGTCTGTTGGAGGTATGCTTCGTAGCCGAAGATCCTAGAGAAGGAAAACACCTTCGGCAGATCCTTTCAGAAGCAGCGCCGAAGCTATCACCGATAGAGCTTCGGCACAGTGACAAACCTCAAGAAGAAGGGGTGAACCGACTTAAACATGAAATGACTTAAAGACCCATAATGTTTTGTGTCATTATTGTAGTTGATTACAAAGGGCATAAATATAATTAAACATAGGCTGCGTCCTGTGCCTATAAATAGATGAACAATACCCCTATACTATTCACGCAATCTTGTAATCACTGACGCATTACACTGGAATTATTGCTTTCTGCCAGGACGAAGGTATAAATGTACTTAAATATTATGTTTCAATATTTAAGTCCATATAATAAATTATGTGAATAATTTTATCTATTTTTGACATGTCTTTCTCTAATGTCTTATGTTTTATACTTCGTCTTACATTGTTTCGTAAGTCTGATCACGAAGGTGTAACCTTCGTGATATTTTACTCATGGCCTTCGTCCGAAGTTCATTAAATCGTTGGGGAGATAATGCTTCAGCGGACGAAGGGCATTAATATTTAACATTTTATGTTGCCTTGTTCTTAATTCATAGCATTTGAGAACAAGTCCCCAACATTGGCGCCCACCTCCGGTGAACTCACTTCCACTTTTTGAGCCAATGGCTTCGTTCAACAACCAAGCTGGAGCTGCTTTGGCTACGAAGCTGGTGCTCCCGATAACAGGCGGTTCATGCTCAGAGCCGGCCAACAAGAAGTAGAAGAAGGAGGCACAGAGAAGGGTACAACATGTCGGGGTGCAGGGACCCTTCATCAAGTCAAGATGGTCTCACATCCCAATTACCTTCTCCCAAGAGGACCTTCAGCTCAAGGATTACCCTCACAATGATGCTATGGTTATTTCTTGTGTTATCAAAGGATTTCTGGTCCACAATGTTCTGGTCGATACAGGCAGTGCAACAGATATTATATTTGCTAAGGCCTTCAGACAGATGCAAGAGCCAGAGGATAAGGTTCATGATGCTACACACCCTCTTTGTGGCTTCGGAGGAAGACAGATTGTAGCGCTTGGCAAGATCACAATGCCAGTGACCTTCGGATTTGTCAACAATACAAGGACTGAACAAGTTGTGTTTGATATTATCGACATGGAGTACCCCTACAATGCAATCATTGGTCGTGGGACACTTAATGCTTTTGAAGCAATTCTTCATCCAGCATATCTTTGCATGAAGATACCTTCGGATCAAGGACCTATTGCTATTCATGGAAGTCAGGAAGCTGCCAGAAAGGCTGAAGGAAACTGGACAGATTCAAAAGCAATCCATAATATAGATGGAGCCGAAGCTTGTGAGTAGTACAAGTATAGAAGGGAGAAGGCTGCTTTGGCCGATCAGCCGAAGCCCATGCTCTTATGTGAAGATATAGCAGAGCAGAAGGTGTTGCTGGGACGATCTCAATTGTCTGAGGAACAGGAGAAAAACCTAATAAGGTTTCTGTTCAACAACAAAGATGTTTTCGCATGGTCTGCCAATGATCTATGTGGTGTCAACAGGGATGTCATTGAACACTCGCTCAATGTTGATCCATCCTTCAGACCCAGAAAGCAGAGGCTTCGGAAGATGTCTGATGACAAGGCCGAGGGTGCTCGGAATGAAGTGAAAAGACTTCTCAGTGCTGGAGTCATCAGAGAAGTAAAATATCCAGAATGGCTAGCTAACACTGTTATGGTGAAGAAGGCCAATGGTAAATGGAGAATGTGCATTGATTTTACTGATCTCAATAAGGCTTGTCCGAAGGATGAGTTTCCATTACCGAGGATAGATTCTCTAGTAGACGCAGCAGCTTTGTCAGAGCTCATGAGTCTACTAGATTGTTATTCAGGCTACCATCAAATCTGGATGAAGAAGGAAGATGAGCCAAAACCCAGCTTCATAACCCCCAGTGGAACATATTGTTACCTTCGGATGCCTGAGGGGCTCAAGAATGCTGGAGGAAGCTTCAGCAAAATGACAACCAAAGTCCTTCATTCTCAGATAGGCAGAAATGTGCTAACATATGTTGATGATATCATAGTAAAAAGCACGAAGCAAGAAAATCACATTGCTGATCTGCAGGAAACATTTGCTAACTTTAGGCAAGCTGGCCTGAAATTGAATCCAGAAAAATGTGTCTTCGGAGTAAAGAAGGGAAAATTCCTTGGTTGTCTGGTTTTGACAAAGGGAATCGAAGCTAATCCGAATAAAATCGAAGCTATTCTTCGGATGGAACCGCCGAGCACAAAGAAAGGGGCCCAACGGCTGACAGGAAGACTGGCATCCTTGAACCGATTCATATCTAGATCAGTAGAGAGGAATTTACCATTCTTCGAAGTGCTGAAGTCAGCCAAAGTCTTTCAATGGGGATCAGCTCAGCAGAAAGCCTTCGAAGAGCTGAAGCAGTATCTGATAGACCTAACGACGCTAACTCCACCCGCGCCAGGGGCTCCTCTGCTGTTGTATGTGGCAGCTTTGCACTCTGCAGTAAGTGCAGCACTTGTCCAGGAGAAGCTTGAAGGACAAACTAAAAAGCAAGCTCTAGTATACTTTGTTTCCGAAGTCCTCAGTTTATCAAAGAAAAATTATATAGAGTTGGAGAAGGTGCTATATGCTGTCTTAATGGCCTCCAGGAAGCTTCGACATTACTTTCAAGCATTCCATATAATTGTTCCTTCATCACAGCCTTTGAAGGATATTATGAGAAACAAAGAAGCTACTGGAAGGATTGGAAAGTGGGCTGCGGAACTCAACGAGTTTACCATTGATTATGTACATAGATCCTCGATTCAGTCCCAGACGTTAGTAGACTTCATCGCTGACTGGACGCTAGGGGCTCAGGAGGAAGAAGTAAGTAAAGATGCCGAAGCCTGGACAGTGTTTTGCGACGGTTCCTGGGGAACCTTCGGGGCAGGCGCAACTGCTGTTTTAGTTGCACCTTCCAAAGTCAGAACATGCTATGCAGTGAAACTTGATTTCAGCTGCACAAATAATATTGCTGAATACGAAGCTTTGCTTTTGGGGCTTCAGAAGTTAAAGGCAATGGGGGTAAGAAGGGCGGTTCTCAAAACAGATTCCCAAGTTATTTCTGGTCATATTGACAAGAGTTGTAAAGCAAGAGATCCGAAGCTTGAAAAATACTTGGATACAGTTCGAAGGCTTGAAGTTTCATTCGAAGGGTTTTCTGTCAAGAATATCCCACGAGGAGAAAATGAGCACGCTGATCTGCTAGCTAAGTCAGCGGCACAGGGGCTGCCTTTACCTTCGGAAGTATTCTTCGAGACAATAAGAGCACCTTCGGTGGAACTTCTTGAAAGAGCAGTGCTCAATATATCTCCTGTTCATAGTGAAGATTGGAGAACTGAGATTATATCCTTTCTCTAGGGCAATTACCTTTTAGATGACGAAGCATATAATAAGAGAATAGAGGCAAGAGCCTGACCATATGTAATGATAGAAGGGGAGTTATACAAACATGGAGTCTGCTCTCCATTGCTTAAATGTTTATCTAGAGCTGAAGGTATAGGATTGATGAAGGAAATACACGCAGGCCTGTGTGGATCTCACATCGGATCTAGGCCCTTGCTGGGAAAAGTCTTTCGTCAGGGGTTTTATTGGCCGAAGGCAGCTTCAGATGCAGCGGAATTAGTCCAAAAGTGTGAAGGTTGTCAAAAATGTGCAAGAGATCAAAAACAACCTTCATCCCTGACTCAGTTAATACAGCCCACTTGGCCGTTGCAAAGGTGGGGCCTTGATTTGCTAAGCCCACTTCCACCAGCACAAGGAAATTTAAGATATGTTGTGGTGGCGGTAGAATATTTTTCCAAATGGATTGAAGCGAAACCTTTAGCCACAATAACCTCGGTCACTGTTCAGAAATTTTTCTGGCAAAATATTGTTTGTCGCTTCGGAGTGCCGAAGGCCATTACTATGGACAACGGAACACAGTTTGATGCCGAAGCTTTCAAAGAGTTCTGTGAGCAAATTGGCACGAAGATTCATTTTGCATCAGTTAGACATCCGGAGTCAAATGGCCTTGTTGAAAGAGCTAATGGCATTATAATGATGGGAATAATAAAGTTAATCTTCAATCAGCCCAGGGGAAAGTGGCCAGATGAATTGATCAAAGTGGTGTGGAGCCACAATACAACAATGTCAAGGTCAACAGGCTTTTCACCATTCAAATTACTGTTCGGTGACGAAGCAATAACTCCGGAAGAAGCTAAAGCAGGATCAATAAGAACAGTGGCTTCGGTAGAGGACGAAGCTGATTGTTCTGTGGCAAAAGATGCCTTAGAAGGGAACAGGCTTTAGGCTGTGGAGAACATCAATAAATATCAAGCCGAAACAATAATATGGCGTGACAAAAAAGTTCGGTTAAAAAATATCAGGCCAGGTCACTTGGAACTTCGGAGAGTTGCCAACCTAGATACAGTAGGCAAGCTACAGTCGAAATGGGAAGGACCTTTTCTGGTAGTATCTTCGTCAAGACCCGGTTCCTACAAATTAAGGGATATGGACGGCAACGACATTCCTAGATCTTGGAATGCGGATGAGCTTCGGCGATATTATGTATAGCTTGATGTAATCTTTTTATTTTTTCCTATGTCACCCTTTTCCTTTCCGAAGGGGGAGAAAGGTTTTTAATGGGGCCATAACATGTAATTTCCCTTTTTCTTATTTCAGTTCTACAAGAGAAATTTCCCCCAAAGATGTAAATGTAAAAACTGAGCTCGCACCATCGAGTGCAAAGAAAAAAGAAGAAACAGGGAGAAACTCGAAAGACGTCCCTAAGGGGATGCAGAGCACGACGAAGTTACAAAAAGTCGTTCCTAAGGGAGCGCAGCGTAAGTTTTTTGCTCAAAAGTCGTTCCTAAGGGAATGCAGAGCTTACAGCGAAAAGTCAACGCTGATTCCGCCGAAATATAAGGCGAAGCGCGAAAAGTCAACGCGATACCGCCGAAATAGAAGGCGAAGAAGTTCAAAAGACGTTCCTAAGGGAATGCAGAACTTACAGCGAAAAGTCAGCGCTAATACACCGAAAAATAAACGGTGAAGCCGAAAAATAAACGGCAAAGAGACTTTGTTTATTCCTAAGGGAATGAAGGCTATGGTTGTTGCTTCATATATGTGTTTGGACATTCATTTGCACGGTACATTACATCATAACATTTGCATTCATAAACATTCATTTAGACATACGTAGGATCATCATTATCATAACACAGGCAGTTGCTTCGGCTCTAAGGATCAGGCTTCGGCAAAAGAGAAAAAGAAGCAGTTTTTATGCTTCGCTGTGTACGAAAAGAAGGGAAGGTGTTTTTCGCCTTCGGCTCAAAAATGCTAATTTCGTTCACACCAAAGCACTTCATACATTTATGGGAAGGTAGGAATATATTGCAAGGTACAGACAAAATTCATCAAGTAAAATTTAATTACATTTACAAAAGTTATTACAAAAAGTTTTTAGAGCTTTTTCTACAGTCATCTATTTAAGCTTCATCAGTACTCATCGAGCTTCAGCTTTGGCATAGTCATCCATTAATGCTTCGGCGTCATCTTCTTACTCTTCAAGCATCGGCTTCGGCTTCGTCATCCTACACGAATTAAAGTATTGTAAGCAAAATTCAAGTTCGAAGGAAGAGGTAAGCACAAGGTATGATATTGTTACCGGCTTAAGATGACTCCGAGCTTCGTCACCAGCTTTGTCTCGTCCACCCTTTGTCCATACCACCTTTATAAATTTATTTGCTATGCTTCGGGCAAGGTTGGGGATATCATCCAGATTTGCTGATGATAAGCTAAAATTGGGTCTATTGATAATTTTTCCGTGCTCGCAGCCAGATTTAAGGAACGCAGTAGCAGTGCCCTAAGAAGCTACCAGGGCACAGAAATCACCATGTCCAGCAATAACATCATCAAGGTCATCAATTTCACCCTCGATGTGTTCGAAGGCTCCTGGTAGATCTTCAGCCGAAGGAGTAAATTTTTCGCTGCTGGCCCCGACCGAATAGAAGACCTTCTTCAGCCGTTGAACACATCGATTGCTGAATTCCAGACATTTATTTTGAAGGCTTGTAATGATTTTTGCAAATCTGAAACCTTCTAGACTTCGGCCTCAAATTTTTCATTAAGCTTCTGTTTTTCTTGTTCGAAACTTTCTGACTGGTAGAGAAGCTTCATATTCAGTTCTGCTATTTTAGCTTCTGCTTCTGCCAATAAGCCTTCGGTCGTCTGAAGCTCGAAGTCTTTCTTTTCAAGAGCAGCAGATTGGTCTTTTAATTCGCCTTCTAAATTCTCGATTATAACCTCGTGTTTTTTGTCTTCCAAATCTTGCTGCATTTTCAAAGCTTTGCTCAGCAACATACTCTGTACAATAACAACCTTCGTTAGAAAACATCTTCGTTATTACAAACGATAAAAAGTTAGAGAAAAGTTGTTTACCTTGAAATTAGAATAAAACAAACTACCGACGATGTGCTGTCGTCGGTAGCAGCTGATGTCTGTTTCGAGCTTCGGGAAACCAATACTCTTTGATAGAGTACTGATAACCTTCGCTCCGGTCTGATCCTGGATACAGCCCAACTTTTCATCATCAATACCACCGAAGAGAAATGCCCCCGGCCGATACCCGCAAGATATGGCATACTCTTTTAACTCTTTTTTTTCGGCCTTTGTCAGCTCTTGCCCAACTAAGTTTTGAAAATTAAAAATTTCATCTTCCGAAGTGTCTTCGGCTATTTCTTTCTTTTTCTCGGGCTCTGGGGCCGAAGTCTCTTCGGTAGCTACTGCAGCTTCTTTTGCGGCCATGTCTTGCAGCATTTTATCAATATCTGCAAGTGTGGTTTCTAACTCTATATTTTCAGTTGTGGCAGCTTCGGCAGCTGTAGCCTCCGAAGGTGCAGCTTCGGTAGCCGTTATGTCCTCAATAGCTGGCGCCTTCGGAGCTGAAGCTCTTGGTGGTGTCTTTTCAATGACTTCTGTCACTGTAATGATTCTTTGCTTTTTTGGCCTAGCTGCCTTCTTCGTTTTTGTGGGCTCCTTGTCCTTCTGAAAAAGCTTCGTCAGATGTGACCCTAATGGACTCAGTTTGATAGGCAAGGATTCAGTCATTACCTTTAAAATTTCCTCCATGTCGGTGGAAGAGGGTGATGCAGCAGTTTCTTCTTCTTTGTCAGTTGCCTTCTGCTTCGGCGTTGTAGTCTTTCTCTTCTTCAAAGCATTTGTTTTTGGCTTAGGCTTCGGTTTTTTCTTTTTCGATTGTTCTTCATCATCTTTATTCAGAGTATCAGCTACTCTCTTTCTTTTTTTGTCCTTCGGCACCCTTGTCTAGCCGCTCGTAGTCGGGATATTCAAAGCCCACAACATCCATTACTCGGTTTAGCCTTCGCTTCGGACGGGTGCCGAAGGCCGCAGTCATCAATTGATCTTCTTTTTTAGAATAATTACCAAGTATTTCGTTGCACATTACTTCGATCGTGTCTAGCCATTCTTGGCAAGGCACTTTAAAATGTTTCTTGAATTTGTAGTGGTAAGGCAACCGAACAAGCTCCCCTTCCTTCTTTTTTCCTTCAAGGTTCGGCATGGCCCATTCTTTCATAGTTGGGAACACTCTGAAGGCCAAAAGTTCTTGCACTAAGTCCCTAGTGCCGATGTGCTCCGCAATAACTCTAAATTCAGCCAGAGCAATTTGGGTCGGACCCTCTGGTGTCATGTTGCACGGGGTCTGGTCTCTCCGAAGATCAATTTCAACGGACTCTGGACTAATTTCTCCTTATCTTCGTCAACTTTGACGTAAAACCACTCGGATTTCCAGCTAGCTGGCCACTTGCTACGGTAACCGATCACAGGAAATTTTGTAGTCTTGCGGTAGGCAAAATTGTAGCAGCCAAAGTTTTCATGTAGCCCATCTTCTCTAGCCTTGGTCTGGTAATGAAGCTCGTGCACTCGGCAAAAACCTTTGGTAAATGGTTCCACCCCCTGGCTTTGGAGGGCCCAAATGTAAACACTAAGCCTAACGATAGCGTTAGGAGTTAGCTGATGAAGGTAGATCCCAAACTTTTTCAGCACATCAGCAATCATCTTGTTCAAAGGGAATCTTAAACCAGCTTTAAAGAAACTTTTGAAGACCACTACTTCATCTTTTCCTGGCTTCGGAGTAGTTTCTTCCTCACCAAAGCGAATCAGCTCTTTCTTCGCTTCACTAAAATAGCCCAACTTCATCATCTTAGGCAAATCACCTTCGGAGATGGTAGATTTTCTGAAATCCAGGTGGCTAGGTTTACTCGGCACTGCACTACTGTAATCATCTTCGGAATCAGACTCCTCAATGTCAGCCTGCTCTGCCTCAGCGGTAGGTGCATCCTCCAATGTTACCAGCCCAGACCGCTTCATTGCTTCGGAAATTGGAACAGTTTCAGTAGGTTCGGTTTCATCTCCCTCACGATCAACCCTGGCAGTGGAGCGCACTCTTGCCATTTGATTATGAATTTCTTGAATTTTTTGAAGTAGTTGATTTTCTTGATTTTTTCGAAGCTCTTCCTCTTGCGACGAAGCAGAATCAAGAGCGGCGCTTCGTTTGAGCACGATGATCAAGCTTCGGGTATGGCTAAATTTTTGACAGCAAAACAGTGCAATAGCAATGAATGTTGTGGTAACTTCACACCTACCCGTCTGTTTATATAGTGTCGCAGGTCGGAAGGTGAATCGTCAAAGTCTTCCGCACCGGATAAACAGTCACCTGCACCCACTGAACGGTGGGCCACACGGTCCAAGAAGGTGAATCACCAAGGCGCACGTAACTGCTGCAAGATGGGGCCACCTCGCGCGCGGATTATTTTAATCGTTTCTCACCAACGAGCTCAGGGAAGGTGTTTTTCGGATCTTCGGCATCCCGAAGCCTAGAAGACTTTTTCACGGATCAAGCTCGTTATGAAAAACAATCTAGCACCGCGAAGGGGCTACTGTTGGGGGTATGCTTCGTATCCAAAGATCCTAGAGAAGGAAAACACCTTCGGCAGATCCTTTCAGAAGCAGCGCCGAAGCTATCACCGATAGAGCTTCGGCACAGCGACAAACCTCAAGACGAAGGGGTGAACCGACTTAAACATGAAATGACTTAAAGACCCATAATGTTTTGTGTCATTATTGTAGTTGATTACAAAGGGCATAAATGTAATTAAACACATGCTGCGTCCTGTGCCTATAAATAGATGAACAGTACCCCTATACTGTTCACGCAATCTTGTAATCACTGACGCATTACACTGGAATTATTTCTTTCTGCCAGGACGAAGGTATAAATGTACTTAAATATTATGTTTCAATATTTAAGTCCATATAATAAATTATGTGAATAATTTTATCTATTTTTGACATGTCTTTCTCTAATGTCTTATGTTTTATACTTCGTCTTACATTGTTTCGTAAGTCTGATCACGAAGGTGTAACCTTCGTGATATTTTACTCATGGCCTTCGTCCGAAGTTCATTAAATCCTTGGGGAGATAATACTTCAGCGGACGAAGGGCATTAATATTTAACATTTTATGTTGCCTTGTTCTTAATTCATAGCATTTGAGAACAAGTCCCCAACACTGTCAGTCTTTATGGTTTGTTCTTATCGGGGACCATAATTAGGGGTACCCTCAAGGCTCCTAATTCTCAGCTGGTAACCCCCATCAGCACAAAGCTGCAAAGGCCTGATGGGTGCGATCAAGTCAGGGATCAGTCCATTCGAGGGACTCGATCACACCTCGCCCGAGCCCAGCCTCGGACAAGGGCAGCTGACCTCGGAAGATCTCCGCCTCGCCCGAGGCCCCCCTCCAGCGGCGAACACGTTCCCGGCTCGCCCGAGGCCCTGTCTTCGCCAAGAAGCAACCCCGACCAAATCGCAGGGGCATTTAATGCAAAGGTGGCCTGACACCTTTATCCTGACGCGCGCCCCTCAGCTGACAGAGCCGAAGTGACCGCCGTCACTTCGCCGCTCCACTGACCGGTCTGACAGAAAGACAGCGCCGCCTGCGCCGCTCCGACTGCGGTGCCACTTGACAGAGTGAGGCTGACAAGCAGTCAGGCCCGGCCGCACACCATAGGAAACTCCGCTCCACCCGACCCAGAGCTCGGACTCGGGCAAAGCCCCGGAAGACGGCGAACTCCGCTCCGCCCGACCCAGGGCTCAGACTCGGGCAAAGCCCCGGAAGACGGCGAACTCTGCTCCGCCCGACCCAGGGCTCGGACTCGGGCAAAGTCCCGGAAGACGGCGAACTCCGCTCCGCCCGACCAAGGGCTCGGACTCGGGCAAAGCCCCGGAAGACAGCGAACTCCGCTCCACCCGACCCAGGGCTCGGACTCGGGCAAAGCCCCGGAAGACGGCGAACTCCGCACCGCCCGACCCAGGGCTCGGACTCGGGCAAAGCCCCGGAAGACGGCGAACTCCGCTCTGCCCGACCCAGGGCTCGGACTTGGGCTCAGCCCCAGAAGACGACGAACTCCGCTTTGCCCGACCCCGGGACTCAAATTCCGCCCTGGCCTCAGCCAACGGCCTCCGCCTCGCCCGACCCAGAGGCTCGGACTCGGCCTCGGCCACGGAAGACGGACTCGACCTCGACCTTGGAGAAGCCTCCACATCGCCCAACCTAGGGCGCGGATCGGCCACGCCAGCAGGAGGCGCCATCATTACCCTACTCCAAGCTGACTCAGGCTACGGGGAACAAGACCGACGTCCCATATGGCTCGCTCCGCCAGATAGGCGATGATGGTGCCCCGCACGTTCCCTGATGATGGCGGCTCTCGGCCCCCTTACGAAAGCAAGAGGACGTCAGCAAGGACTTGACGGCCCCGACATCTGTCTCTCCGCCAGGCTTCAGCACTCCTCCGACGGCCACAACATCACACAAACCGGGTGCCAAGATCTCTCCGACCGCCACGATGGCGTGTACTTAGGGTGCTAGCTCTCCTCCGCTAGACACGTAGCACTCTGCTACACCCCCCATTGTACACCTAGACCCTCTCGTTACGCCTATAAAAGGAAGGGCCAGGGCCCTCTTAGAGGGGGTTGGCCGCTCAGGGACGAGGACGAGACGGGCGCTCGCATAAGGCCGCTCGCTCCTTCCCCCGGGTGGACGCTTGTAACCCCCTACTGCAAGCGCACCCGACCTGGGCGCGGGACAAACACGAAGGCGGCGGGATTTCCACCTCTCTCTCTCCCATCACCGGCCTCCTCGCTTTCCCCCCTTTGCGCTCGACCTCGCGTCGACCCATCTGGGCTGGGGCACGCGGCGACACTTCACTCGTCGGCTCAGGGACTCCCCTGTCTCGAAACGCCGACAGTTGGCGCGCCAGGTAGGGGCCTGCTGCGTGTTGACGAACAGCTTCCCATCAAGCTCCAGATGGGTAGTCTCCAGCAACCTCTCCAGCCCGGGACGGTGCTCCGTTTCGGGAGCCTTGAGTTCATGTCCCTCGACGGCAGCTACGACATGATACTCTACCCACCGCTGGGCGACAGCGACAATGGCGGCCGACAGTCCGCCCGCCGCCGGCGGAATCGACGACGTCTTCCCCGCGTGGCGGAAGAACAACCTTCGAGCTCGCCCCGTCTTCTTCCCTGTCGACGGAGGAGGAGGAGGCGGGGCAACCAAGGCCAAGCAGGAGGCGGCGCCTCGTCGGCCGTCGAGCGAGTCGACAACGCCAGCACTCCAACGGGGAGCGCGCCGGGCATCGGCCTCGCGCTTGAGACGAAGACGAGTGCTGTCTCCCCGCGACACGTCAATCCCGAGCAAACGGACGACGCCAGCACGCTCGCGGAAGGCTTGCTGGGTGTCGCCCTCGTACCTGAGACGACGGTGCAGTCAGCCCCCGACGTGACCTCATCACCGCCCGTCGACCAAGAGGTACCGACCGATTCCCATCCCACGCCTTTCAGATTTAGCCTCGACCCGCCTAGCGGCTCTGCTTTGGCGGACGCTCTCGTAGAGGCGAATCCGAACCCTTTGGGGTTTCGCATGCGGTCACCTTGGGACCGGCTGACGGACGTCTCGACCTACGGGCCCTCCGGGTCCGAGGAAGACGACGAGCCCAGCTTCCATTGGGATTTCTCCGGACTTGGCAACCCCGGTGCCATGCGGGACCTCATGACCGCATGCGACTACTGCCTTTCCGACTGCTCCGACGGTAGCTGTAGCCTCGGCGACGAGGACTACGGCCCGAGCCGCGAATGTTTCCACGTTGATCTAGGGGGTCCCTCCGAAGGCAACCATCTCAGCATGCCGGAGGACAGTGATCTCCCTAGGCCGGTGCCTCGTGTTGACATCCCGCGGGAGCTAGCCGTGGTCCCCGTTCCGGCGGGGGGTCACGACCCACAACTTGAGCAAATCCGCGGGGTGCAGGCCAGGCTCGACGAGGGAGCAGGAGCGCTTGAGCCAATCCGCCGGGACGTCGGGCAGGCATGGGCGGGCCAACCTCCGACCGGAGAAATGCGTCATCTACCCCAGGGCTTCCAGCACCGCATCGCCGACGATGTCAGGGTCAGGCCACCACCCGCATCCAGTGGGGTCGACCAGAACCTGGCTGCAGCAGCAATGCTCTTCCGCGCGACGCCGGAGCCATCAACCACAGAGGGGCGACGAATCCAGGGAGAGCTCAAGGATCTCCTGGAAGGCGCCACGGTCCGGCGGGCCGAGAGCTCCGCCTCCCGAAGGCAGGGGTACCCCTCGGAACATCATGCCGCGACTTCCCGATTCATGCGGGAAGCCTCGGTCTGCACCGGGCGCACGCGCAACACAGCGCCTGCGGCCCCGGGTCGCCTCGGCAACGAGCACCATCACCGTGATCGTCGGGCCCACCTCGACGAGAGGGCGCGCCGAGGCTACCACCCCAGGCGTGGGGGACGCTACGACAGCGGGGAGGATCGGAGTCCCTCGCCCGAACCACCTGGTCCGCAGGCCTTCAGCCGGGCCATACGACGGGCGCCGTTCCCGACCCGGTTCCGACCCCCGACTACTATCACAAAGTACTCGGGGGAGACGAGACCGGAACTGTGGCTCGCGGACTACCGTCTGGCCTGCCAACTGGGTGGAACGGACAATGACAACCTCATCATCCGCAACCTCCCCCTGTTCCTCTCCGACACCGCTCGCGCCTGGTTGGAGCACCTGCCTCCGGGGCAGATCTCCAACTGGGACGACCTAGTCCAAGCTTTCGCCGGCAATTTCCAGGGCACGTACGTGCACCCCGGGAATTCCTGGGACCTCCGAAGCTGCCAACAGCAGCCGGGAGAGTCTCTCCGGGACTACATCCGGCGATTCTCGAAGCAGCGCACCGAGCTGCCCAACATCACCGACTCGGACATCATCGGCGCGTTCCTCGCCGGCACCACCTGCCGCGACTTGGTGAGCAAGCTGGGTCGCAAGACCCCCACCAGGGCGAGCGAGCTGATGGACATCGCCACCAAGTTCGCCTCTGGCCAGGAAGCGGTCGAGGCTATCTTTCGGAAGGACAAGCAGCCCCAAGGCCGCCCACCGGAAGATGCTCCTGAGGCGTCAACTCAGCGCGGCCCCAAGAAGAAGGGCAAGAAGAAGTCGCAAGCGAAACGCGACGCCGCCGACGCGGGCCTTGTCGCCGCCGCCGAGTACAAGAACCCTCAGAAACCCCCAGGAGGTCCCAACCTCTTCGACAAGATGCTCAAGGAGCCGTGCCCCTATCATCAGGGGCCCATCAAGCACACCCTTGAGGGTGCGTCATGCTTCGGCGCCACTTCCACAGGGCCGGGCCACCCGCGGAGGGTGGCAGGGCCCGCGACGACGACAAGAAGGAAGATCACCAGGCAGGAGAGTTCCCCGAGGTCCGCGACTGCTTCATGATCTACGACGGGCAAGCGGCGAACGCCTCGGCTTGGCACCGCAAGCAAGAGCGTCGGGAGGTCTGTTCGGTGAAGGTGGCGGCGCCAGTCTACCTAGACTGGTCCGACAAGCCCATCACCTTCGACCAGGCCGACCACCCCGACCATGTGCCAAGCCCGGGGAAATACCCGCTCGTCCTTGGCCCCGTCATCGGCGACGTCAGGCTCACCAAGGTCCTCATGGACGGAGGCAGCAGCCTCAACATCATCTACGCCGAGACCCTCGGGCTTCTGCGTATCGATCTGTCCTCGGTCCGGGCGGGCGCTACGCCTTTCCATGGGATCATCCCTGGGAAGCGCGTCCAGCCCCTCGGACAACTCGATCTTCCCGTCTGCTTCGGAACACCCTCCAACTTCCGAAGGGAGACCCTGACGTTCGAGGTGGTCGGGTTCCGAGGAACCTACCACGCGGTATTGGGGAGGCCCTGCTACGCGAAGTTCATGGCCGTCCCCAACTACACCTACCTCAAGCTCAAGATGCCGGGCCCCAATGGGGTCATCACCGTGGCCCCACGTACAAACACGCGTTCGAATGCGACGTGGAATGCGTGGAGTATGCCGAGGCCCTCGCCGAGTCCGAGGCCCTCATCGTCGACCTGGAGAGCCTCTCCAAGGAGGTGCCAGACGTGAAGCGTCATGCCGGCAACTTCGAGCCAGCGGAGACGGTTAAGTCTGTCCCCCTCGACCCCAGCAGCGACGCCTCCAAGCAAGTCCGGATCGGCTCCGGGCTCGATCCCAAATAGGAAGCGGTGCTCGTCGACTTTCCCCGCGCGAACGCCGACGTCTTTGCGTGGAGTCCCTCGGACATGCCCGGCATACCGAGGGATGTCGCCGAGCACTCGCTGGACATCCGGGCCGGAGCCCGACCCGTCAAGCAACCTCTGCGCTGATTCGACGAGGAGAAGCGCAGAGCCATAGGCGAGGAGATCCACAAGCTAATGGCGGCAGGGTTCATCAAAGAGGTATTCCATCCCGAATGGCTTGCCAACCCTGTGCTTGTGAGAAAGAAAGGGGGAAATGGCGGATGTGTGTAGACTACACTGGTCTGAACAAAGCATGTCCGAAGGTTCCCTACCCTCTGCCTCGCATCGATCAGATCGTGGATTCCACTGCTGGGTGCGAAACCCTGTCTTTCCTCGATGCCTACTCAGGGTATCACCAAATCAGGATGAAAGAGTCCGACCAGCTCGCGACTTCTTTCATCACACCCTTCGGCAGGTACTGCTATGTTACCATGCCATTTGGTTTGAGGAATGCGGATGCAACGTACCAGCGGTGCATGAACCATGTGTTCGGCGAGCACATTGGCCGCACGGTCGAGGCCTACGTCGATGACATCGTAGTCAAGATGAGGAAAGCCTCCGACCTCCTTTCCGATCTTGAAGTGACATTCCGATGTCTCAAGGCGAAAGGTGTCAAGCTCAATCCCGAAAAGTGTGTCTTCGGGGTGTCCCGAGGCATGCTCTTGGGGTTCATCGTCTCCGAGCGGGGCATCGAAGCCAACCCGGAGAAGATCGCTGCCATCACCAACATGGGGCCCATCGCGGACTTGAAAAGCGTACAGAGAGTCATGGGGTGTCTTGCGGCCCTCAGCCCTTTCATCCCGCACCTTGGCAAAAGGGGCCTGCCTCTGTACCGCCTCGAGGCGAATAACGTTCCCCCCGGAAGCCTGCTCCCGAGACCTGCATCAACCCTCCGTCAAAATCGACGACACGCCCGAGCCCAAGGCACCCTCGGCCCAGTCCGAGGCACCCTCAGCTCGGCCCGAGGCACCCTCGGCCCCCGAGGGCGAGACGCTGCGCGTCGAGGAGAAGCGAAGCGGGGTCACGCCTAATCAAAGCTGGCAGACCTCGTACCTGCAATATCTCCACCGAGGAGAGCTACCCCTCGACCGAGCTAGAGCTCGGCAGTTGGCGCGGCGTGCCAAGTCGTTCGTCTTGCTGGGGGATGGGAAGGAGCTCCACCACACCCCGGGCCCTTGTTGAAGACACCCGGGGGCTACGCGCTCCCCTGGGAAAGGCCACTTGTCATCACCAAAGCTCTGAAGCCCGGAACAAACGAACTGGCCGACAGTTGAGGCGAGGTCTGCACCAACACTTCGAACGTCTAACAGCTACATCGCCTCTACCCTTAAGAGGCTTTCAAGTTGTTCGCTCACCTTGCCCCCACGCAAGTTTTAGTCATCAAGGAAGGGTCAGCCTTGCCTCGGCAGAGCCCGACCCTCCCTCGGGGGCTAAAAAGGGGGGAACCCCTCTGCGTCAAAATTTTCAGTCGAAAAGGCATTTTGCGTTCCCCCGGCTATGTCGGAAGCAGGACCCCAAGAGCGAACACGGGTGCATGTAAGTGGCAAGACCGACTGAGCCGAGGGATTCCTACGCCTCTAGGTTATGGACACCTCACTCGTCACCCGCCACGAAAAGTGACCCCCACTTGGGAAAGCCATCCTGCTACTGACAGGCGGGGCCGGACACGCAAAATGAAATGGAAAGGAGCACGACTTTGTGCAACGGTAATAAAGTGTTTAGGCCTCAGCGGCCGCAGAAAGACACACGTGCATCCGACAGAGACTGTTCCAACAGAGTTAGGCGTCGCCACGGGAAGGAGCCGCGCCGTCGGCTTCATCCCCACCCTCGGCAAAGTCCATCCCGGCATCGAACGACGGCGCAGGCGGGAGGATCTCTGCTTCGAAGGTGGTCGCCAGCACCGCGCTCGGACCCGCGGCGGCCGCATCGAGCCTCCGGACTTCTGCCAGGGCGGCTTCATCTTCGTCAGGAAGGCAATACCCCTCGCTGACCCACTCCAGGTCCACGACGTAGTGGGAGGCGAGCACGGCGAAGGCCCGCCTGACGCCGTGGTGTAGCGCCTTGCGGAGTCTACCGCGCACATGATCGCCCAAGGCCTGCAGGCGACTTTGAGGGGAGCTTCCTGAGGGAACATCGCCGGAGCCAAGGACCCGGCAGAAGTCTGAGACGGCCTCGGACATGGCCACGTGGTCGGCCTCCCTTTGCTTGGCCGCCCCGGCAAGCGCCTTGGCGGACTCATCAAGGGCGGACTCGAGTTCTGCGAACAGCCAGAACGAAAGACCTCAAACACAAGCGGAGGAAACAAGCTGAAACGAAAACCGAAAGTGGCCAAGGCGTACCTCCGGCTCGGGCACGCTGCTCCGAGGCTGCGACTTGGGCTACGGCTAGGTCGGCTGCAAGGGCTCTGGCCCGGCTTTCGGCCTCGGCAGCCCAGCCCCAAGATTGGTCCCGCTCATCGACGATCCGGTCAAACTCCGACTGCTGCCGTTGCACTTCTGCGCGCACCGCTGCCGCCTCCGCGCGTGCCGCTGCCGCCTCGGCTCTCAGATCGGCGCAGAGCAACCGAAGGTCCGCCGCCTCGGCGCCCTGCTGAGAGAGGCGTGCAGTAGCCCCGGCGAGCGAGGTCCTCAGGGATCGCAGCGAGCCCCAGACGTCGACCTCGTGGCGGATGAACGACGACTTGGCGGCGCTTAGATCCGTCAGATCCTGAGGAAAGGAAGCAGGGCGTTACGAAAGACGCCTTGGCCACAAAAAAGAAAAGGTATGCCTAAAACCGTTACCTGGAGGATTTTGGGGACGTCCCTGCAGAAAACCTCCAGCGACGACCGGAGCGACCCCACCGTTGCTTCGGCACACTCGCGGAGCTCGTCCCAGGACTGCTCCTCCCGCTCATCGTCGAGAACGAAGAAGGGATCCGAGGCCTCACGGGTCCGGAACTGGAGCAACTGGCGCCGACACTCGGAGCCCCGCCGCGCAGCGACAAGGCTGCCGCCCGGCGGGACGGATCGTGTCTCCATGCCCCCTCCTCCGAAGCACCAAGCGCCGACGCCTCGGCCGTCTCAGCGTCGGCAGCGACAGGTCGCTCCCCGACTGTGACGGCAGCGGCTTCAGTAGCAGCAGGTGCCGCACCGCCGGCACGTCTGGTGGGGTCTGGGCCACGTCCGTGTTGGCCACCTCCCCTAGCACGATGGCTGCCTTGGCAGAAGAGCCGGCCTCGGGAACTTGTTCCACGGCGACTGGTGCCGCCTGAGCCCCCTGCTATGGAGCGCCTTGTGAGAAGGTCAGCTAAACGGCGAGGCCCAGAGCGGCGCTGGTTGCGGAAGCCGACGCCGTCTTAAGAGCCTTTCGGGGAGCCAGATCGGTCAGGCCATGGCTCTGCTTGCTGAGGAGAAAAGAAAAATCACGGTCCGGACATGCGAATGAAAAGCCGGGATGAAGACGCTCCAAGATACTTACCCGCTCCGGGCCATGATCAACCGTGCCTGAGGGGAGGTCTCTTGGATCTCGGCCCCCGAAGCCGCCGCCGAGGTCCGCTTTGCCGACTGCATCGGCACCACCCTTGCTTTGGGCGCTTCGGATGCCCGGGAGGCGGGCTGCCCGGGCACCACCACGGCGACCTGAGGGTCGCTCTCCTGCGTTGCCGGCGTGGGCGACGGCTCTCGGGGAACAGACGCCTCGGCCTGGCTCCCCGGGGTCGCCTCAACTCCCCCAGCCGAGGGGCCAGGTACCCTCTCGATCTGCCCCCGCTCCTCAGGCCGGGACCCCGGCGTCCCGACTCCGGGGACTGACTGCATCCGCCCACTCGGGGGCTGGCTTGACGGCTCCTGGCCTAACCTCAAGCCAGGACTGAAGCCGAGGCGGGCAGCCATGTCGTCTTCCTCGCCATCATCTTCATCATCGTCGTCGTCATCAGGCGTTTCCGGCGACGGCTCCCTCGGGAGCCCCTCCCTCTCCTGCCGACGACAGAGCTTTTCCAAGGCGTCCCGAGCCTGCATCCGCTCGCGGGCCCGGGTCTTCTCCGCGTCCTTCTTTTTCTTCTTCTCCTCCGCGGCAACCCGCCGCGCTGCTCGGTCCACCGCATCCTACGGTACCCGTGGCAGGGAAGGCTTGTGCCGCCCCACCTCCTGAGGACGGATGGAAATCCCGACCATAAGAACCAAGGACAACCCGATGCAAGAGGGAGGAAGGAGCGAACACTCACCAGAGTCACGCACCCTTGGTCAGGGCGCATCAAAGGCTGGGAGAAGGCGCTAAGGTCCGGTTTCCCCAGCGCGACGGCCACCCGCCCGTGGAGAACATCGAAGGGAAGAGGATCCAAGGACATCCGCGAGCCCTCCAAGTCAGCCTCCGGTGTCATCTCCCAGAGCGGCAACCGTCGCTCCGCCAAGGGAAGCACCCTCCGGCGGTGGATGGCGGCAATCACTCCCGCGGCGGTGAGTCCCCCTTTTCGCAACGTCTCCAAAGCCTTGAGAAGGGGTTCGAGGTTCTTCTGTCTTTCGTGCGGGGTCCTGTGGCGCCAAGCATCGGCGGCGATGGTGACTACTCGCTGGGAAAACGGCGGGAGCAACTCGCCGTCATTCCGGAGGTAGAACCACCGGCGCTGCCACCCTTTGTTCGAGGACGCAAGGGTGGCAGGAATGTACAGCGAGGCCCGCGACTGCCTCAGCTGAAGGATGCAGCCGCCGGCCCGCACTGCCGCACGGACCTTTCTCTCCCCCGTCGGCGAAGCGAAAAGCTCCGTGAAAAAGAGATGAGTCCACAAGTCCCAGTGGGGGGCGATCCCCAAGTACCCCTCGCACACCGCTACGAAGATGGCGGCCTGCGAGATGGAGTTGGGGCTGAGGTTGTGCAACTCCACCCCGTAGTGGTGCAGGATCGCCCGCATAAAGCGGCTCACCGGCACACCAAATCCCCGCTCATGGAAGGAGACGAAGCTCACGATGTACCCCAGCGGTGGGGACGGAGCGGCTCCGCTCACGGGGGGAATCCATTCCGGCCGCCTCTCATCAGAGAGAGGGCGAAGCAAACCCTCAGCAACAAGATCCTCCAGATCGCCCACCGTCACTGTGGAGAAAGGCCATGGGTCGCGCGGGGAGATGATGGTCACCCGGTCGGCCATCACCGAGCAGAAGGGGTGGCAGCGTGAAGGACAGGGTGGGCGGTTTCCTTTTCTCTGGCTAAGTCTCTCGGGTTGCGAAAACCTAAGAGGGAAGCAGGAAGCGGAGCAAAGAACCATCGCCAGACCCTCCCCCGAGTATATAAAGGCCAAGGCGAGACCGGTTCAACGTTTCGTCCGGACCGGCCGCGGGATTCAAAAACACGAAGCGAAACAGCCGTTCCTCGAATGGCTCGCGCACGCGCAACGGCTGCCCCGCGAACCGCTCGCCCCGTCGCATTAACTCCACGGCGGGACGGGCGGCACCTCTGGCGGGAGAAGCGAGCGACGCTTCGCCATAATGACCGCGTCAAAAAAGGTACGCCGCGTCGTTCGATTTCGCATCCTTTTCCTTTTTTCCTCTTTCTCTCTCTTGCAACAGGGACCGGGAAAGGGGGATACCCCGGAAGGGATCCTTCCCCGTGAAGGAACCAGGCTCCGAGCCTCCCTACTGATCAGAGGTTCGAAGGCTATCCCCTCGGAAGGGTTCAACAGCCGCCTCAGAGCACGTGGGCTCCACACCCACTACTGGTCAGAGGTTCAAAGGCCGGCCCCTCGGAAGGGTTCAACGGCCGCCTCAGGATACTCGGGCTCCGCGCCCACTACTGATCATGGGTTCGAAGGCTGGCCCCCGAAGGGTTCACAGCCGCCTCAGACATAGAGCGAGAGATGACCATGAGTACGTTCGATACATAACCAAGGCTCGGGCTGCGCTCCCAAGGTACCCTAGGACATTTCCGAGACCAGCGGGAACGATCTTGTAACAGAATCCCATCAGAGGGAGGCATCGAGCCCTTGGACCCCGTCACCAGGGGACCGGGTCTGGCAGATCACCCGCAGGTACTTTTGGGCGCGCCTCTGGGCCCCTAGCCGACCCCTAACGAATGGGGCACGGGCGTCCGCTCGGATCACCCGCCTGCAGCTCACCGGAGACACCATGTTCGGCGCCCATCAAGGGCAACATGGCGCTCTCCCCCCTCCTCCTTGCGGAAAGGCGACGCAGGGGCGTATGTAAAAAAGTCGAGTCTGTCCCTGATCGCCCTCTCGCCCTGTGCAGAGGCTCGGGGGCTGCTCTCGCAAACCCGGTTCCGGCCAGACCTTTGACAGCGTCAACATACCAGCCCGAGAACTTGGGACCCGACCGTACACCCGGGTTACGGCCAGCTCGCATGAGGGAACGACCAGACCAGCCGAAGCATTGCGCGAGGCGTTAAGACCTCGGAGGAGTCAAACCACTCCTCCGAGGCCTCGGGGGCTACACCCGGCGGGTGCGCTCGCGCGCACCCACCGGAACAAAACGCTACCGAGAAAGGCTGGTCCCCTTGCAAAAAAGTGCGACGAAAGCCTCCAAGCGAGTGCTAACACTCCCTTCGAGGCTCGGGGGCTACTGTCGGGGACCATAATTAGGGGTACCCTCAAGGCTCCTAATTCTCAGCTGGTAACCCCCATCAGCACAAAGCTGCAAAGGCCTGATGGGTGCGATCAAGTCAGGGATCAGTCCATTCGAGGGACTCGATCACGCCTCGCCCGAGCCCAGCCTCGGACAAGGGTAGCCGACCCCGGAAGATCTCCGCCTCGCCCGAGGCCCCCCTCCAGCGGCGAACACGTTCCCGGCTCGCCCGAGGCCCTGTCTTCGCCAAGAAGCAACCCCGACCAAATCGCAGGGGCATTTAATGCAAAGGTGGCCTGACACCTTTATCCTGACGCGCGCCCCTCAGCTGACAGAGCCGAAGTGACCGCCGTCACTTTGCCGCTCCACTGACCGGTCTGACAGAAAGACAGCGCCGCCTGCGCTGCTCCGACTGCGGTGCCTCTTGACAGAGTGAGGCTGACAGGCAGTCAGGCCCGACCGCACACCATAGGAAACTCCGCTCCACCCGACCCAGAGCTCGGACTCGGGCAAAGCCCCAGAAGACGGCGAACTCCGCTCCGCCCGACCCAGGGCTCGGACTCGGGCAAAGCCCCGGAAGACGGCGAACTCCGCTCCGCCTGACCCAGGGCTCGGACTCGGGCAAAGCCCCGGAAGATGGCGAACTCCGCTCCGCCCGACCCAGGTCTCGGACTCGGGCAAAGCCCCAGAAGATGGCGAACTCGGCTCCGCCCGACCCAGGGCTCGGACTCGGGCAAAGCCCCGGAAGACGGCGAAATCCGCACCGCCCGACCCAGGGCTCGGACTCGGGCAAAGCCCCGGAAGACGACGAACTCCGCTCCGCCCGACCCAGGGCTCGGACTTGGGCTCAGCCCCAGAAGACGATGAACTCCGCTTCGCCCGACCCCGGGACTCAAATTCCGCCCTGGCCTCAGCCAACGGCCTCCGCCTCGCCCGACCCAGAGGCTCGGACTCGGCCTCGGCCACGGAAGACGGACTCGACCTCGACCTCGGAGAAGCCTCCACATCGCCCAACCTAGGGCGCGGACCGGCCATGTCAGCAGGAGGCGCCATCATTACCCTACTCCAAGCTGACTCAGGCTACGGGGAACAAGACCGGCGTCCCATCTGGCTCGCTCCGCCAGATAGGTGATGATGGCGCCCCGCACGTTCCCTGATGATGGCGGCTCTCGGCCCCCTTACAAAAGCAAGAGGACGTCAGAAAGGACTTGACGGCCCCGACAGCTGTCTCTCCGCTAGGCTTCAGCACTCCTCCGACGGCCACGACATCACACAAACCGGGTGCCAAGATCTCTCCGGCCGCCACGATGGCGTGTACTTAGGGCGCTAGCTCTCCTCCGCTAGACACGTAGCACTCTGCTACACCCCCCATTGTACACCTGGACCCTCTCCTTACGCCTATAAAAGGAAGGGCCAGGGCTCTCTTAGAGGGGGTTGGCCGCTCGGGGACGAGGACGAGACGGGCGCTCGCATAAGGCCGCTCGCTCCTTCCCCCGAGTGGACGCTTGTAACCCCCTACTGCAAGCGCACCCGACCTGGGCGCGGGACGAACACGAAGGCGGCGGGATTTCCACCTCTCTCTCTCTCCCATCACCGGCCTCCTCGCTTTCCCCCCTTCGCGCTCGGCCTCGCGTCGACCCATCTGGGCTAGGGCACGCGGCGACACTTCACTCGTCGGCTCAGGGACCCCCCTGTCTCGAAACGCCGACAGTTCTGAAGGTGTTTATCAGCCGTGTTTAGGAGTGTTGGGGGTACCCCTAATTATGGTACCCGACAGTAGCCCCGGAGCCTCGAAGGGAGTGTAGGCACTCGCTTGGAGGTTCTGTCGGATTTTTGCGAGGGGACCAGCCTTTTCTTGGTTATGTTTCGTTCGGGTGGGTGCGCGCGAGCACACCCGCCGGGTGTAGCCCCCGAGGCCTCGGAGGAGTGGTTTGACTCCTCTGAGGTCTTAATTCTTGTTGTGATGCCTCGGTCAGCCTAGTTGTTCCCTCATGCGGCCTGGCCGCAGCCTAGGTGCATGGTCAGGCTCCGAGTTTTTGAGCTGGTTTGTTGACGCTGTCAACAGTTTTGGCCGCAGCCATGTGCGAGGGTAGCCCCCGAGTCTCTGCACGGAGCGAGAGGACGATCAAGGACTGTCTCGACTTTTATTATACGCCCCTTTGTCGCCTTTTCGCAAGGAGGAAGGAGGGAAAGCGCCACGTTGCCCTCGGAGGGTACCGATCATGGTGTTTCCAGTGAGTTGCTAACGGGTGATCCGAGTGGATGCCTGTGCCCCGTTCGTTAAAGGTCGGCTAGTGGCCCAGAGGCGCGCTCCAAAAGTACCTGCAGGGGATTCGCTGGACCCGGACCCATTTCGATAGGGTCCGAGGGCTCGGTGCCTCCCTCCAGTGGGATTCCATTACAAATCGTTCCCGCTGGTCTCGGAAATGTCCTAGGGTACCTCAGGAGCGTAGCCCGAGCCTCGGCCATGTAACGGACGTACCCAGGGTCATCCCTCACTCTGCGTGCTCTGGGGCGACTGTCGGACCCTTCCGAGGGGCCAGCCTGCGAACCCCTGACCAGTAATGGGCGCGGAGCCCGAGTGCTCTGGGGCGGCTGACGAGCCCTTCCGAGGGGCCAGCCTTCGAACCCCTGATCAGTAATGGGCGTGGAGCCCGAGTTCTCTAGGGTGATTGCTGGACCCCGCAGGGCGCAACCTTCGAACCCCTGATCAGTAGGAGGGCTCGGGGGCCCGAGTGCTCTGGGGCGGTTGCTGGACCCTTCAGGGCGCAACCTTTGAACCCCTGATCAGTAGGAGGGCTCGGGGGCCCGAGTGCTCTAGGGCGGCTGCTGGACCCCGCAGGGCGTAGCCTTCGAACCCCTGATCAGTAGGAGGGCTCAGGGGCTCGTGTGCTCTGGGGCGGCTGCTAGACCCCGCAGGGCGTAGCCTTCGAACCCCTGATCAGTAGGAGGGCTCTAGGGTGGCTGCTGGACCCTGCAGGGCGCAACCTTCGAACCCCTGATCAGTAGGAGGGCTTGGGGGCCCGAGTGCTCTGGGGCGGCTGCTGGACCCCGCAGGGCGCAGCCTTCGAACCCTTGATCAGTAGGAGGGCTTGGGGGCCCGTGTGCTCTGGGGCGGCTGCTGGACCCCGCAGGGCGCAGCTTTCGAACCCCTGATCAGTAGGAGGGCTCTAGGGCGGCTGCTGGACCCTGCAGGGCACAACCTTCGAACCCCTAATCAGTAGGAGGGCTCGGGGGCCCGAGTGCTCTAGGGCGGCTGCTGGACCCCGCAGGGCACAGCCTTCTAACCCCTGATCAGTAGGAGGGCTCGGGGGCCCGTGTGCTCTAGGGCGGCTGCTGGACCCCGCAGGGCACAACTTTCGAACCCCTGATCAGTAGGAGGGCTCTAGGGCGGCTGCTGGACCCCGCAGGGCGCAGCCTTCGAACCCCTGATCAGTAGGAGGGCTCTGGGGCCCATTTCCTTCGCGGAGAAGGATCCTTTTCGAAATATCCCCTTTCCTGGTCCCTGTGGCAAGAGAGAGAGAGGGAAAACAGAAAAGGATATGAATTTAAATAACGTGGCACGCCTTTTTTGACGCGGTCATTATGATGGAGGTGAAACGTCGCCCGCTTCGCCTGCCAAAGGTGTCGCTTGCTCTGCCAAGGAGTTAATGCGACGAGACGGGCGATTCGCGGGGCGTCTGTTGCGCGTGCGCGAGTCGTTCGAGGAACAGAAAGATCGTTTCACCTTCGGGTTTGAATTTCGCGGTGCGTTCGGGCGAAGTTTTGAATGGACCTCGCCTGGGCCTTTATATACCCTGAAGAGGGTCCGGCGGTGGTTCTTTACCCTACCGTTTGTCTTGTCTTCTGCTTCGGTTTTCGCAACCTAAGAGAAGAGCCAGAGAAAAGAAAACCGTGCACCTCGTCCCCTTCGCCGCCACCGCTTCCGTTCGGCGATGGCTGACAAGGTGACCGTTGTTCTGCCGCGCGACCCATGGCCTTTCTCTACCATTTCTGTGGGGGACCTGGAGGCCCTTGTCGCCGATGGTTTGCTGCGTCCCCTCTCCGGCGAGCCACAGCCAGAGTGGATGGCCCCCGGGAGTGGGGTCGGCCCGACTCCGCTGCCGGGGTACGTGGTCAGCTTTATCCCCTTCCATGAGCGGGGGTTTGGCGTGCCAGCGAGCCGCTTCATGCGGGCGCTCCTGCACTACTATGGGGTGGAGCTGGACAACTTCAACCCCAACTCCATTGTGCAAGCGGCCATCTTCATGGCGGTTTGCGAGGGTTTTTTGGGGATTGACCCTCACTGGGATCTGCGGCTCCATCTCTTCACCGTGGAGTTCTTTGCCGCGACGACGGAGGCAAAGAAAGTCCGTATGGCGGTGTGGGCCGGTGGCTGCACCCTCCAGCTGAGGCCGGGGCGCGCGCAGCAGTACATCCCTGCCTCCCTTGCGTCTTCGAACAAGGGGTGGCAGAACTGGTGGTTTTATCTCCGTAACGACGACGGGAGGCTTCCGCCGTTTTCTCAATGAGTGGTGACCGCCGCCGGCGTTAACTGGCGCTGGGGGGCCACGCGCGAGAAATAGGAGAAGCTCCAGCCTATTCTGCAGGCCTTGCAGAAGTTACGAGATGGGGGCCTTACCGCTGCAGGGGTCGTCGCCGCTATCCATCGTCGGAGGGTGCTCCCTTTGGCAGAGCGGCCGTTGCGGCTTGCAGAGATGAAGCCGGGAGTTGATTTGGAGGGCTCGCGGATGTCCTTGGCCTCCCTCTCCCCCGATGACCTCCTCAAGCGGGTAGCAGGTACGGTAGGGAAGCAGGACGTTGGTGCCCTTACCCAGCCCGCGATGCGCCCCGATCATGGGTATGTGTCCCTGGTAAGTGTCCGATTCTTCTTCTATTTTGCGCCGAGTTCTTCATGCCTTTTGTAACACCTCTGGTGTTACTATAACTAAAACTTGAGCATGACATCATAAGCATTGACATTGCATATGTTTGATACACCTAGAGTGCATTCACTAGGTAAAAATTTCAAACAAGTTGTATTGTTTAAAGTGTTTTTGCAAATAGGACCCTGGATAGGGAACCTAACCCTAAATATGGCTCAAGGGGTAAAATCTTAACCCAAGAAGAGAAAACCTAAAGGCTTTAGGGAAAGAGTCATAAAATGTCCCAAAAAACAAAGCTGAATCACATTTATACCCCTGGGATACCAAAAATCTCAATTAGAACCCTGGAAAACCCTAAAACCAAACCCTAGGGACCTATGTGCAAAATTAGTCCACTTTTGGACTAAAGTGCAAAAACCAAGTTAAATAGGTATCTTAAGTCATTTGGGTCACAAATATGTGAGTTTGCAAGTTAAACCCTGAGATTTGGACTTATGTGCAAAAGAGCCACACTCTTTCTCAAATGCCTAAGTCTGATTTCAGTGATATTGGCTCAACTTTGGAGTCTTGTATCTTTCAAATTCTAGGATCTTTGCCCTAGGTCACCACACCAAATTTGTAGAGCAATTAAAGGAGAACAACTTTTCTTAAGAGAGTGAGCATAGTTGTTATGAAGAATTCTGAGATAAATGAGCCTAAAGTTGGACTGTCAGGCTGTTATGGTCTGAATTTTCAGACTAGCAGTGGACTAACATCGACTTCAAGCTAAATTCTGAGCATGATCCAGTGGAAATCTACCTATGGTTGCCATAGCAAGTTTGTAGTTGGTATAATGCTCTACAAGTTTGCTGCAAAGATTAACTTGTGTTACCACAGGAATTTTGGAGAAAATCGACCCTCAACTCTGGCTGTCAGGTGCTCTGATGGGGTGTTCACCATGGTACAGTAGCCTGATAGGATTAGAACGCCAGTGCGGCTTGCTCACCGCTGGCGACCGATTGTCACCGCGATTCGTGCGACTGCCGGCCCGACTAGTGCTCAGGGTCAGTGGACAATGCCTGGAGATCACCGCCGGTGAGCTGGGTTCCATTCCGGCGACCCCTCGTGCCTTCCCCTTTACCCTACGGCTGGGCAGATAAGAACGCCGGTGATAGCCGCCGTCCGACCGTGCGCTGCGTGTCTTAACCGCGCCACCGCATCGCCGTGACCCCCTCTAACTGTCTATCGATCACCGGAGTTACTGCCACGCCATAGGACACGTAACCGCGCGCGCCAAGGTTCTTCCTCCTCTCCGGCCGCCTCCGCTATCCGCTCGAATTGAGCGCCACCGCCCTGGGGATCTATAAATTGACCCCGCAGTGAGCTTCACCACATCCTCACGCACTTAGCCATCGCCAATTGCTAGCAGTCCCTCACCGGAGCTCGGGAATTTCCAATTCTCCCCAAATCGGGTCTCCGCCACCGTAAAGTTCACCTCACCGCGGCCAGCCGTCCCCAGGTCTGCTCATTCCTTTTTCATCCCTGTTCTAGCATCCTTACACATTGGTGATGCTCTCCTACCCTTCCAATTGAACCAAACCGCCCCTGATCACTGGGAACCCGACGATCTTGCCGCTTGCTTCTCGGTCACCGTGGCCAGAGAGTTTAAGTGCGCCATTAGTGAAGTTGTTGGAGGGGAAATGGTCGGGGTGGACCTAATTGTGTTCCCGTCGCTTGAGAGCACCAGCCATGGCGTCATCTGGCCGGGCTAAGCTCGCTGGAGCACGGCGAGGGCTGATTCCTCGTCGTGGACTTTGCTCTGCGAAAGTATAGAAGGTGGAGGGCCTTAGTGCAAACCGTCAGCGACTCACTGAAAAGAACCTGTCTCCAGATAGATAAAACCCCGAGGCCCTTTTTGCAAACCTGCCCCGCGGGCGCGAGCGCGCGCACCTTTCTCCCTCTAGCTGGGCCACTGGGTTGAAATCAGCCCAGTACTATTCACCTGTTTTCTTTTTCTTTTTACTCCAGAGCCAAAACAATTATAAAAAAATGTAGAAAAATGGTAAAATTATGAAACCAATTTTCCTAGGTTTCTTATTTTCCCTAGAATTTAATAAAAATAGTTTTGTGATTTTTAGGTTAAATAAGGAATTTTAAGGCATTTAAAGTAGTTCAAAGTAGTAGTTTTGGATTTTTAAAAGATAAGTTGTAATCCCAAAAATGCTCAAAATTTTTATATGAGTTCCTCATATTATTTAGAAGCCTTGGGTAGAATTTGGGTTGATTTGGACCTTGTTTGATCATCAAACCCCAAAACAGCCCCCCTACCCTATGAACTCCTTTACTAACTCCGGAAACCCTAAGTTCTCGGAGTTCTGTGAAGGAAAATTGTATTCAAGACTTAGATAATAAGTTTATATTATCCTTGCACCCTCATGAGCATCCCATGGCATCCATTCTTATACATCTGTATGGTTATGATTAGAACGTGAAGAAGAAGTAGAAGTCACCGAAGAGAGGACACCACCACCCTCGGATTCTCAAGCAGGCAACTGCTTCTACTTTGATATTTGCGGATCCGAGCCAGACTCACCTGTTAACGAAGGCAAGCCCTGGTGCATGCAACCCCTTTCCTTATGTTTTTAAATACTTTTCGCACATCTTAAGTCAAGTGAAATGTGCATTAAGTTCATAGGAATTGCTTGGAACCTTTTGATGCATTGCTTTCCTTGATCTCCACACCTTTATGGATACTTCTGGTGAAGTATCAAAATTGTTTTACAAAAATGCTTAGCCCTGCTTAGGTCTTGTGGATAGAGGTTGTCTTTTGCTGTACTGCCTAGCTCAGGGGTTATCCTGAGGAAAGATGACTTCTACCTGCAAGAATATTTTCTTTTGGAGCAATGGTGGGATCTTACTGCAAAGTTCCCTGTGATGCTCTTTTCATCCTAAGGAACAGAAACAATCCTAAGGATGGAAGTACTTAAATCGAGACTTGGGTTAGGAACAAGTGATGTTCTACCCAGGTTGATTAAGGATTGAACGTGTATGTAGGCGTGCTGATCGAGGACCCTTTAACTGGTCACATGCCTCGTCATGGGTAAGCCTTGCCTCGGGCAGACTAAGGCCAGAATAAGATAACACGAAATGGGCGTGGAGCGGTGGCGGGAGTAGCGTGTACCCACCGTGGCAAGAGGCTGGACGGTGGTGTATCTGTGCTCTCGGTTTGCGTGAACCTGATCTGGTCTTAAGAACCCCGGTGGCGGGTTGACATATGCAAGGGTTAAGTGCTACATATGTCGTGTGATCGGAGATCCTCAGCTGAGTATAATCGATTCGGATCGCTGTACCTTCGCGGTTATGAAGACTTGGTCACTTCCCTGCAACCTAGAGTCAGGATGTGAACAGTATGGATAAAAATGATGTTGTACTGATGAAATGATGAAATTAGACTAGAGGCAAACAGAGTCTATTAATACTTAACATGGCATTAAAAGATTGAAAGTAAGGACTCACCTTAGTAAGCTATTTCTGCAAAAGTATCTAAGTTGATTCTTGCTAAAGCCTCTCCTTGATTCCCATTTATCCAGCATACCCTTGAGAGTCTTTTCCTTAGTCGGGTAAGACTTGCTGAGTAATTCCATACTCAGGGTTTATCCCCTTGTTGTTTTTAGGTGAGGAAGCAGCAGAGTTCTGTTGCTTCTGTACCAAGGTGGTTCCTAATGAAGATAAGCAAGAGTGAAGCGCGGGAGGAAAGGATCCTCCATTAAGACTTTTGTGTGATAACTGTCGGGAGGAGTTTTTACCTCCCTTGGTATGTGTAATAATATTACTCTGCACTCGTTTATATTCCTGGTCTGTAATAAACAACCTGATCTTACTTTTAATAAATGTAAGTTATGTAATCGCTTCCGCATTTCTTTATCTCCGATGTTCTGTAATGTCTGCATGACGGGTGAGACGTTCCTGGAAAGGTGAGGAAAGATACCGAGCTTGTCAAGTAGTTCAGGGGCACCTATAGGGTTGTCTGAGGTCCGTTGGACAAGGACAACTATAGGTGGGCCTAATTACTTGGGAGGTTCCGTCACACCTTTGATCCTTACTGTTGGGATTTTTGTTCGTCCCCAGGGGTTGAGGATTTACAAACCCGTCTGGCCACCGGTCCCGGAGGACGCGGTAGGCCGAGCCGCACGGAGAATCGCCACAGAGAAGGAAAAGGAGAAGAAGGACGCAAAAAGGCCCGAGCTCGCGAGCGGATGCGGGCTCGGGATGCCTTGGAGAAGCTTCGTCGGAGGCAGGCGAGGGACGGGCTCCTGAGGGAGTCGTCGTCGGAGACGCCTGACGACGACGACGACGATGATGATGATGACGAGGATGATGACATGGTAGCCCGACTTGGCCTCAGCCCAGACCCGAGGCTGGGCCAGGGGTCGCCGAGCCAGCCTCCTAGTGGGCTAGCGCCATCAGTGCCTAGGGCCGGGACACCGACGTCCTAGTCCGTGGAACAGAGGCAGGCCGAGGGGGTACTTGACCCCTTCGCCGAGGTAACTGGGGCGACTCCGGGGAGTCAGGCCAACCTGCCTGTCCTCCAAGAGCAAGTGCCCGTGCCAGCTGTACAAGAGGTTGGTCGCCTGGCCGTGACGACGCCTGGGCAGGTAGCCCCTTCGGCGCCTCGGGCGTCCGAGGCGGAAGCGGTGCCGAAGCTAGCGTTGGGGCAACCCTCGGTAGCGCCTGAGGGGACTGGGGCCCGAGGGGCCTCCCCTCAGGCACGACTGGCCTTGGTCCGGAGCGGGTAAGTATCTGAGAATACCTCTATTTTGGTTTTTTTTCCTGTGTGTCTTGATCTTGCTTTCTCTCTCTTTCTTCCAGCAAGCGGAGGCAGGGCTCGGCTGGTCTGGCCCCTAGGAAGGCCCTTAAGACGGGGCTGGCCTCCGCAGCCGGTGCCGCGGCGCGCCATGCCGGTTGGCTGGCCTCCGCACAAGGCGCCCTCGAGCGGGGGGTCCAGGCAGCACGAGTTGCCATGGGGCAAGCCTCCCAGGCTGACCCCTCTGTCGGAGCGGCCATCATGCCAGGGGAGGCCGTTCATGCGGCCACGGCCTCGAGCCCGACTGACTTGTTGCCGGTGCCGGCATCGACTCCTGCCGGGGCCGTTGCTGATTCATCCGCGGAGCCATCCGTCCTCGCTGATGTCGGGGTGGCTGAGGCGCCGCCGCTCGTGGTCGTCCCCGACCTCCCCATTCCCGGCCATGAGGAGAAGGCGGCCGTCGTTGCCGAGGTCGGCGATCGGAGGCCTGCTTCCTTAGCCAAGGAGAAGCCCAACACGTTGATTGCGGCGGTACCCGAAGCACTTGCCACAGGGGGACCCAACGCATTGGTCGAGGTGCACGCAGAACCGTGGCCTGTCTTGGGGAGCAGCGGCCTTATCCCCGCACGGCTCAACCTCGATGAGTGGTGTGGGCGGCCGCTCCGGTTTTAGAGCCATGCCACCTCGGACTCGGAGCCCCTCCTCTCCCTCGACGATGAGCTGGAGGAGAGGACTCAGGATAATTTCCGTGAGTATATCGAGGCGGCGACGAGGTCGCTTCGGTCGACCATGGAGACCCTTTCCAGGGACGTTCCCAGGGTCTTCCAGGTAAGGATTTAGGCGTAGACCTTGCGTGACCAGGGCACTCTTTGTAATACCCTGTTTTCCTTTCTCAGGAACTTGCGGACGTGAGCACCGCCAAGTCGCTGTTCCTCCGCCGTGATAGAGACATCTGGGATTCGCTGCGGTCCCAGAGTACCGTGCTTGCCGAGGCCAATGAGTGCCTCGCCCAACGGAGCACCGAGGTGGTGGACCTTCGGCTGCTCTGTTGTGAGCTAAAGTCGGTGGCAGCGGCGGCACGGGCAGAGGCGGCGTCGGCATGGACTGAGGCTTCGTCGGCCCGGGAGCAGGTGGCTTCCCAGGCCAAGGAGATGCAGCAGCGGCGGCTGGAGCTTGGCCAGGTCCTCGGCGAGCTAGACCAATCTCGGAGCCAGGCTGCGAGGCTGCGAGCCGGGCTGAGGCCCTTAAGGGTCAGCTGTCTGAGGCTACGGGGCGGCTAGCCGAGGCGTCCGCTCGGGCCGAAGGTATGTGTCGCCCGCTTTGTAGCCTTGACTTAGCTTCATTCTTCACCTCGTGTCTAAAGAATTTTTTTCAGAGTTGGAGACGGCTCTTAGCGAGTCTGTCAAGAATTGCAAGGCACTTGCCCAGGCGGTTGAGCAGAAGGAGGCCGACCGTGTGGCCATGTCCGAGGCTATCTCGGCCTTTTACCAGGCCTTCGGCCTCGATGACGTCCCCTCGGGTAGCACCCCCCAGAGTCACCTGCGGACCTTGGGTGGCCACGTGCGCGGTAGACTCCACGGGGCGCTGCACCACGGCGTTAGGCGGGCCTTCACTGTGCTCGCTTCCCACTACGACGTGGATCTGGAGCGGGTCAGCGAGGGGTACTGCTTACCCAACGAAGATGAGGCTGCCTTAGCCGAGGTCCAGAGGCTTGACGCGGCCGTCGCGGGCCCAAGCACGATGCTGGCGTCCTCCTTCGAGGTGGAGATGCTCTCGCTCGAGTCGCCGTCTGAGGCCAGGCCAGATTCCGCCGAGGGTGGAAACAACACCAAGGGCACCGCTCTCCCCCTGCCAATGTCTGATTCCTGCAGGAACAGTTTGTCCGAAGCATGCGTATGTTCTTTGCGGCCGCTGAGGCCTAAACATATTTAGCGTTTGGATTATAAAGCTGCGTTTTCTTTCCTCTTGTTTCGAGCATTTGGACTTGTTCGTCGGTAGCATAATCGCATTATCCGAGCGAGAGTTACTTTTCGTGGAAGGTGATGAGTGAGGTATCCGTATCCCAGAGGCGTAGGAGTCCCTCGGCTCGGTCGACCTTGCCGTTTACGTGCTCTCTCGCTCGTTTTTAGGATCCTGTTATTGATATAGTCAAAAATGCACGAAAGTCGTTTTCTACCCGGGCGGTAGGACTTGTTTGGTAGCAGGATCGCTTATCCGAGCGTGAGTTACTTTTCGCGGAAGGTGATGAGTGAGGTATCCGTATCCCGGAGGCGTAGGAGTCCCTCGGCTCGGTCGGCCTTGCCGTTTACATGCTCTCTCACTCGTTTGAAGGATCCCGCTATCGATATAGTCGAAAGCACGAAAGTCGTTTTCTACCCAAGCATTAGGACTTGTTCGATAGCAGAACCGCTTATCCGAGCATGATTTACTTTTCGCGGAAGGTGATGAGTGAGGTATCCGTATCCCGGAGGCGTAGGAGTCCCTCGGCTCGGTCGGCCTTGCCGCTCAAGGTCTCTCGCGCTCGTTTTCAGGGTTCCATTATCGATATAGTCGGAAAGCACGAAAGTCATTTTGGTAGAAAACCTTTCTTGGTAGAAAACTTTTCCGAAGAAAATTTTGACGCAGAGGGGGTTCCCCCCTTCTAGCCCCCGAGGGAGGGTCGGGCTTTGCCGAGGCAAGGCTGATCCTTCCTTGACGGTTAGACTTTATTTGTATATGTAAAGAAAGCGAGGAACACAAACGACTCGAAACGTTTTAAGGGTAGAAGCGACGTAGCTGTTCGATGTTCCAAGCATTGCCGTAGACCTCGCCTTGATCGTTGGCCAGCTTGTATGTCCCGGGCTTCAGAACTTTGGCGATGATGAATGGCCCCTCCTAGGGAGGTGTAAGCTTGTGGCGCCCTCGGGCGTCTTGTCGTAGCCGAAGTACCAAGTCTCCCACTTGGAAGTCTCTGGGCCGAACCCTTCGGGCGTGGTAGCGTCGCAGAGACTGCTGATACCGCGCTGAGTGTAGTAAGGCCACGTCCCGAGCCTCTTCCAGCTGGTCCAAGGAATCTTCTCGGCTGGTCTGGTTGCCTCGGTCGTCATACGCCTTTGTCCTCGGGGAACCATATTCCAAGTCCGTGGGTAAGATGGCCTCGGCCCCATAGACTAGGAAAAACGGCAAGAATCCCATGGCCCGGCTCGGCGTCGTCCTCAGACTCCAGACTACCGAGGGTAGCTCCTTCATCCATCGCTTGCCAAACTTGTTGAGGTCGTTGTAGATCCTCGGTTTTAGTCCCTGCAAAATCATACCGTTGGCGCGCTCCACCTGCCCGTTTGTCATCGGGTGAGCTACGGCGGCCCAATCCACACGGATGTGGTGGTCCTCGCAGAAGTCCAGGAACTTTTTCCCGGTGAACTGTGTGCCATTGTCGGTGATGATGGAATTTGGGACTCCAAAGCGATGGATGATATTTGTGAAGAACGCCACCGCCTGCTCGGACCTGATGCTGGTTAAGGGTCGGACCTCGATCCACTTGGAGAATTTGTCGATGGCGACCAGCAGGTGCTTGAAGCCCCCGGGTGCCTTCTGCAAGGGACCGACGAGGTCCAGACCCCAAACGGCAAACGACCAGGTGATAGGTATTGTCTGTAGGGCCTGAGCGGGCAGGTGCGTTTGTCTCGCATAGAATTGACACCCCCAGTAGGAGCGTACAATCCTAGTAGCACCGGCCACTGCGGTTGACCAGTAGAAACCTTGTCGGAAAGCGTTTTCCACGAGGGCTCGAGGTGCTGCATGGTGGCCACAAGCCCCCGAGTGTATTTCTTGTAACAGCTCTTGTCCTTGGGCAATGGATATGCATCGTTGGAGAATGCCCGAGGGGCTGCGGTGGTACAGCTCCTTTTCATCATCCAGCAAAACGAACGACTTGGCATGCCGAGCCAGTCGCCGAGCTTCGGCCTTGCCGAGGGGCAGCTCTCCTTGGAGGAGATATTCCAGGTATTGGGTCTGCCAGTTCGGGACCGGTGTGACCCCATTCCGCTCCTCCTCGACATGCAGGGCCTCACCCTCGGCGGTCTCGGGTTCCTCGGGCTCAGGCGCGTCGTCGACTTTGACGAATGGCTGATATATATCCTTGGAGAAGACGTCCAGGGGAGCTGTCATTCGCCCCGAGGCTATTTTTGCCAGCTCATCTGCGGTTTTGTTGTACCGTCGGGCAACATGGTTGAGTTCTAGCCCGTAGAACTTATCTTCCAAGCGCCGAACTTCGTCGCAGTAGGCCTCCATTTTTCGATCACGGTAGTGGGAGTTCTTCATGACCTGGTCAATGACGAGCTACGAGTCGCTACGAGCGTCGAGGCGCCGAACCCCTAGCTCGACGGCGATGCGCAGGCCATTAACCAAGGCTTCGTACTCGGCCACGTTGTTTGACGCCGGGAAATGGAGGCACAATACGTAGCGAACATGTTCTCCGAGGGGTGAGATGAACAGCAAGCCCGCGCCCGCTCCGGTTTTCATCAGCGACCCGTCGAAGTACATGGTTCAAAGTTCGGGATGTATTGGGGCCATCGGTAACTGGGTGTCAGTCCATTCAGCCAGGAAGTCGGCCAAGACTTGGGATTTTATGGCCTTCCGAGGGGCGAATGAGAGTGTTTCGCCCATGAGTTCCACTGCCCATTTTGCTATCCTACCCGAGGCCTCTCGGGACTGGATGATCTCTCCTAGGGGAAGGATGATACCACAGTCACCGGATGGGACTTGAAGTAGTGTCGCAACTTTCGCCGTGTCAGAATCACTGCGTAGAGCAGCTTCTGGATCTGCGGGTAGCGAACTTTGGTCTTGAATAGCACTTCGCTGGTGAAGTAGACTGGCCTCTGGACGAGCAGTGCATGCCCTTCTTCTTGTCTCTCGACTACGATCGGGACGCTGACCACCTGAGTGGTTGCGGCTACGTAGATCAAGAGGGCTTCTCCCGCAGCGGGGGGCACCAAGATGGGCGCATTGGTAAGGAGTGCCTTTAAGTTTCCGAGGGCTTCCTCGGCCTCGGGGGTCCAAGTGAAGGGCTCGGCCTTCCTTAAGAGGCGGTACAGGGGCAATCCTTTTTCGCCAAGGCGTGAGATGAAGCGGCTCAGAGCCGCAAGGCATCCCATGACCCTCTGTACTCGTTTTAAATCTTTTATTTGTCCCATGTTGGTGATGGCCGCGATTTTCTCTGGGTTGGCCTCTATGCCCCGCTCGGAGACGATGAATCCCAGGAGCATGCCTCGGGGGACTCCGAAGACACACTTCTCGGGATTGAGTTTCACGCCTTTCGCTCTCAGACACTTGAATGTCATCTCAAGGTCAGAGAGGAGGTCGGAGGCTTTCTTTGTCTTGACAACGATGTCATCGACGTAAGCCTCGACCGTTCTGCCGATGTGCTCTTCGAACACATGGTTCATGCACCTTTGGTAGGTGGCACCTGCGTTCCTCAAGATAAATGGCATTGTAGTATAACAATACATGCCAAAAGGTGTGATAAAAGAAGTCGCGAGCTGGTCGAACTCTTTCATCTTGATTTGGTGATAGCCTGAGTAGGCATCGAGGAAAGACAGGGTTTCGCACCCAGCAGTGGAGTCCACAATTTGATCGATGCGGGGTAGAGGGTAGGGAACCTTCGGACATGCTTTGTTTAGACCAGTGTAGTCTACGCACATCCTCCATTTCCCGCCCTTTTTCTTTACGAGAATAGGGTTAGCTAACCATTCGGGATGGAATACCTCTTTGATGAACCCTGCAGCCAGTAGCTTGTGGACCTCCTCGCCTATGGCCCTATGCTTTTCTTCATCAAAACGGCGCAGGGACTGCTTCACAGGTCGGGTTCCAGCTCTGATGTCCAGTGAGTGCTCGGTGACCTCCCTTGGTATGCCTGGCATGTCCGAGGGACTCCACGCAAAAACTTTGGCGTTTGCGCGGAGAAAGTCAACGAGCACTGTTTCCTATTTGGGGTCGAGCTCAGAGCCGATCCAGACTTTCTTGCTGGCGTCGTTGGTGGGGTCGAGAGGGACGGACTTAACCGCCTCAGCTGGCTCGAAGTTGTCGGCGTGGCGCTTCGCATCGGGCGCCTCCTTGGAGAGGCGTTCCAGGTCGGCGATGAGGGCCTCGGACTCGGCGAGGGCCTCAGCATACTCCATGCATTCCACGTCGCATTCGCACGCGTTGCGGTACGTGGATCCGACGGTGATGATCCCGTTGGGGCCTGGCATCTTGAGCTTGAGGTAGGTGTAGTTGGGGACGACCATGAACTTGGCGTAGCACGGTCTTCCCAACACCGTGTGGTATGTCCCTCGGGACCCAACTACCTCAAAGGTGAGGGTTTCCTTTCGGAAGTTGGAGGGAGTTCAGAAGCAGACGGGCAAGTCAATCTGCCCGAGGGACAGGATACGCTTTCCGGGTGCTATCCCATGGAAGGGTGCCGCACCGGCCCAGACCTCGGACCGATCAACCCCCAAGAGTTCCAGGGTCTCGGCGTAGATGATTTTGAGTCTGCTGCCTCCGTCCATGAGGACCTTGGAGAGCCTAACGTTGCCGATGATTGGATCAACGACGAGCGGGTACTTCCCTAGGCTTGGCGCAAAGTCGGGGTGGTCGCCTCGGTCGAAGGTGATAGGCTTGTCGGACCAGTCTAGGTAGACTGGCGCTGCCACCTTCACCGAGCAGACCTCCCGGCGCTCTTGCTTGCGGTGCCGAGCTGAGGCGTTCGCCACCTGCCCGCCGTAGATCCTGAAGCAGTTGTGGACCTCTGGGAACTCCTCTTCCTTGTCGCCCTCCTTCTTGTTGTTGCCTTGGCCCTTGCCATCTTCCGCCGGGGGCCCAGCCTTATGGAAGTAGCGCCGGAGCATGACACATTCTTCAAGGGTGTGTTGACGGGGCCCTGGTGATAGGGGCACAGCTCCTTGAGCATCTTGTCGAACACGCCGGCCCCTCCAGGAGGCTTCCGAGGGTTCCTGTGCTCGGCAGCGGCGACGAGATTCGCGTCAGCAGCGTCGCGCTTTTCTTGTGCCTTCTTCCTGGTCTTCTTCTTCGCGCCATGCTGGGTGGACACCTCGGGGGCGTCTTCCTTCGGCTCTCCCAGAGGCTTCTTGTCTTTCTAGAAGATGGCTTCGACCACTTCCTGACCCGAGACGAACTTGGTGGCGACGTCCATCAATTTGCTCACCTTGGTGGGAGTCTTGCGCCCCAGTTTGCTCACCAGGTCCCGACAAGTGGTGCCAGCGAGGAAAGCCCCGATGACATCTGAGTCGGTAATGTTGGGCAGCTCGGTGCACTGCTTCGAAAACCGCCAGATGTACTCTCAGAGGGATTCCCCTAGCTGCTGGCGGCAGCTTCGGACATCCCATGAGTTCCCAGGGCGCACGTACGTGTCTTAGAAATTTCCCGCGAAAGCCTTGACCAGGTCATCCCAGTCGGAGATCTGCGCTGGAGGCAGATGCTCCAACCAGGCTCGGGCAGCGTCCGAGTGGAAAAGGGGGAGGTTGCAGATGATGAGGTTGTCGTCGTCCGCCCCTCCCAACTGGCATGCCAACCGGTAATCCGCGAGCCACAACTCCGGCCTCATCTCCCCCGAGTACTTGGTGACGGTATTCAGGGCTCGAAACCAGGCGAGGAACAACGCTCATCGTATGGCCCGGCTGAAGACTCGTGGACTGGGTGGCTTGGGCGAGGGACTCCGATCTTCCTCACTGTCGCAGCGTCCCCTGCGCCTGGGGTGGTAGCCTTAGCGCACCTTCTCCTCGAGGCAGGCTCGATGGTCGCGACGGTGTTGCTCGTTGCCGAGGCGATCCCAGGCGGCAGGTGTCTCGTCCGAGTGCACTCGGGATGGACCGAGGCCTCCCGCATGCGTCGGGAGGACGCCACGTGATGCTCCGAGGGGTCAGCTCGCCTTCGGGAGACAGAGCTCTTGGCTCGTCGAACTGCAACACCTTCCAGGAGATCCTTGAGCTCGCCCTGGATACGCCGTCCCTCGGTGGTGGATGGCTCCAGCATGGTTTGAAGTAGCATCGCCGCTGCAGCTAGGTCCTAGCCGGACCCGCTGACGGCCGGGGGCAGCGCTGCCCTGGCATTGTCGACGATACGGCGCTGAACGTCCCGGGCCCGATGACGGGCTCCTCCAGCGAGTGTTCGGCCTGCCCACTCCTGCTCGATGTTCTGTCAGAGCTGTACAAGTCACCCTGCTTCCTCGTCGACCTTGGCCTGCATCTCGCGGATTTGCTCGAGCTGTGTGTCCTGACCCCCCACAGGGACTAGGACCACAGCTAGCTCCCGCAGGATGTCAACGCGAGATGCGGGCCCAGGGGGATCGCCAACCTCCGGCATGCCGAGCTGGTTGCCTTCGTCGTGATCTCCCTAATCGACGTGGAAACATTCGCGACTTGGGCCATAACCCTCGTCGATAAGGCCGTGGCCATTGTTAGAACAACCGGAGAGGCAGTGGTCACATGTGGACAAGAAGTCCCGCATGGAACCAGGATCACCGAGGCCGGAGAAATCCCAACCGAAGTCGGGGTCGACCTCTTCCTCAGAACCCACCGGTCCGGAGGTTGAGACGGCTGTCAGTCGAACCTAAGTTGACCACATATGGTACCCCGGAAGGTTTGGATACGCCCTTACGAAAGCGCTCACCGAAGCGGGGTCGCTTGGTGGATCGAAACTGAATCTAAAAGGAACAGGGTGGAATACGGACGGTACCTCTTGGTCGATGGACGGTGGTGAAGTCGCGTCAGGGACGGAACGCACCATCATCTCAGGTACGAGGCTAACGCCTAGCAGGTCCGTTGTGAGGGTGCTGGCATCATCAGTCCACTGGGGGCTGGCACGTTGCGGGGAAGCGACGCTCGTCGTTGTCTCAGGGGCGAGGACAACACCCGACATGTCCCCCGGAGGAGTGCTGGCGTCGTCGACTCGCTCCGGCTCGACAGACGATAAGGTGCCGCCTCCTGCGTGGCCACGGTTGCCCCGTCTCCGTCTCCTCCGGCGAGGAGGGTGGTGGGGCAAACCCGGGTGTTCCTCCTCTACCGCGGAGGGAAGCCGTCGTTGAGTTTGCCTCCACCGGGTGAGCCGTCGACCATCGTTGTCGTCATGCCGCGGAGGAAGCAGTACCATGTCGTAGCTGCCGTCGAGGGACATGAACTCGAGACTCCCAAAGCGGAGCACCGTCCCGGGCTGAAGAGGTTGCTGAAGTCTACCCATCTAGAACTCAACGGAAAAGTGTTCGTTAACACGCAGCAGGCCCCTACCCGGCGCGCCAACTATCGGCGTTTTGGACCCGGGGGGTCCCTGGACCGACTAGTAAATTTGTCGCTGCGTGTCCCTACCCAGATGGGTTGGTGCGAGATAGAACACAAGAGGGGAAATGTGCCTTGTATTATCCTGCACCAGGGTGCTCGTAGTAGGGGTTACAAGCGTTGCGAGGGAGCGAGAGCGGGAGAGCGAGTAGGAGAGAGCGAGAGAGAGAGAGGGTCTGGCCCTGCCCATCTTCTCCCGTCCCTTTGTCGTGCGTCTACCCATCTCCTTCTCGTCGTGCCCCTCCTTCCTCCTGGACATCCCCTTTTATAGACATAAGGAGATGGCCCAGCTGTACAATGGGGGTGTAGCTATGTGCTACGTGGCCAGCGGGGAAGTGCCTGGTCGCTATGCACGTGTTAACGTGTCCGTTGGAGAAGTGCGTGAGCCCTGTAGAAGTACAACTATTGGCGCTGCATGGATCCTACTGACATCTCCTTGCTTCCGTAGGGGGCTTGAGAACCACCGACGTCATGGACGCACGCGGGGAACCATCATTGCCTGTTACCGGGGTAAGCTAGATGGGACACCGGTCTTGTTCCTTCATAGCCTGAGCTAGCTAGGAGTAGGGTAATGATGTATCCCTTGTGGCGCGGTCGATCTAAGCCTGAGGTCGTGCGAGGCGGCGGCTCCTCCAAGGCCGAGGCTGGGGTCGAGGCCCAGGTTCGGGTGAGGACTTGATTCTTCCCGAGGCCGAGGCTGAGGCCGAGCCTTGGGGTCGGGCGAGGCGGAGATCTCCTCCCGAGGTCGGGGTCGAAGCCGAGGCCTGAGGTCGGGCGAGGCGGAGCTTCCTGTTGCGCCCGAGGCCGAACTTGGCTGTTGTCGGTTTCACCCGGGTGGTTGGCACAGCAGCCGGAGCGGGGCAGGCGGCACTGTTTTCCTGTCAGATTGGTCAGTGAAAGGGCAAAGTGACTGCGGTCACTTCGACCTTGTCGACTGAGGCACGCGTGCCAAGATAAGGTGTCAGGCGATCCCAGCATTAAGTGCGCATGCAATACGGTCGGCTGGTAAGGCGATTTGGCCAAGGTCGCTTGCACGACAAGGCTTGCCTTTGGCTGAGCCAAGGGTGTGCTCACTGCCTGAGGAGACCCTCGGGCGAGACGTGAATTCGTCCGGGACTACTGTTCCCGCCCGAGGCCGGGCTCGGTAGAGGCGAGATCGCGTCCCTTGGTAGACGAAGCTTTGACTTTGACCCGAACTGTCAGTCTTTATGGTTTGTTCTGAATGTGTTTATCAGCCATGTTTAGGAGTGTTGGGGGTACCCCTAATTATGGTACCCGACACTGTCGGTGTTTTGGACCCGGGGGGTCCCTGGACCGACTAGTAAATTTGTCGCTGCGTGTCCCTGCCCAGATGGGTTGGTGCGAGATGGAACACAAGAGGGGAAATGAGCCTTGTATTATCCTCCACCAGGGTGCTCGTAGTAGGGGTTACTAGCGTTGCGAGGGAGCGAGAGCGGGAGAGCGAGTAGGAGAGAGCGAGCGAGAGAGAGAGGGTCTGGCCCTGCCCGCCTTCTCCCGTCCCTTTGTCGTGCGTCCACCCATCTCCTTCTCGTCGTGCCCCTCCTTCCTCCTAGACATCCCCTTTTATAGACATAAGGAGATGGCCTGGTTGTACAATGGGGTGTAGCTATGTGCTACGTGGCCATCGGGGAAGTGCCTGGTCGCTATGCACGTGTTAACGTGTCCGTTGGAGAAGTGCGTGATCCCTGTAGAAGCACAGCTGTTGGCGCTGCATGGATCCTGCTGACGTCTCCTTGCTTCCGTAGGGGGCTTGAGAACCACCGATGTCATGGACGCACGCGGGGAACCATCATTGCCTGTTATCGGGGTAAGCTAGATGGGACACCGGTCTTGTTCCTTCATAGCCTGAGCTAGCTAGGAGTAGGGTAATGATGTATCCCTTGTGGCGCAGTCGATCTGAGCTTGAGGTCGTGCGAGGCGGTGGCTCCTCCGAGGCCGAGGCTGGGGTCGAGGCCCAGGGTCGAGCAAGGACGTGATTCTTCCTGAGGCCGAGCCTTGGGGTCGAGCGAGGCGGAGATCTCCTCCCGAGGCTGGGGCCGAGGCCGAGGCCTGAGGTCGGGCGAGGCGGAGCTTCCTGCTGCGCCCGAGGCCAAACCTGGCTGTTGTCGGTTTCACCCAGGTGGTTGGCACAGCAGCCGGAGCGGGGCGAGCGGCGCTGTTTTCCTTTCAGATCGGTCAGTGAAAGGGCGAAGTGACTGCTGTCACTTCGACCTTATCGACTGAGGCACACGTGCCAGGATAAGGTGTCATGCGATCCCAGCATTAAATGCACATGCAATACGGTCGGCTGGTAAGGCGATTTGGCCAAGGTCTCTTGCACGACAAGGCTTGCCTTTGGCTGAGCCGAGGGTGTGCTCACTGCTTGAGGAGACCCTCGGGCGAGACGTGAATTCGTCCGGGACTACTGTTCCCGCCCGAGGCCGGGCTCGGCCAAGGCGAGATCGCGTCCCTTGGTAGACGAAGCTTTGACTTTGACCCGAACTGTCAGTCTTTATGGTTTGTTCTGAAGGTGTTTATCAGCCGTGTTTAGCAGTGTTGGGGGTACCCCTAATTATGGTACCCGACAGTAGCCCCCGAGCCTCGAAGGGAGTGTAGGCACTCGCTTGGAGGTTCTATCGGATTTTTGCGAGGGGACCAGCCTTTTCTCAGTTATGTTTCGTCCCGGTTGAAAGGGAAATGTGCCCTTGGGCCATTTCTAAGTATTTTGGTGATTGAGTGCCAACACAAGTGCTTAAGTGTTAAAGTATCCCAAGTGATGGACAAAGTGCAAATCACAAGTAAAGGTATGTTTCTAGACTTAATACATTGTTTTATGGACTAATGTATTGTGTCTAAGTGCTAGAAACAGGAGAAACCAAATTGGAAAAGAGATGACTTTGTTCAGCCAAAGTCTGCTCAGTCTGGGTTCACCGGACAGTGTCCGGTGGTGCACCGGACAGTGTCCGGTGCGCCAGGCTGGCTCTGGCAAACTTGCTGCTCTCGGGTCTTCGATGGCGGTGTACGACTATAAATCACCGGACTGTCCTGTGGTGCACCGGACTGTCCGGTGAGCCGTTCACAGGCGAAGTGGTCGCTCTCGGGAAGTGATTAACGGCGTACGGCTAAAAATCACCGGTCTGTCCGGTGGAGCACCAGACTGTCCGGTGAGCCAACGGTCAGCCGGGCCAACGGTCGGCCGAGGATTCCGCGCGTGACGCGTGGTCGAGCCAACGGTCACATTGGAGCACCGGACTGTTCGGTGTGCACCGGACTGTGTCCGGTGCGCCAACGGCTCTCAATCTGCAACGGTCGGCTTCGCCAAATAAGGAAGGAAATCCGCACCGGACTGTCCGGTGCGCCAGATGACAGAAGGCAAGATCTGCCTTCCTGGAATGCTCTCAACGGCTCCTAGCTGCCTTGGTGCTATAAAAAGGACCCCTAGGCGCATGGAGGAGAACACCAAGCATCCTTTGAGCATTGTTGATCACTCACACTTCATTCTTGCGCACTTGTTCGACATTCTTAGTGATTTGAGCTCCGTTCTAGTGAGAACCTCGTGATAGTCTTTTGAGCTCAAGTCTGGGTCTTGTGTGTGCGTATTTGCTGTGATTTTCGTGTCTTGTGTGAGTTGCTCATCCCTCCCTTACTCCGTGCTTCTTTGTGAACATCTTTGTAAGGGCGAGAGACTCCAAGTTGTGGAGATTCCTCGCAAGCGGGATATAGTAAAGCTAAGCAAAACACCGTGGTATTCAAGTGGGTCTTTGGACCGCTTGAGAGGGGTTGATTGCAACCCTCGTCCGCTGGGACGCCGCAACGTGGAGTAGGCAAGTTTTGTACTTGGCCGAACCACGGGATAAACCACTGTGTCTATCTGTGTTGATCCTCTTGTGGTTGTTGTGTTTTGCTAAGACTCTTCTCTAAGCCACTTGGCATTATTGTGCTAACGCCTAATCAAGTTTTTGTGGCATTAAGTCTCAAGTTTTACAGGATCACCTATTCACCCCCCCTCTAGGTGCTCTCAATTGGTATCAGAGCCGTTCTCTTCAAGAAAGGGACTAATCGCCCGAAGAGATGGATCCTAAGGGGAAGGGAATTGTGATCAATGATAAAGTGAAGGAGTCCTTCGTCAACGAGCCGAAAGACGACAAGCTTACCGACTCGGGCTCGGGCCACAAACGAAAAGATGGGAAGAAGAAGAAGACGAGGCACCATCAAGGAGATCGTCTACTATGACGACAGCGACGAGTCCTCTTCTTCCCAAAAGGACGACTACGACTACGAGAAAAAGAAAACGGTCAATTCAAACTTTTCTTTCGATTACTCTCGTATTCCACAAAGTACAAATGCTCATTTGCTCTCCATTCCACTTGGTAAACCTCCTCACTTTGATGGAGAGGACTACGGATTTTGGAGCCACAAAATGCGTAGTCACTTGTTCTCTCTCCATCCTAGCATATGGGAGATAGTAGAGAGTGGAATAAAATTTGATAGCTCGGATAGTCCTATGTTTATCAATGAACAGATTCATAAAAATGCACGAGCTACTACTGTGTTGTTAGCCTCTTTGTGCAGGGATGAGTATCATAAGGTGAGCGGCTTGGACAATGCCAAGCAGATCTGGGACACCCTCAAGATCTCTCATGAGGGGAACGACGTCACCATGCTCATCAAGATGGAGTTGGTGGAGGGCGAACTCGAGAGATTCGCGATGATAAGGGGCGAGGAGCCAACCCAAACGTACAACCGGCTCAAGACCCTCGTCAACAAAATAAGGAGCTACAGAAGCACGCGATGGATGGACCACGACGTTGTCTGCCTAATGCTAAGGTCCTTTACTGTTCTTGATCCACATCTTGTGAACAATATTCATGAGAATCCTAGGTACACCAAGATGTCGCCCGAAGAAATTCTTGGGAAATTTGTAAGCGGGCGGATGATGATCAAGGAGGCAAGATACGTCGATGATGCACTAAATGGACCAATCCAAGAGCTTCAAACTATTGCTCTCAAGGCAACGAGGAGCAAGGAGGCGCTACCTAGCAAGGTGGCACAAGTTGAGGCGGCGGGGCTCAATGATGAAGAGATGGCCCTCATCATCAAGCGCTTCAAGACGGCGCTAAAGGGTCGCAAGGGGCAGCCAAGCAAGACCAAGACAAAGGGGAAGCGCTCATGCTTCAAATGTGGTAAGATTGGTCATTTTATCGCTAATTGTCCCGATAATGATAGTGAACAGGAACAAGGGAACAAAAGGGAGAAGAAGAAAGCTTACAAGAAGGCTAAGGGCGAGGCACACCTTGGCAAGGAGTGGGACTCGGATTGTTCATCGTCCGACTCCAACAACGAAGGACTCGCCGCACCGCCTTCAACAAATCGGCCCTCTTCCCAAACGAGCGTCACACATGCCTCATGGCGAAGGAGAAGAAGGTATGTACTCGAAATACTACTTATGCTTCTTCAAGTGAGGACGAGTCTAGTGATGATGATGAAATAGATTATTCATGTTTATTCAAGGGCCTAGATAGAACCAAGGTTGATAAAATTAATGAATTAATTGATGCCTTGAATGATAAGAATAGGTTATTAGAAAAGCAAGAGGATTTGTTGTATGAAGAACATGATAAATTTGTCGAGGCACAAAAATCTCATGCTTTAGAAGTTAAAAGGAATGAAATGCTTTCTTGTGAACTATCTACTTGCCATGAGACAATTTCTAGCTTAAGGAGCATAAATGATGATTTGAATGCTAAGTTAGAAATAGCTAGTAAATCAACATCTTGTGTAGAAAATGTTGTAATTTGCAATAGGTGTAAAGATTTTAATATTGATGCTTGTAGCAAACACCTTGCTTCAATTTCTAGATTAAATGATGAAGTGGCTAGTCTTAATGCCCAACTTAAGACTAGCAAAAGTGAAATTGATAAAATAAAATTTGCAAGGGATGCCTACACGATTGGTAGACACCCCTCAATTAAGGATGGTCTTGGCTTCAGGAGAGAGGTCAAGAACTTAACAAGCCATAAGGTTTCCATCTCCGCCAAGGAGAAAGGGAAGGCCCCTATGGCTAGTAGTGCTCATAAGAACCATGCTTTCATGTATCATGATAGGAGACATTCTAGGAATGCTTTTAGAAGTTATGATGCTTTTGATTCTCATGCCATGGTTGCTTCTAGTTCTTCTATTATGCATGATAGAAATGTTGCTAGGAAAAATGCTATGCCTAGAAAAAAATGTTGTTCATGTTCCTAGGAAAGTAATGAATGAACCATCTACAATTTATTATGCTTGCAATGTTTCCTTTGCTATTTGTAGAAAGGGTAAGAAGGTAATTGCTAAGAAGTTAGGGGCCAAATGTAAGGGAGACAAAACTTGCATTTGGGTCCCTAAGACTATTGTAACTAACCTTGTAGGACCCAACATGAGTTGGGTACCTAAGACCCAAGCCTAAATTTGCCTTGCAGGTTTATGCATCCGGGGGCTCAAGCTAGATTATCGACAGCGGATGCACAAACCACATGACGGGGGAGAAGAGGATGTTCTCTTCCTACGTCAAGAACAAGGATCCCCAAGATTCAATAATATTCGATGATGGGAACCAAGGCAAGGTGAAAGGGTTAGGTAAAATTGTTATTTCGTCCGAGCACTCTATTTCTAATGTGTTCTTAGTTGAGTCGCTTGGATATAACTTGCTGTCTGTGAGTCAATTATGCAATATGGGATATAACTGTTTATTCACAAATGTAGACGTGTCTGTCTTTAGAAGGTGTGATGGTTCACTAGCTTTTAAGGGTGTACTAGACGGCAAACTTTATTTAGTTGATTTTGCAAAAGAGGAGGCCGGTCTAGATGTATGCCTAATTGCTAAGACTAGCATGGGCTGGCTGTGGCATCACCGCTTAGCACATGTGGGGATGAAGAACTTTCACAAGCTTCTAAAGGGAGAACACGTGATAGGTCTAACTAATGTGCATTTCGAAAAAGATAGACCTTGTGCAGCTTATCAAGCAGGCAAACAGGTGGGAAGCTCTCATCACACCAAAAATGTGATGACCACATCAAGACCTTTGGAGATGCTTCATATGGACCTCTTCGGACCCGTCGCCTATCTAAGTATAGGAGGAAGTAAGTATGGTCTTGTTATAGTTGATGATTTTTCCCGCTTCACTTGGGTATTCTTTTTGCAGGATAAAACTGAAACCCAAGGGACCCTCAAGTGCTTCCTAAGGATAGCTCAAAATGAGTTTGAGCTCAAGGTGAAAAAGATAAGGAGCGACAACGAGTCCGAGTTCAAGAACCTTCAAGTGGAGGAGTACCTTGAGGAGGAAGGGATCAAGCACGAATTCTCCGCTCCCTACACACCACAACAAAATGGTGTGGTAGAGAGGAAGAACAGGACGCTCATCGATATGGCGAGGATGATGCTTGGAGAGTTCAAGACCCCCGAGCGGTTTTGGTCGGAAGCCGTGAACATGGCTTGCCACGCCATCAACCGGGTCTACCTTCACCGCCTCCTCAAGAAGACTTCGTATGAGCTGCTAACCGGTAACAAACCCAATGTGTCTTACTTTCGTGTATTTGGGAGCAAGTGTTATATTCTTGTGAAGAAAGGTAGAACTTCTAAATTTGCTCCCAAAGCTGCAGAAGGGTTTTTGTTAGGTTATGACTCAAATACAAAGGCGTATAGAGTCTTCAACAAATCATCGGGTTTGGTTGAAGTCTCTAGCGATGTTGTATTTGATGAGACTAATGGCTCTCCAAGAGAGCAAGTTGTTGATCTTGATGATGTAGATGAAGAAGACGTTCCGACGGCCGCAATACGCACCATGGCGATTGGAGATGTGCGACCACAGGAACAAAAGGAGCAAGATCAACCTTCTTCCTCAACAATGGTGCATCCCCCAACTCAAGACGATGAACATGTTCATCAAGAAGAGGCGTGTGATCAAGGGGGAGCACAAGATAACCATGTAATGGAGGAAGAAGCACAACCGGCACCTCCAACCCAAGTTCGAGCGACGATTCAAAGGAATCATCCCGTTGACCAAATTTTGGGTGACATTAGCAAGGGAGTAACTACTCGTTCTAGATTAGTTAATTTTTGTGAGCATTACTCCTTTGTCTCTTCTATTGAGCCTTTCAGGGTAGAAGAGGCCTTGCTAGATCCGGACTGGGTGTTGGCCATGCAGGAGGAGCTCAATAATTTCAAGAGGAATGAAGTTTGGACACTGGTGCCTCGTCCCAAGCAAAACTGTCGGGGACCATAATTAGGGGTACCCTCAAGGCTCCTAATTCTCAGCTGGTAACCCCCATCAGCACAAAGCTGCAAAGGCCTGATGGGTGCGATCAAGTCAGGGATCAGTCCATTCGAGGGACTCGATCACACCTCGCCCGAGCCCAGCCTCGGACAAGGGCAGCCGACCCCGGAAGATCTCCGCCTCGCCCGAGGCCCCCCTCCAGCGGCGAACACATTCCCGGCTCGCCCGAGGCCCTGTCTTCGCCAAGAAGTAACCCCGACCAAATCGCAGGGGCATTTAATGCAAAGGTGGCCTGACACCTTTATCCTGACGCGCGCCCCTCAGCTGACAGAGCCGAAGTGACCGCCGTCACTTTGCCGCTCCACTGACCGGTCTGACAGAAAGACAGCGCCGCCTACGCCGCTCCGACTACGGTGCCACTTGACAGAGTGAGGCTGACAGGCAGTCAGGCCTGGCCGCACACCATAGGAAACTCCGCTCCACCCGACCCAGAGCTCGGACTCGGGCAAAGCCCCGGAAGACGGCGAACTCCGCTCCGCCCGACCCAGGGCTCGGACTCGGGCAAAGCCCCGGAAGACGGCGAACTCCGCTCCGCCCGACCTAGGGCTTGGACTCGGGCAAAGCCCCGGAAGACGGCGAACTCTGCTCCGCCCGACCCAGGGCTCGGACTCGGGCAAAGCCCCAGAAGATGGCGAACTCCGCACCGCCCGACCCAGGGCTCGGACTCGGGCAAAGCCCTGGAAGACGGCAAACTCCGCTCCGCCCGACCCAGGGCTCGGACTTGGGCTCAGCCCCAGAAGACGACGAACTCCGCTTCGCCCGACCCCGGGACTCAAATTCCGCCCTGGCCTCAGCCAACGGCCTCCGCCTCGCCCGACCCAGAGGCTCGGACTCGGCCTCGGCCACGGAAGACGGACTCGACCTCGACCTCGGAGAAGCCTCCACATCGCCCAACCTAGGGCGCGGACCGGCCACGTCAGCAGGAGGCGCCATCATTACCCTACTCCAAGCTGACTCAGGCTACGGGGAACAAGACCGGCGTCCCATCTGGCTCGCTCCGCCAGATAGGCGATGATGGCGCCCCGCACGTTCCCTGACGATGGCGGCTCTCGGCCCCCTTACGAAAGCAAGAGGACGTCAGCAAGGACTTGACGGCCCCGACATCTGTCTCTCCGCCAGGCTTCAGCACTCCTCCGACGGCCACGACATCACACAAACCGGGTGCCAAGATCTCTCCGGCCGCCACGATGGCGTGTACTTAGGGCGCTAGCTCTCCTCCGCTAGACACGTAGCACTCTGCTACACCCCCCATTGTACACCTGGACCCTCTCCTTACGCCTATAAAAGGAAGGGCCAGGGCCCTCTTAGAGGGGGTTGGCCGCTCGGGGACGAGGACGAGACGGGCGCTCGCATAAGGCCGCTCGCTCCTTCCCCCGGGTGGACGCTTGTAACCCCTTACTGCAAGCGCACCCGACCTGGGCGCGGGACGAACACGAAGGCGGCAGGATTTCCACCTCTCTCTCTCTCCCATCACCGGCCTCCTCGCTTTCCCCCCTTCGCGCTCGGCCTCGCGTCGACCCATCTGGGCTGGGGCACGCGGCGACACTTCACTCGTCGGCTCAAGGACCCCCCTGTCTCAAAACGCCGACAGTTGGCGTGCCAGGTAGGGGCCTGCTGCGTGTTAACGAACAGCTTCCTGTCAAGCTCCAGATGGGTAGTCTCCAGCAACCTCTCCGGCCCGGGACGGTGCTCCGTTTCGGGAGCCTTGAGTTCATGTCCCTCGACGGCAGCTACGACATGATACTCTACCCACCGCCAGGCGACAGCGACAATGGCGGCCGACAGTCCGCCCGCCGGCGGCGGAATCGATGACGTCTTCCCCGCGTGGCGGAAGAACAACCTTCGAGCTCGCCCCGTCTTCTTCCCTGTCGACGGAGGAGGAGGAGGCGGGGCAACCAAGGCCAAGCAGGAGGCGGCGCCTCGTCGGCCGTCGAGCGAGTCGACAATGCCAGCACTCCAATGGGGAGCGCGCAGGGCATTGGCCTCGCGCTTGAGACGAAGACCAGCGCTGTCTCCCCGCGACACGTCAATCCCGAGCAAACGGACGACGCCAGCACGCTCGCGGAAGGCTTGCTGGGTGTCGCCCTCGTACCTGAGACGACGGTGCAGTCAGCCCCCGACGTGACCTCATCACCGCCCGTCGACCAAGAGGTACCGACCGATTCCCATCCCACGCCTTTCAGATTTAGCCTCGACCCGCCTAGCGGCTCCGCTTTGGCGGACACTCTCGTAGAGGCGAATCCGAACCCTCTGGGGTTTCGCATGCGGTCATCTTGGGACCGGCTGACGGACGTCTCGACCTACGGGCCCTCCGGGTCCGAGGAAGACGACGAGCCCAGCTTCCATTGGGATTTCTCCGGACTTGGCAACCCCGGTGCCATGCGGGACCTCCTGACCGCATGCGACTATTGCCTTTCCGACTGCTCCGACGTTAGCCGTAGCCTCGGCGACGAGGACTACGGCCCGAGCCGCGAATGTTTGCACGTCGATCTAGGGGGTCCCTCCGAAGGCAACCATCTCGGCATGCCGGAGGACGGTGATCTCCCTAGGCCGGTGCCTCGCGTTGACATCCCGCGGGAGCTAGCCATGGTCCCCGTTCCGGCGGGGGGTCACGACCCACAACTCGAGCAAATCCGCGGGGTGCAGGCCAGGCTCGACGAGGGAGCAGGAGCACTTGAGCCAATCCGCTGGGACATCGGGCAGGCATGGGCGGGCCAACCTCCGGCCGGAGAAATGCGTCATCTACCCCAGGGCTTCCAGCACCGCATCGCCGATGATGTCAGGGTCAGGCCGCCACCCGCATCCAGTGTGGTCGGCCAGAACCTGGCTGCAGCAGCAATGCTCCTCCACGCGATGCCGGAGCCATCAACCACCGAGGGGCGGCGAATCCAAGGAGAGCTCAAGGATCTCCTGGAAGGCGCCGCGGTCCGGCGGGCCGAGAGCTCTGCCTCCCGAAGGCAGGGGTACCCCTCGGAACATCATGCCGCGACTTCCCGATTCATGCGGGAAGCCTCGGTCTGCACCGGGCGCACGCGCAACACACCGCCTGCGGCCCCGGGTCGCCTCGGCAACGAGCACCATCACCGCGATCGTCGGGCCCACCTCGACGAGAGGGCGCGCCGAGGCTACCACCCCAGGCGTGGGGGACGCTACGACAGCGGGGAGGATCGGAGTCCCTCGCCCGAACCACCTGGTCTGTAGGCCTTCAGCTGGGCCATACGACGGGCGCCGTTCCCGACCCGGTTCCGACCCCCGACTACTATCACAAAGTACTCGGGGGAGACGAGACCAGAACTGTGGCTCGCGGACTACCGTCTGGCCTGCTAACTGGGTGGAACGGACGATGACAACCTCATCATCCGCAACCTCCACCTGTTCCTCTTCGACACCGCTCGCGCCTGGTTGGAGCACCTGCCTCCGGGGCAGATCTCCAACTGGGACGACCTAGTCCAAGCTTTCGCCGGTAATTTCCAGGGCACGTACGTGCGCCCCGGGAATTCCTAGGACCTCTGAAGCTGCCAACAGTAGCCGGGAGAGTCCCTCCGGGACTACATCCGGCGATTCTCGAAGCAGCGCACCGAGCTGCCCAACATCACCGACTCGGACGTCATCGACGCGTTCCTCGCCGGCACCACCTGCCGCGACCTGGTGAGCAAGCTGGGTCGCAAGACCCCCACCAGGGCGAGCGAGCTGATGGACATCGCCACTAAGTTCGCCTCCGGCCAGGAAGCGGTCGAGGCTATCTTCCGGAAGGACAAGCAGCCCCAAGGCCGCCCACCGGAAGATGCTCCCGAGGTGTCAACTCAGCGCGGCACCAAGAAGAAGGGCAAGAAGAAGTCGCAAGCGAAACGCGACGCCGCTGACGCGGACCTTGTCGCCGTCGCCGAGTACAAGAACCCTCGGAAACCCTCAGGAGGTCCCAACCTCTTTGACAAGATGCTCAAGGAGCCATGCCCCTATCATCAGGGGCCCGTCAAGCACACCCTTGAGGAGTGCGTCATGCTTCGGCGCCACTTCCACAGGACCGGGCCACCCGCGGATGGTGGCAGGGCCCGCGACGACGACAAGAAGGAAGATCACCAGGCAGGAGAGTTCCCCGAGGTCCGCGACTGCTTCATGATCTACGGCAAGCGGTGAACGCCTCGGCTCGGCACCGCAAGCAAGAGCGTCGGGAGGTCTGTTCGGTGAAGGTGGCGGCGCCAGTCTACCTAGACTGGTCCGACAAGCCCATCACCTTCGACCAGGCCGACCACCCCGACCATGTGCCGAGCCCGGGGAAATACCCGCTCGTCGTCGGCCCCGTCATCAGCGACGTCAGGCTCACCAAGGTCCTCATGGACGGAGGCAGTAGCCTCAACATCATCTACGCCAAGACCCTCGGGCTTCTGCGTATCGATCTGTCCTCGGTCCGGGCGGGCGCTGCGCCTTTCCATGGGATCATCCCTGGGAAGCGCGTCCAGCCCCTCGGACAACTCGATCTTCCCGTCTGCTTCGGAACACCCTCCAACTTCCGAAGGGAGACCCTGACGTTCGAGGTGGTCGGGTTCTGAGGAACCTACCACGCGGTATTGGGGAGGCCCTGCTACGCGAAGTTCATGGCCGTCCCCAACTACACCTACCTCAAGCTCAAGATGTCGGGCCCCAACGGGGTCATCACCATCGGCCCCACGTACAAGCACGCGTTCGAATGTGACGTGGAGTGCATGGAGTACGCCGAGGCCCTCGCCGAGTCCGAGGCCCTCATCGTCGACCTGGAGAGCCTCTCTAAGGAGGTGCCAGACGTGAAGCGTCATGCCGACAACTTCGAGCCAGCGGAGACGGTTAAGTCCGTCCCCTTCGACCCCAGCAGCGATGCCTCCAAGTAAGTCCGGATCGGCTCCGGGCTCGGTCCCAAATAGGAAGCAGTGCTCGTCGACTTTCTCCGCGCGAACGCCGACGTCTTCGCGTGGAGTCCCTCGGACATGCCCGGCATACCGAGGGATGTCGCCGAGCACTCGCTGGACATCCGGGCCGGAGCCCGACCCGTCAAGCAACCTCTGCGCCGATTCGACGAGGAGAAGCGTAGAGCCATAGGCGAGGAGATCCACAAGCTAATGGCGGCAGGGTTCATCAAAGAGGTATTCCATCCCGAATGGCTTGCCAACCCTGTGCTTGTGAGAAAGAAAGGGGGGAAATGGCGGATGTGTGTAGACTACACTGGTCTGAACAAAGCATGTCCGAAGGTTCCCTACCCTCTGCCTCGCATCGATCAGATCGTGGATTCCACTGCTGGGTGCGAAACCCTGTCTTTCCTCGATGCCTACTCAGGGTATCACCAAATCAGGATGAAAGAGTCCGACCAGCTCGCGACTTCTTTCATCACACCCTTCGGCATGTACTGCTATGTTACCATGCCGTTTGGTTTGAGGAATGCGGATGCAACGTACCAGCGGTGCATGAACCATGTGTTCGGCGAGCACATTGGCCGCACGGTCGAGGCCTACGTCGATGACATCGTAGTCAAGACGAGGAAAGCCTCCGACCTCCTTTCCGACCTTGAAGTGACATTCCGATGTCTCAAGGCGAAAGGTGTCAAGCTCAATCCCGAAAAGTGTGTCTTCGGGGTGCCCCGAGGCATGCTCTTGGGGTTCATCGTCTCCGAGCGGGGCATCGAAGCCAACCCGGAGAAGATCGCAGCCATCACCAACATGGGGCCCATCGCGGACTTGAAAAGCGTACAAAGAGTCATGGGGTGTCTTGCGGCCCTCAGCCCTTTCATCCCGCACCTTGGCAAAAGGGGCCTGCCTCTGTACCGCCTCGGGGCGAATAACGTTCCCCCCGGAAGCCTGCTCCCGAGACCTGCATCAACCCTCCGTCAAAATCGACGACACGCCCGAGCCCGAGGCACCCTCGGCCCAGTCCGAGGCACCCTCAGCTCGGCCCGAGGTACCCTCTGCCCCCGAGGGCGAGACGCTGCGCGTCGAGGAGGAGCGAAGCGGGGTCACGCCTAATCAAAGCTGGCAGACCCCATACCTGCAATATCTCCACCGAGGAGAGCTACCCCTCGACCGAGCTAGAGCTTGGCAGTTGGCGTGGCGTGCCAAGTCGTTCGTCTTGCTGGGGGATAGGAAGGAGCTCCACCACCACACCCCGGGCCCTTGTTGAAGACACCCGGGGGCTACGCGCTCCCCTGGGAAAGGCCACTTGTCATCACCAAAGCTCTGAAGCCCGGAACAAACGAACTGGCCGACAGTCGAGGCGAGGTCTGCACCAACACTTCGAACGTCTAACAGCTACGTCGCCTCTACCCTTAAGATGCTTTCAAGTTGTTCGCTCACCTTGCCCCCACGCAAGTTTTAGTCATCAAGGAAGGGTCAGCCTTGCCTCGGCAGAGCCCGACCCTCCCTCGGGGGCTAAGAAGGGGCGAACCCCTCTGCGTCAAAATTTTCAGTCGAAAAGGCATTTTGCGTTCCCCCGGCTATGTCGGAAGCAGGACCCCAAGAGCGAACACGGGTGCATGTAAGTGGCAAGACCGACTGAGCCGAGGGATTCCTATGCCTCTAGGTTACGGACACCTCACTCGTCACCCGCCACGAAAAGTGACCCCCACTTGGGAAAGCCATCCTGCTACTGACAGGCGGGGCCGGACACGCAAAATGAAAGGGAAAGGAGCACGACTTTGTGCAACGGTAATAAAGTGTTTAGGCCTCAGCGGCCGCAGAAAGACACACGTGCATCCGACAGAGACTGTTCCAACAGAGTTAGGCGTCGCCACGGGAAGGAGCCGCGCCGTCGGCTTCGTCCCCACCCTCGGCAAAGTCCATCCCGGCTTCGGACGATGGCGCAGGTGGGAGGATCTCTGCTTCGAAGGTGGTCGCCAGCACCGCGCTCGGACCCGCGGCGGCCGCATCGAGCCTCCGGACTTCTGCCAGGGCGTCTTCATCTTCGTCAGGAAGGCAATACCCCTCGCTGACCCGCTCCAGGTCCACGACATAGTGGGAGGCGAGCACGGCGAAGGCCCGCCTGACGCTGTGGTGTAGCGCCTCGCGGAGTCTACCGCGCACATGATCGCCCAAGGCCTGCAGGCGACTTTGAGGGGAGCTTCCCGAGGGAATGTCGCCAGAGCCAAGGACCCGGCAGAAGTCCGAGACGGCCTCGGACATGGCCACGTGGTCGGCCTCCCTTTGCTTGGCCGCCCCGGCAAGCGCCTCGGCAAGCGCCTTGGCGGACTCATCAAGGGCGGACTCGAGTTCTGCGAACAGCCAGAACGAAAGACCTCAAACACAAGCGGAGGAAACAAGCTGAAACGAAAACCGAAAGTGGCCAAGGCGTACCTCCGGCTCGGGCACGCTGCTCCGAGGCTACGACCTGGGCTACGGCTAGGTCGGCTGCAAGGGCTCTGGCCCGGCTTTCGGCCTCGGCAGCCTGGCCCCGAGATTGGTCCCGCTCATCGACGATCAGGTCGAACTCCGACTGCTGTCGTTGCACTTCTGCGCGCGCCGCTGCCGCCTCCACGCGTGCCGCTGCCGCCTCGGCTCTTAGATTGGCGCAGAGCAACCGAAGGTCCGCCGCCTCGGCGCCCTGCTGAGAGAGGCGCGCAGTAGCCCCGGCGAGCGAGGTCCTCAGGGATCGCAGCGAGCCCCAGATGTGGCAGAACCTCCAAGTTATTGGGCCCACATGCACCTGTCCTTGTCCCAATGACCTCAGACAGCCATGCATGTGCACCAGATAACTCAACAGGATCTGTCCGATTGCCCCAAGGACATCGGATAAACCACTTTCAACCAGAACCGTGGGATTAAGTAACACAAATCACACACACCAATATTTTTGCAGCGGAAATACTATTACCAAATTTTACAAGTTACAAAAATTTTATATTATTTTATCGGAGTGGTTACAAAAGTATAAGTTTGAAATATATGCTAGCTCAAATGACCATCCTCAATAAGAAGTATAGAAGGGTTACTTAGACTTATAAGAAGGCCGAGCCCACCGGCACTTAACACCATCAACAACAGCACAAAGTTAGAACCTGAAAATCAACAGGGAATAAAACCCTGAGTACGGAATTACTCAGCAAGACTTACCCGACTAAAGAAAAGACTCTCAAGGGTATGCTGGATATATGGGAGTCAAGGTAAGGCTTTTCAATAATCAAAGACTCTGTTTTGCTGAAATGCTTACTAAAGTGGATCCTTAAAAATCCAAATTTTATTTGTCAAATTAAGTACATTTACCTGCAACTAGAGTTCTTTCTACCCTAGTTCAATCACTGGTCCTATACTAGCCAATTTCTTCAACTATAACCCATCATCTTTTAGTGGAATGCTACGTGTAGGCCAGTGACCAAGTCTTCATAACCGCGAAGGTACGGTGATCCGAATCGTTTATACTCAGCTGAGGATCTCCAATCACACGACATATGTAGCACTTAAACCTTGCATATGTCAACCCGCCACCGGGGTTCTTAAGACCGGATCAGGTTCACGCAAACCGAGAGCACAGATACACCACCTTCCAGCCTCTTGCCACGGAGGGTACACGCTACTCTCGCCACCGCTCCACGCCCATTTCGTGTTATCTTATTCCGGCCTTAGTCTGCCCGAGGCAAGGCTTACCCATGACGAGGCATGTGACCAGCTAAAGGGTCCTCGATCATCAAGCCTACATCGAGGCGGTCCTTAATCGACTCAGACGGAGACACTACACCGAGACTCTCTTCTCGTGCAAGTCACCCGCCCGGTCTCAGCTTAAGTATTTTATCCCAAAAACTTGGTACCTGGCAGAGGTACATCTTTTCCAATGTTGAACCCATCAAGGCCTTGATGGATCCACCATCAAATTTTATTTTCGAAAACATCCCACCCACTTTTGCCACATCATCTTTTGTAAAACAAAACATTTTGTTTTTCTAAAGCAAGGCTAAGCATCAAAATCTTTTGTAAAACGGGTGATCAAGGAAGGTAATGCAGGAATTGTTTTATCAATCAACTCCTATCACCTAATGCATCAAGCAAGTGAGAAAGATTTTAAAAGCATCAAGGAGGTGGCAAATGCACCGGGGCTTGCCTGAGTAACACTAGGTTAGTGTTGTTAGGTGACGTCCACTTGACGATTATCCTTGTCCTAACACTTGATCGGATTATCCATCTGCATCATCCTGTGGATTAGCCCGCGCTTGGGGTCGACTTGGCTTGTCTTCCGCATCGCGCGATTAATAAGCGTACCTAAATGATTTGCATTATGCACATGAATGCATATGAACGGGAATATTATAAACCTAAATAGTGCTATGCGATAGCGAATTTAACACCTAGCGGCGAGGCGTTGTACAGGTTCTTACGGAAATACTAGTTATCGATTTACGACTACGCGCAATAATTACGCTTCTCGAACCTAACGGAAACATCACGAACAACAAACTATACACATGAAATACAATTAGCCTAATCACAACTTATCAATTAATTAATTAAATTCTAAACTAATTTACTGGTTAACCTGTGTATCATATATATCTACCAATATACTTATCACATAAACCTAAAATTCAATTTAATCTCTACATCGAGTAATAAACAAGAGAATCATCGCAATCAATTCTTCTATTTAATCCTACCATTTATTTAGTTGACGGGAATAATAGATCAACTTACCATAATTAACTTGAGTTGAAGTTGCGAGGTCAACGACGATCCTACGGGTGAGGACTTGGATTTGAAGGGCGGTGCGGCAAAATTATTGGAACGGTGGAGTCGTGGATGTGGTTGTTGTCGAGGTGTTTGACTCGGCAATCCACGACAAGAATGATGATGACGCGGGCCTGTCTTGCGTAGAACAGCACGTTCGACGTCGAGGTTTCGTGTGGCCGACGCGAGCGCTGATAGTGAGCGAGCTAGAGCCAAGCGGACGCAGTCTAGCACTAAGTTGAAGAACGACGCGGATGCAGGCAAGCGCAACTAAGCGCGAGCACACACAAAGACTGGTCAGGCGAAGCTCGACGACGGGGTCGAGCAGGAGATAGCGAGCGCGAGCGTGCGCAATAGCGACGATAGTCGAACAGGTAACCGAACGTTGGCGAACTCTATGGCGTGGAATGCTCCGCAGCCGGGACGGCTGTCGCGACGCGCACGCTGTCGCCACGCCACAACATCACCACGGCCATGAATAGAGGCGCGCACAGGGAATTTCGGCTGGGCACGAGCTAAGGGAGCTCGACGGCGAGCTTGGAGACTGGGCAGAGCACCGACCGAGGGAGCTGCTCGGCTGGGAGCATCTGCCGGTGAACAGGGACGCCAGGGAGCTGCGCGGGCTTGACCAAATCCGAGCAGGGAGAAAGAGGAGCAAGGCTGGGACGCGGCACTGGAGAAGGGAGCCATGGGAACGAGCTTGGGGAGATGGGGATGAGAGAGAGAGGGCGACGCGGCGGCCATGGATTGGGCGCCGAGCGAGCAGAGGAGCTGGGGGGGTCGCGATCTCCATGGCTCCATGGCCGAGCAGAGGACCGGCAGGGCGCGCAGGAGAGAAAGGAGTTCAGAACCGAGCAGAGAGGAGCACCATGGGGGATACAAGAGGCTAGGGCGAGCTCGGAAAGGAAGACTACGGCGCGCAGAAAAACTGGACGCCGAGCAGGAACACGGCTGGACCAAATCCGAGTTGAAGCAAACCAGGCGCGCGACGCAGGGGACTCCGAGCAGCGCGCGGCTGGGGAAGATGAAAACCGCGCAGGAGCCGAAGCTCGATCAGGGGCGCGGCTGGGGAGAAAATGGAGAGCAGGCAGGGGCGCTCGCCGAGCTGCACGGGAGGAAGACCACGGTTGGATATTTGAAGACCCTAGGGGCGGCTGGGCGGCCAGAAAATCTGCTCCTGGGAGCCGAGCGCGAGAGGGGATAAACACCGGCAGCCAGGAAATATCAAGAGAGAACGACGGTGGGAGCTTTGGCGGCCGGAAAAATCTGGCGATGGCTGAGGACGACGGCAGAGAGGATAGCGACGGGAGGAGAAGACGGTGGCCGGATTTTTCCTTGCTGCCCAAACGGATGAGAACAACGGCTGGAATAAAATGAGCAGAACTTACGCGAGGGAAGAAGATAAGGGAGATAGCTGTGTGGTGATATTTCTTGAGCTGAACTGGTGAGTCGTTTCGTGAAAAAAATCCTAGGCTCAAGAGGATATGCTAGTGCTCCACGGAAGAGGGAAGGAGATGAAAATGGCTCCAAAAAATCTGGAAAGATATTCCCTATTTTTAGCGTTGTGCACGGACCGACACGCTACACGAATACATATGACATGCTTCGGATTTAGCGAACCAATCTAATCACTAATTACTTATATCCGAAGATTCGAATCCAGGCAAGAAACGATGGCCCGAACAAGACTGATTTCGCCTTTAGTAATTTGCTCTGTGGAATTCGACTAAAATTAGCCGAAACCAAATCCGCTATAGTATTCGCGATTTTGTCGCCACAACAGCGTGCTGATGAATAAATTGAATCATATTCGCGCGCACGATTTCACTCAGACGACGCACGATTCGGATTATTTTGCCTCGAACATTCTAGTCGTCGAGTTCAAATTAATCTACTCGGAATAAAATCGTCCGAGTGAATCGGGCTTCCGAATTCGTATTCGCACGAGCGACGAATTTTAAATAATCACCGGACGCATCGATTTTCAGAACAAATATGTTCTGAACAACACGAAAATTTTAGGACAGCCCGGATAGATAAAAATAAAAAAGATATCAAACCTGCGATAAATGGAACAGATGCGATATTAAAATCGCGATGAATGACGATAATTAGACTTTAGTGTCCGTCTTATTCACTGATATCACGTGCTTAAATCCGTACTCGTTGTCAAGCGGAATATAAACACCTGGGGTGTTACACCAGACGTCGACCTCGTGGTGGATGAACGACGACTTGGCGGCGCTTAGATCCGTCAGATCCTGAGGAAAGGAAGCAGGGCGTTACGAAAGACGCCTTGGCCACAAAAAAGAAAAGGTATGCCTGAAACCGTTACCTGGAGGATTTTGGGGACGTCCCTGCAGAAATCCTCCAGCGACGACCGAAGCGACCCCACCGTTGCTTCGGCACACTCGCGGAGCTCGTCCCAGGACTGCTCCTCCCGCTCATCGTCGAGAACGAAGAAGGGATCCGAGGCCTCGCGGGTCCGGAACCGGAGCAACTGGCGCCGACCCTCGGAGCCCCGCCGCGCAGCGACAAGGCTGCCGCCCGGCGGGACAGATTGCGTCTCCACGCCCCCCTCCTCCGAAGCACCAAGCGCCGACGCCTCGGCCGTCTCAGCGTCGGCAGCGACAGGTCGCTCCCCGACTGTGACGGCAGCGGCTTCAGTAGCAGCAGGTGCCGGCACCACCGGCACGTCTGGTGGGGTCTGGGCCACGTCCGCGTCGGCCACCTCCCCTAGCACGATGGCCGCCTTGGCAGAAGAGCCAGCCTCGGGAACTCGTTCCACGGCAACTGGTGCCGCCTGAGCCCCCTACTGTGGAGCGCCTTGTGAGAAGGTCAGCTGAACAGTGAGGCCCGGAGCGGCGCTGGTTGCGGAAGCCGACGCCGTCTTAAGAGCCTTTCGGGGAGCCAGATCGGTCAGGCCATGGCTCCGCTTGCTGAGGAGAAAAGAAAAATCACGGTCGGGACATACGAATGAAAAGCCGGGACGAAGACGCTCCAAGATACTTACCCGCTCCGGGCCATGATCAACCGTGCCTGAGGGGAGGTCTCTTGGATCTCGGCCCCCGAAGCCGCCGCCGAGGTCCGCTTCGTCGACTGCATCGGCACCACCCTTGCATTGGGCGCTTCGGGTGCCCGGGAGGCGGGCTGCCCGGGCACCACCACGGCGACCTGAGGGTCGCTCTCCTGCATTGCCGGCGTGGGCGACGGCTCTCGGGGAACAGACGCCTCGGCCTGGCTCCCCGGGGTCGCCTCAACTCCCCCAGCCGAGGGGCCAGGTACCCTCTCGGTCTGGCCCCGCTCCTCGGACCGGGACCCCAGCGTCCCGACTCCGGGGACTGACTGCATCTGCCCACTTGGGGGCTGGCTTGACGGCTCCTGGCCTAACCTCAAGCCAGGACTGAAGCCGAGGCGGGCAGCCATGTCGTCTTCCTCATCATCATCTTCATCATCGTCGTCGTCATCAGGCGTTTCCGGCGACGGCTCCCTCGGGAGCCCCTCCCTCTCCTGCCGACGACGGAGCTTTTCCAAGGCATCCCGAGCCCGCATCCGCTCGCGGGCCCGGGTCTTCTCCGCGTCCTTCTTTTTCTTCTTCTCCTCCGCGGCAACCCGCCGCGCTGCTCGGTCCACCGCATCCTGCGGTACCCGTGGCAGGGAAGGCTTGTGCCGCCCCACCTCCTGAGGACGGATGGAAATCCCGACCGTAAGAACCAGGGACAACCCGATGCAAGAGGGAGGAAGGAGCGGACACTCACCAGAGTCACGCACCCTTGATCAGGGCGCATCAAAGGCTGGGAGAAGGCGCTGAGGTCCGGTTTCCCCAGCGCGATGGCCACCCGCCCGTGGAGAACATCGAAGGGAAGAGGATCCGAGGACATCCGCGAGCCCTCCAAGTCAGCCTCCGGTGTCATCTCCCAGAGCGGCAACCGTCACTCCGCCAAGGGAAGCACCCTTCGGCGGTGGATGGCGGCAATCACTCCCGCGGCGGTGAGTCCCCCTTTTCGCAACGTCTCCAAAGCCTTGAGAAGGTGTTTGAGGTTCTTCTGTCTTTCGTGCGGGGTCCCGTGGCACCAAGCATCGGCGGCGACGGTGACTACTCGTTGGGAAAACGGCGGGAGCAACTCGCCGTCATTCCGGAGGTAGAACCACCGGCGCTGCCACCCTTTGTTCGAGGACGCAAGGGTGGCAGGAATGTACAGCGAGGCCCGCGACTGCCTCAGCTGAAGGATGCAGCCGCCGGCCCGCACTGCCGCGCAGACCTTTCTCTCCCCCGTCGGCGAAGCGAAAAGCTCCGCGAAAAAGAGATGAGTCCACAAGTCCCAGTGGGGGGTGATCCCCAAGTACCCCTCGCACACCGCTACGAAGATGGCGGCCTGCGAGATGGAGTTGGGGCTGAGGTTGTGCAACTCCACCCCGTAGTGGTGCAGGATCGCCCGCATAAAGCGGCTCGCCGGCATACCAAATCCCCGCTCGTGGAAGGAGACGAAGCTCACGATGTACCCCGGCGGTGGGGACGGAGCGGCTCCGCTCATGGGGGGAATCCATTCCGGCCGCCTCTCATCAGAGAGAGGGCGAAGCAAACCCTCAGCAACAAGATCCTCCAGATCGCCCGCCGTCACTGTGGAGAAAGGCCATGGGTCACGCGGGGAGATGATGGTCACCCGGTCGGCCATCACCGAGCAGAAGGGGTGGCGGCGCGAAGGACAGGGTGGGCAGTTTCCTTTTCTCTGGCTAAGTCTCTCGGGTTGCGAAAACCTAAGAGGGAAGCAGGAAGCGGAGCAAAGAACCATCGCCAGACCCTCCCCCGAGTATATAAAGGCCAAGGCGAGACCGGTTCAACGTTCCGTCCGGACCGGCCGTGGGATTCAAAAACACGAAGCGAAACAGTCGTTCCTCGAACGGCTCGCGCACGTGCAACGGCTGCCCCGCGAACCGCTCGCCCCGTCGCATTAACTCCACGGCGGGACGGGCGGCGCCTCTGGCGGGAGAAGCGAGCGACGCTTCGCCATAATGACCGCGTCAAAAAAGGTACGCCGCGTCGTTCGATTTCGCATCCTTTTCCTTTTTTCCTCTTTCTCTCTCTTGCAACAGGGACCGGGAAAGGGGGATACCTCGGAAGGGATCCTTCCCCGTGAAGGAACTAGGCTCCGAGCCTCCCTACTGATCAGAGGTTCGAAGGCTGTCCCCTCGGAAGGGTTCAACAGCCGCCTCAGAGCACGTGGGCTCCACACCCACTACTGGTCTGAGGTTCAAAGGCCGGCCCCTCGGAAGGGTTCAACGGCCGCCTCAGGCTACTCGGGCTCTGCTCCCACTACTGATCAGGGGTTCGAAGTCTGGCCCCCGAAGGGTTCACAGCCGCCTCAGACATAGAGCGAGGGATGACCATGGGTACGTTCGATACATAACCAAGGCTCGGGCTGCGCTCCCGAGGTACCCTAGGACATTTCCGAGACCAGCGGGAACGATCTTGTAACAGAATTCCATCAGAGGGAGGCATCGAGCCCTCGGACCCTGTCACCAGGGGACCGGGTCTGGCAAATCACCCGCACGTACTTTTGGGTGCGCCTCTGGGCCCCTAGCCGACCCCTAACGAATGGGGCACAGGCGTCCGCTCAGATCACCCGCCTGCAGCTCACCGGAGACACCATGTTCGGCGCCCATCAAGGGCAACATGGCGCTCTCCCCCCTCCTCCTTGCGGAAAGGCGACGCAGGGGCATATGTAAAAAATCGAGTCTGTCCCTGATCGCCCTCTCACCCTGTGCAGAGGCTCGGGGGCTGCTCTCGCAAACCCAGCTCCGGCCAGACCGTTGACAGCGTCAACATACCAGCCCGAGAACTTGGGACCCGACCGTACACCCGGGTTATGGCCAGCTCGCATGAGGGAACGACCAGACCAGCCGAAGCATTGCACGAGGCATTAAGACCTCGGAGGAGTCAAACCACTCCTCCGAGGCCTCGGGGGCTACACCCGGCGGGTGCGCTCGCGCGCACCCACCGAAACAAAACGCAACCGAGAAAGGCTGGTCCCCTTGCAAAAAGTGCGACGAAAGCCTCCAAGCGAGTGCTAACACTCCCTTCGAGGCTCGGGGGCTACTGTCGGGGACCATAATTAGGGGTACCCTCAAGGCTCCTAATTCTCAGCTGGTAACCCCCATCAGCACAAAGCTGCAAAGGCCTGATGGGTGCGATCAAGTCAGGGATCAGTCCATTCGAGGGACTCGATCACGCCTCGCCCGAGCCCAGCCTCGGACAAGGGCAGCCGACCCCGGAAGATCTCCGCCTCGCCCGAGGCCCCCTCCAGCGGCGAACACATTCCCGGCTCGCCCGAGGCCCTGTCTTTGCCAAGAAGCAACCCCGACCAAATCGCAGGGGCATTTAATGCAAAGGTGGCCTGACACCTTTATCCTGACGCGCGCCCCTCAGCTGACAGAGCCGAAGTGACCGCCGTCACTTCACCGCTCCACTGACCGGTCTGACAGAAAGACAGTGCCACCTACGCCGCTCCAACTGTGGTGCCACTTGACAGAGTGAGGCTGACAGGCAGTCAGGCCCGGCCGCACACCATAGGAAACTCCGCTCCACCCGACCCAGAGCTCGGACTCGGGCAAACCCCCGGAAGAAGGCGAACTCCGCTCCACCCGACCCAGGGCTCGGACTCGGGCAAAGCCCCGGAAGACGGCGAACTCCGCTCCGCCTGACCCAGGGCTCGGACTCGGGCAAAGCCCCGGAAGACGGCGAACTCCGCTCCGCCCGACCCAGGGCTCGGACTCGGGCAAAGCCCCGGAAGACGGCGAACTCTGCACCGCCCGACCCAGGGCTCGGACTCGGGCAAAGCCCCGGAAGACGATGAACTCCGCTCCGCCCGACCTAGGGCTCGGACTTGGGCTCAGCCCCAGAAGACGACGAACTCCGCTTCGCCCGACCCCAGGACTCAAATTCCGCCCTAGCCTCAGCCAACGGCCTCCGCCTCGCCCGACCCAGAGGCTCGGACTCGGCCTCAGCCACGGAAGACGGACTCGACCTCGACCTCGGAGAAGCCTCCACATCGCCCAACCTAGGGCGCGGACCGGCCACGTCAGCAGGAGGCGCCATCATTACCCTACTCCAAGCTGACTCAGGCTACGGGGAACAAGACCGGCGTCCCATCTGGCTCGCTCCGCCAGATAGGCGATGATGGCGCCCCGCACGTTCCCTGACGATGGCGGCTCTTGGCCCCCTTACGAAAGCAAGAGGACGTCAGCAAGGACTTGACGGCCCCGACAGCTGTCTCTCCGCCAGACTTCAGCACTCCTCCGACGGCCACGACATCACACAAACCGGGTGCCAAGATCTCTCCGGCCGCCACGATGGCGTGTACTTAGGGCGCTAGCTCTCCTCCGCTAGACACGTAGCACTCTGCTACACCCCCCATTGTACACCTGGACCCTCTCCTTATGCCTATAAAAGGAAGGGCCAGGGCCCTCTTAGAGGGGGTTGGCCGCTCGGGGACGAGGACGAGACGGGCGCTCGCATAAGGCCGCTCGCTCCTTCCCCCAGGTGGACGCTTGTAACCCCCTACTGCAAGCGCACCCGACCTGGGCGCGGGACGAACACGAAGGCGGCGGGATTTCCACCTCTCTCTCTCTCTCCCATCACCGGCCTCCTCGCTTTCCCCCCTTCGCGCTCGGCCTCGCGTCGACCCATCTGGGCTGGGGCACGCGGCGACACTTCACTCGTCGGCTCAGGGACCCTCTGTCTCGAAACGCCGACAAAAACGTTGTGTGAACCAAGTGGGTGTTCTGCAACAAACAGGACGAGCACGGGGTGGTGACAAGGAACAAGGCTCGACTTGTGGCAAAAGGTTATGCCCAAGTCGCAGGTTTGGACTTTGAGGAGACTTTTGCTCCTGTGGCTAGGCTAGAGTCCATTCGTATTTTGCTAGCATATGCCGCTCACCATTCTTTCAGGTTGTTCCAAATGGATGTGAAGAGCGCCTTCCTCAACGGTCCAATCAAGGAGGAGGTGTACGTAGAGCAACCCCCTGGCTTCGAGGATGAACGGTAACCGACCACGTGTGTAAGCTCTCTAAGGCGCTCTATGGACTTAAGCAAGCCTCAAGAGCATGGTATGAATGCCTTAGAGACTTTTTAATTGCTAATGCTTTCAAGGTTGGGAAAGCCGATCCGACTTTATTCACTAAGACTTGTGATGGTGATTTGTTTGTGTGCCAAATTTATGTCGATGACATAATATTTGGTTCTACTAACCAAAAGTCTTGTGAAGAGTTTAGCAGGGTGATGACGCAGAAATTCGAGATGTCGATGATGGGCGAGTTGAACTACTTCCTTGGGTTCCAAGTGAAGCAACTCAAGGACGGCACCTTCATCTCCCAAACGAAGTACACGCAAGACTTGCTAAAGCGGTTTGGGATGAAGGATGCCAAGCCCGCAAAGACGCCGATGGGAACTGACGGACACACCGACCTCAACAAAGGAGGTAAGTCCGTTGATCAAAAAGCATACCGGTCCATGATAGGTTCTTTGCTTTATTTATGTGCTAGTAGACTGGATATTATGCTTAGTGTATGCATGTGTGCTAGATTTCAATCCGATCCAAGGGAGTGTCACTTAGTGGCTGTGAAGCGAATTCTTAGATATTTAGTCGCTACGCCTTGCTTCAGGATCTGGTATCCAAAGGGGTCTAACTTTGACTTGATTGGATATTCAGATTCCGACTATGCTGGATGTAAGGTCGATAGGAAGAGTACAACGGGGACGTGCCAATTCTTAGGAAGGTCCTTGGTGTCATGGAACTCTAAGAAACAAACTTCCGTTGCCCTATCCACCGCTGAGGCCGAGTATGTTGCCGCAGGACAGTGTTGCGCGCAACTACTTTGGATGAGGCAAACCCTCCAGGACTTTGGCTACAATCTGAGCAAAGTCCCACTCCTATGTGACAATGAGAGTGCTATCCGCATAGCGGAAAATCCTGTTGAGCACAGCCGCACAAAGCACATTGACATCCGGCATCACTTTTTGAGAAATCACCAGCAAAATGGAGATATCGAAGTGTTTTATGTTAGCACCGAGAACCAACTAGCCGATATCTTCACTAAGCCTTTAGATGAAAAGACCTTTTGCAGGCTGCGTAGTGAGCTAAATGTCTTAGATTCGTGGAACTTGGATTGATTTACAGCATACATGTGTTTATGCCTTGATCATGTTCCTTATACATTTTGTTGTTTACTTGTGGTGCTCAAGTTGTACAAACACTCCCCGGACCTCACAAGTCCTTTTGCAAGTGATGCACATACTGTAACACCCACTTTGTAATTGCTAGAAATAATACCAGTAGAGAAACAATTTCTCTTTATGTGAGTTTGATCTTTATGCATCATCTTATGTGAACAACATACCCAAAAACAATTAATAAAAATATATACTACCAAATTATGCATCATGCTCGATTTTCTTCTATGTGCATTTTGTGACAACATATAATAATGTGAAAAATGTTAAATATCCAAATGGGAAATTAAATCCTAAAAGAAGTGCTAAAATTTGGAAAGAAAGAAAGAAAAATGCTATGTAATACAAAGAAATAAAACTTATAAATAGATAAATTTGTTCCACAATGCTTTATCCAAATCATATACTCAGAAAAATTTGAGTACAAGTTCATCACAAATTTGAAATTCAAAACTTAGATTCAAAAATAAAAGAAAAGAAAACAGAAAATAAAAAGGGAAAAGAATAAAACCTTACCTGGGCCGGCAGACTCCCATTTCGGCCCACTTTCATTTTACTCCCGCGCGCAGCCCAAACCTCCTCCTTCTACCGCGCGCGCTCGTCCCTCCCCTCGCTGACGGGCGGGGCCCACTCGTCTGCCTCCATACCGCACTCACGGGCGCCACACTTTGCTGTCTCGCGGGGCCGCCGTCAGTCACGTGTGCGTGCTCCTCCCTCGCTCAAGCCGTTGACAGATGGGGCCCCCGCGTCAGGTCCACCCCTAACAACCCGCCCGCACTGGCCGCCGGGATCGCTGGCTCGTGGGCACAACAACCTCGGCAACGGCTTCACTGGGTCCATGGCTTTGACAGGAGTATAAGGATTTGCGCGGATGCCTCCCCTCGCATACGACCGAGCGTCTCGTGTTAGAAGCCCCATCGCCGTAGACCAATCTAGAGAGAGGAAAATGAGAGAGAGGGGAGAGCTCCGCCGTGAAGTGAAGCCTTACCCGACCACCAAAATCAGCCGGTGAACCCGACAGTGAGAAGCATTGGGTGTTGGGGAGGGTGCGCGAAGCCTCGCCTTGGGCGGATTGTACTCCGGGACTCCGGAATTTCTCACCGTGTCCGCTGCGCCGCCGTGAATCCGCCCGACGCCGTGGTCAGAGCCCAGAACCGCAAAATTTGTGGTAAGCGCTATATCTGTTGTCTTGATTTCTTACCCTCGTCGTGTAGAATCTATTAGAATAGAGGATAGCTTACGCGTGTCCCCAATATTGCTCACCGGAGCTTTGGTTTGCCGTGGTTCCGCTTTGCGTCGCGGGAGGCATGGTAGTCACCATAATCCTCACAAAGCAACTCCCTATCGTGTTCGTCGTTGCCCACACGTTGTTTCGCACAGAGTGGATGCCGGGGTAGTGCACCGGTCAGCGGAGTGAGCGGGGCGCCGCCGTGGAGGCCTACGTCGCCGGTCTCTATCGAGCGGGGGAAGACGATGAGTGGGTGCCGTCCGATCAGTGCGGGTGGCCCAGATCAGGCCAGGGTTACACCCCTCTGTGACTCGGGCGGGTGGCCGTTTGATCTGGATTGGAGAGTCACGATTGAATCGGGAGTAATTAAATCTGGGGCGTGGATTGGTGATCCAATGGTCACGGTTGTATACCGGTTCACATAATGTGCCATCTAATCGCGACCCTCGGAGTGAGATCCAACGACCGAGAGCTAGTGACACCTCTTCGTCGAAGCCGTTTTCTAAAAGAGTCCCTCGGGTTTAGGATAAATAACCCGCGGTCCACTATGCGGGTGATCTGAGTCTTAGGAAGAACTGCACCGAAACCCCTGAGTTTTCCAGGAATTGACGCCCAGTCCAGAGCCTATTTAAATCGAATAAAGGAATTGGAAAATAGATTTTTAATAGGAAAATAATTGCTAGAACTTTATAAATTCATAGAAAATTCATACTAACTCCAAATTCATCCATTCCAGTTCCTAAAATTTTGTAATTTTATTCTCTAGCACTTAGTGTCTCTGTTTTATCATGACAACAGTAAGAAATTTAATTCCACACTTAATCTTATTCTAAACACATAAAACCTTTGAAAATCCATAACTTAAAATCTATAACTCAGAAAATTATGATTTCTGTTCCTAGGTTTTTATTTTAATGTATAGAATATTTCTGAGTATTTTGTTTACATGTTTGGTGTAATGTTAATTTTCCCTATATCCTGTGCTTGTTTGTATTGTGGCGAGTAGAAGAGCCCGTTGCTGAGGATCCTGGTGTGCAGCAGGTTGAAGTAGCTGAGCAGGAGCTCATTGAAGGCAAGTTGTGCCCTTGACCACTTTTTACCCAATAATGTTCTTTAATATCACATACTCATGCATAGGTTAATTTTGATGGGACCCAATAGGTCACCCTAGATTTGTTTATCTCATTACCTTGTTTACCCCTGAATCACTTGGGTAGTTTGCTATTGCTTTATATGGTTTTGGGATAATCATTTACTACTTCTATGTTCCAATTCTTGTTGTCATTCTGTTTATGTTCATGTTGATATCATTAATGTTAATTGGAACATAGAGCTTAACTTGAGAACCACGTGCCACCACAAGGGAGGAATGGGACCCCTTGGCTGACTAATTAGGAAAGCTAGTGGAAGACTACCTTACCCGAAAGGGGCAAGGGCAGTAGGGGAGTGGTCAGTGTAGGGAGGCCCCTGGTTGATTTTGCTGGGATGGCAGTCAGCCAGGAACCCTGCATTGGAACTTCCTATAAACTGTAGCGGGTTTTCGGAAGCTAGTGGAACTTTGTAAAGGCCTCGTAGTGTTGCCCTGCCGCGCTTCCTAGGTAGAGGTGTATGGGAAGTCGCGATCCCTTGGCAGATGGGTAACATGACTTGTGGGTAAAGGGTACAACCTCTGCAGAGTGTAAAACTGGTATACTAGCCGAGCTCACGGTCATGAGCAGCTCAGGACTCTCTGATGTTTAAATTATGGAACTTAAATTCAATTTGTCATTCGCATATGCATGGGTTTGTTATTAATTTTGTTCTATTACTTTACTTACGGTTTGGTATTTATTTACACTTAGTAACTACTAATAAAATTTTGACCAACTACTTAAAAGCAACGCTCAGCTTTAACCCCTATCATTGATTAGCCTTACACTTCACATGAACTCACACCTTTGTGAGTTTATGTCCACTGGTTCCCCACAACTTGTTGAGCTATGATCATGTGTGAGCTCACCCTTGCTGTCTCACACCCCCCACAGGAGAAGATCAGTGTAACACCCCTGGTGTTACTATAACTAAAACTTGAGCATGGCATCATGAGCATGGGCATTGCATATGTTTGACACACCTAGAGTGCATTCACTAGGCAAGAAATTCAAACAAGTTGTATTGTTTTACTGTTTTACAAATTGGACCCTGGTTTAAGGACTTAACCTTAAATAGTGGTTAAAGGGGTAAAACTTAATCCAAGTTGAGAAAAACTTTAGGGCTTGTGAGAAAAGTCATAAAATATCCTCAAAAACTGAGTTGAATCACATTTATACCCCTGGATGCCAGAAACCCTAATTGGAACCCTAGAAAACCCTAAAACCAAAACCCTAGGGGCTTAAGTGCAAAATTAGTCCACTTTTGGGCTAAAGTGCAAAAACCAAGTCACATAAGTATTTTAAGTCAGTTGGATCACAAATATGTGATTTTGCAAGCCAAACCCTAAGTTTTGGACCTAAATGCAAAATGGGCCTCATTTGAGTTTTACTCTAAGTCTGAAAAATCAGTGCATGGGCTCAACTTTGGGGCTTTGTAACTTGCAAAGTATAGGGTTTTTGCCCTAGGTCACCACATCAAAGTTGAAGACCCATTATAGGAGAGCAACTTTGCTTAAGGTTGTGAGCTTAGTTGTTAAGAAGAATTTAGAGAAAAACCCAGTCCAAAACTGGCTGTCAGACTATTTGATCTGAAATTCAGTTCAGGAGGTGACTGACAGCAACTTCTAGCTCAAATTCAAGCATGATCCAGTGCTCAAATGTGATCAAATCCTATAGCTAAGTTGTAGCTGGTATGTAGCACTACAATTTTGGTGCAGAGACTTGGACCTGTTGTCACATGAAATCGGGAGAAAATTAACTCTAAAGTCGCTCGGTCAGAAGCGCTGATGAGTCTTCGCCATGGTACAGTGACCGGTTTAACTGAAGAAGAATCCCTTCGTCCTCACCGCCGATAGCCGCCGCCGTCGATCGCCGCTCGCCAAGATTCGTGCTCGGCGGTCACCGGATAAGTTTGCCGCGGTAAAGGTTCTCGTCACCGGTGAGCTGGCCACCACTCCGACGACCCTCTCCCCCTGTCTTCCTTCGATTTTGCGGCTGGCGATAGGTTCGCCGTCGACCGCCGCCTCTCGGCCGGGTGCCGCGTGGCTCTACACTTTCACCGTGTCGCCGTGACCTTCTCTAAACCCTCCGTGGCTCACCGGAGTTACCGCCACGTCGTGGCCACGAACTCATGCGGGCTTTGCTTCTTCCTCCCATCCGGCCGCCAGCGCAGCTTACTCAAATTGATCGCCGCCGCCGTCGCTTCCTATAAATTGAGCCCCCCCAGCTTCGCCATGTATTTTGCTAGCTATCGCAACCGCTCCCACACTCAATCGTCCACCAGCTCGCCTGAATTTCGCGTTGCCCCCAAATCGGTTTTCCGCCGCCGTGAATCGAGCTCACCGTCGCCAGCCCAACTCCGGTCTGTTCCTGCCCTCTGCGCCTTCGTTTGTGCATGCTCATATCTCCGTGATGCTTGCCGAGTCCTTTAATTGAACTAGACCGGCGCCTATCGCCGGGAACACGATCACTTCGCCGTTGTGCTTACGGCCACCGTGGCCGGAGCTCCACCATCCACCAACAGTGCAATTAACTTAGGGGAAGTAGTCAGGCCGACCTCAATTTTGTGTTCACCGCTCGGAGAGCTCAGCCGCTGCCCCAATCGGCCGGTCTGCTTGCTCGCCGGAGCGCGGCCGCGCTGAGCACCGTCGAGGACCTTGTGTTGTGAATTGACAAGAACCCAGGGACCTTTTCGTGAACTGTCAGCGACTCTGTGAAATAATAAATTTCTAGTTAACTAAAAACCCGAGGGCCTCTGCGCAAAGTCGCCTCGCGGGCGCGGGCGCGCGCGCGAATCCGCCCGGGCTTGGGCCGGCTGGACCAGAAGCGGCCCAGTACTGTTTAAGAGTTTTTCCTTTTCTTTTTCAGCAGAACTTTGAAAAACTGTAGAAAATAGTAGAAAAATCCTAAAATTATGAGACCAATTTTCCTAGGCTTGTTATTTTCCATAGTATTTAATAAAAATAGTTTTATGATTTTTAGTTTGAACAGGGAATTTTAGGATATTTAAAATAGCCTAAACTATTGATTCTGGATTTTTAGAGAATAAATAATAAGTCCAAAATTTCCCAAGCTTTTTATGTGAGCTTATCACATTATTTAGAAGCCATGGGTAGAGTTTGGTTTGATTTGGACCTTGTTTGATCACTAAACCCAAAACCACCCCCCCTGCTCCATGAACTCCTTTACTGACTCCGGAAACCCTAGGTTCTCGGAGTACCGTGAAGGAAAGTTGTATTCAAGACATAACTAATAAGTTTATGCTACCTTTGCATCCTCATGAGCATTCCATGACATCCATTCTTATGCATGTATATGATTATATTAGAGCAAGAAGAAGAAGAAGAAGTTTTTGAAGAAGGGATACCACCCACCTCTGATCCTCAGGCGGATAACTGCTTTTATTTTGATATCTGTGGATCCGAGCCAGACACCTCTGATAACAAAGGCAAGCCCCGGTGCATTTGCCACCTTCCTTGATGTCTTTAAAATCTTTCTCACTTACTTGCTGCATTAGGTGATAGGAGTTGATTGATTAAACAATTCCTGCATTGCCTTCCTTGATTTTGATTACCCTCCTTGAAATCCTGTTTTTACAAAAAGGTTTTACTTTGCTTAGTATTGCTTTAGAAAAAAAAGGATTTGTTTTACAAAAGATGTTTGGCAAAGTGGGAGGGATGTTTTCGAAAATAAAACTTGATGGTGGATCCATCACGGCCGTGATGGGTTCAACATCGGAAAAGATGTACCTCTGCCAGGTACCAAACTTTGGGTTTGAAATGGTTAAGCTGAGACCGGGCGGGTGACTTGCACGAGAAGAGAGTCTCGGTGTAGTGTCTCCGTCTGAGTCGATTAAGGACCTTGTCGATGTAGGCTTGATGATCGAGGACCCTTTAACTGGTCACATGCCTCGTCATGGGTAAGCCTTGCCTCGGGCAGACTAAGGCCGGAATAAGATAACACGAAATGGGAGTGGAGCGGTGGCGAGAGTAGCGTGTACCCTCCGTGGCAAGAGGCTGGACGGTGGTGTATCTGTGCTCTCGGTTTGCGTGAACCTGATCCGGTCTTAAGAACCCCGGTGGCGGGTTGACATATGCAAGGGTTAAGTGCTACATATGTCGTGTGATTGGAGATCCTCAGCTGAGTATAATCGATTCGGATCGCCGTACCTTCGCGGTTATGAAGACTTGGTCACTGCCCTACACGTAGCATTCCACTAAAGATGATGGGTTTTTGGCTAAGAAATTGGCTAGTGCAGGACCAGTGATTGAACTAGGGTAGAAAGAACTCTAGTGCAGGTAATTTTACCTAACTTGACAAATAAAATTGGATTTTTAAGGATCCACTTTAGTAAGCATTTCTGCAAAACAGAGTCTTTGACTATTGAGAAGCCTTACCTTGACTCCCATTGATCCAGCATACCCTTGAGCGTCTTTTCCTTAGTCGGGTAAGACTTGCTGAGTAATTCCATACTCAGGGTTTATCCCTTTGTTGTTTTTAGGTGGTGAAGTAGCAGACTTCTGCTGCTTCTGTGCTAAGGTGGTTCCCAGCGAAGAAAAGCAAGACTAAAGTGCGGGAGGACTCGGTCCTCCATCTAGAGTCTTTTGTTTATAGTCCTTCGGGAGAGGTTTGTGTCTCCCTGGTTTGTATAATTATTACTTTTATGCACTCACTTTTAGAACTGGTCTGTAATATATTAACTTGAGCTTACTTTTGGAAATAAATGTAATTTTATGTAATTCGCTTCCGCATATCTTTATCTCCGATGATCTGTAATGTCTGCAAGACGGGTGAAACGTTCCTGGTAAGGTAAGGAAAGATACCGAGCTTGCCAAGTAACTTAGGAACATCTACAGGGTGTCTGATGTCTGTTAGACAAGGACAACTGTAGGTGGGCCTGATTACTTGGGAGGTTCCGTCACAGCTGGTATCGGAGCGTAGCCCTTCTTTGCAGATCTTATGGGACATCTTCAAAAAGATTTTCAAAAGTCTTACCTAAAGATTCTTTTCTCTTCTTACCTAAGTATTCTGAAGAGTTTATTTTAAAGACCAGATAGGAAGAGTGCAATGTATAGAAGGTTGAATCAACCAAGGTTGATTCTGTACTTACTCATGCATCATGCTAAGAATTATACTAATGAATTTCCCCTTAGAAAATGCCGTCGCGCACAAGAAAGACCGCGCGTAAGTCGACTGGACCGATTGGAGTGCCTCGACATCAACTTGCTCCGCGAGATGTAGATAGTAGTAGCGGGAGCAATGATCCTATAGGGGATCTGGAAGCAGAAGTAAGCAGGCTCCAATTGGAACTCCGCCGCAGGACAGCTATATGGATTGGAGATGGTGACCGTATCAATGAGTTACGAAGAGACGTTCGCCATCTACAAGACCAGCTGGCCGATCGGGATTTGGCACTCGATTGGGCTGTTCAATCTCGTTCATTGGCATGGACCAAGGAGGCAAGGGCTCAGGCCCGAGTGAAAGAACTCAGCTCAGCTGTCGACGACTTGCAGGTTTACTGCAATACATTACATGAAGAAGTCCATGTGCTCTACTCGCAACTCCACCCTAGTGAGCCTACACCCCCTGCTGAGGCGGAAGCCGGACCCTCTCACGTTGCGGGACGCGCGTTGGGTGGGGAATTAGACCTGTATGAACCCCCTCCTTCTTTGAGGTTGGTTGACGTCTGGACTCCCACACCTGATGATGAAGCCGCCAAAAGCAATGGAAAACAGGACTAGTGGTGTAATAAGAGTAGAGTAGTGTATTGTAGGGTGTACTGTTATATTAGAGTAGTGTATTGTAGGGTGTACGGTTGTATAATAGGTTAAACTTTTGTAAAATGGGTAATGTATCCTGTTGTGTAATGTCGAGTCTGTACCATTACTCTTTACAGTAATGTAAAACGGAAGATTTTCTTTGGCACATTATGTTTATTCAAATGTTTTTGCCTCAGATGCCGACCCGGACTCGCGGACAGGATGCAGCTGGAACATCCGGGGGTCGGGATGCTACCCCGAATCCACCTCCCGTTCCACCCACGCTTGCCGAGGCAATCGCTGCCTTGGTAAATGCTACAGCCGACAATACCCGCTTCCTGAGGGAGATGGCGGGTCAGCAACAGCTTCAGCAACAAGCAGGAAGAGGATTTCAACAGGGTCCCCGTGAGACCACTTATCTGGATTTCTCCGAGACTCGTCCGCCTCTCTTCGTCAAAGCAGAAGATCCGCTCGAAGCCGACGAATGGATACGGGTCATAGAACAGAAATTTGGCCTACTTCGCTGCTCAGAAACCCAGAAGCCATTATTTGCAGCGCAGCAACTCCGAGGCCCTGCCAGTACTTGGTGGGGGAACTTTGTGGCCATCCAACCGGATAATCATCAAATTACATGGAACGAGTTCAAAGCAGCATTCCGCGAGCACTATATTCCTGAGGGAGTGTTGCACATGAAACAAGAAGAGTTTATGAAATTGAAGCAAGGAGGAGATACTGTTAACCAGTATCTCAACAAATTCAATCACCTGTCACAATATGCAATTGATCAGGTGAACACAGACTTGAAGAAAAGGAATTGTTTTATGAGAGGTCTGAACGACCGGATGCAGCGGAAAATGGCTGCATGTATTGATCTTACTTATGGGAAGGCTGTCAGCACAGCCTTATCTGTGGAGGCCAAATATGCAAATACTGGGAAAAGTAAGGGATTCAGTGGTGATCGGCCTAATCAGGGCCCGGTAAAGAGGCAACGGTTTATTCTCCGGCCCTCTAACCAGAACCGTTCAAGTGCACCATCTTTCCCTTTCAAGCAGCCTATAATTATTCGTCCCAACAAAGCCCCTACTGCCTCAAGTCAGCCGGGTGCCCCAGGCACTCGATTCCCTGCACTGCCAAGTTCTTCAACTGGATGTTTTAACTGTGGCAAATCTGGGCACTTTATTAAAGATTGCCCCTATCCTCGGCAAAATCAGGCCAATAATCAGCAAGGATCGGGAAATTCAGCTCCAGGCAAGGGAAGTACTTCGGGCAAGAATACCAAGAAAACGGGGCGAGTATATTATACGCAAGTGGCTACCACACCGGAGGGAGAGCCGGTGATGATGGGTACGTTCCCTGTGGCCAGTTACCCTGCAATCATTCTTTTTGATTCTGGTGCTTCGCATACCTTCATTAGCAAGACATTTGTGGAGCAACATCATATTGCATGTCATGAATCAAAAGAGGGATTTAAAATTCATTCACCTGGGGGACACATTTTTACTAGAGAAGTGGCCTATGAAGTGCCAGTAACTATGGCCGGACGGAACTTTCCTGCTAACATGATTGTTCTAAAAGGCCAGGATATAGATGTAATTTTGGGGATGAATTGGTTAACTCAACACAAGGCAATTCTCAACACTGAACTCAGAACCGTCAGGTTGAGTTATAATCAAGAAGAAATTCTCCTGTCTCTCCCCAAAACCAATCCAGCCAAAGCTTCTGGTAGAGTCTTTGAAGCCATTGTACCGGAGATCAAGAACATTCCGGTAGTATGTGAGTTTCCAGATGTATTTCCGGAAGATTTGCCTGGACTGCCCCCTGAAAGAGATGTAGAATTTGTAATTGAGCTAAAGCCCGGTACGGCTCCCATCTCCCGAAGATCGTACCGTATGCCCCCTAATGAATTAGCAGAATTGAAGATTCAATTACAAGATCTGCTGAATAAAGGATTTATCCGGCCAAGCTCGTCCCCGTGGGGTTGTCCCGCCATCTTTGTGAAGAAGAAGGATCAAACCTTGCGAATGTGTGTGGACTATCGGCCCCTAAATGAGGTCACCATCAAAAATAAGTACCCTCTTCCAAGGATCGACATCTTATTTGATCAACTGACTGGGGCGAGGGTATTTTCCAAAATCGATCTCAGGTCGGGCTATCATCAAATCCGTATTCGGCCCGAGGATATACCGAAGACCGCATTTACTACGCGGTATGGATTGTTTGAGTATCTAGTAATGTCTTTCGGGCTCACAAATGCTCCTGCCCACTTCACCTATTTGATGAACTCGGTGTTCATGCCTGAGTTAGACAAGTTCGTGGTGGTCTTCATCGACGATATTTTGATATATTCTAAAAATGAAGAGGAGCATGCTCAGCACTTACGGATTGTATTGACGCGCCTGAGGGAACATCAGTTGTATGCCAAGTTCAGCAAGTGCGCGTTCTGGCTGGAGGAAATTCAATTTCTGGGGCACGTGTTATCAGCCAAAGGAATTGCGGTAGATCCTAGCAAGGTCAAGGATATTCTAGAATGGAAACCTCCAACAACTGTTCACCAAGTCCGGAGTTTTCTTGGACTAGCAGGATATTATCGCAGATTCATACCTGATTTTTCTAAGCTTGTGAAGCCAATCACAAGTTTATTGAAGAATGATATTAAGTTCAATTGGTCTTCTAAATGTAATGAAGCCTTTGAGCAACTGAAGACACTGTTGACCACTGCTCCGGTATTGGCTCAACCGGACATCAATAAACCTTTTGATGTATACTGTGATGCGTCAGGCAGTGGACTCGGCTGTGTGCTGATGCAAGAGGGCCGAGTAATTGCGTATGCTTCAAGGCAGTTACGCCGACATGAGGAGCACTATCCAACTCATGATCTCGAGCTGGCTGCTGTGGTTCATGCCCTGAAAATATGGCGTCACTATCTGCTGGGAAATATCTGCCACATATATACAGATCATAAGAGTTTGAAGTATATATTTACCCAGTCAGAGTTAAACATGAGGCAAAGACGATGGCTTGAGCTCATTAAAGATTATGAACTGGAAATCCATTATCACCCAGGCAAGGCCAATGTGGTGGCAGATGCATTGAGTCGTAAGACTTCCTGCCACTGCCTTATGGTAAAGACCTCCGAAAACACTCTATGTCAAGAAATGGAGAAGTTAAACCTGGGGATAATCCAGCAAGGAACTCTGAATCAACTAAAGCTTGAGTCAACCATTTTGCAAAGGATAATTGATGCTCAACAGGATAATCTGGGCATGAAGCACATACGAGAGAAGATCAGGGCTGGAACAGCCCAATGTTTCAAGGAAGATGATCAAGGTGTGTTATGGTTCAACCACCGCATAGTAGTGCCGAAGAATGAAGAACTCCGCCAGCAAATCTTAGATGAAGCGCATCTTAGTCGCTATTCCATTCATCCGGGAAGCACTAAGATGTATCATGATCTGAAACAACACTACTGGTGGACGAAGATGAAGATTGAAATTGCACGCTATGTGGCTAAGTGTGACACTTGCAGACGTGTCAAAGCCATACACATGAAAACTGCTGGTCCATTGCAATCTTTGCCAATCCCAACATGGAAATGGGAAGACATCAGCATGGACTTCATTGTGGGATTACCCAGGACCGCAAAAGGATATGACTCTATTTGGGTTATCATTGATCGACTCACAAAGATCGCCCACTTCCTCCCGGTCAAAGTAAAATATCCTGTCATTACCTATGCGGAGTTATACATTGCCCGTATTCTCAGTTTGCATGGTGTTCCAAAGACCATAGTGTCGGATCGTGGACCTCAGTTCGTATCCAAATTTTGGGAAGAACTTCATAAATCCCTGGGAACTAAGTTACTCCACAGTTCGGCCTACCATCCCCAAACCAGTGGACAGACTGAGAGAGTGAACCAAATACTTGAAGATATGTTACGGGCATGTGTCCTGGATTTCTCGCAGAAATGGGATGAATGCTTACCTTTGGCGGAGTTTTCATATAATAACAGTTACCAGGAAAGCATCAAGATGGCACCTTTTGAAGCTTTGTATGGGCGACGGTGTCGAACTCCGCTAAATTGGTCTGAACCTGGTGAAAGATATTTCTTTAGACCTGATATGGTAAAAGAAACCGAAGAAAAGGTTCAGAAAATAGTTCATAATATGAAGAAGGCACAGGCTCGTCAGAAAAGTTATGCAGACAAACGGCGAATGCCCTTATACTTCTTGGAAGGAGACTACGTCTACTTAAAGGTTTCACCAATGAAAGGCGTATCGCGTTTTGGGATTAAAGGAAAACTTGCACCCAGGTACATTGGTCCATTCTTGGTACTTGAGCAATGTGGACCAGTGGCATACCGACTTCAGCTCCCCGAAACATTGTCTGCTGTGCATAATGTGTTCCATGTGTCACAATTGAAGAAGTGTCTTCGGGTTCCCGATCGAACCGTTGAAGTGACTGATGTTGTCCTGGAACCAGATTTAACGTACTCGGAACATCCCATTCGAGTTCTGGATCAAAAGGACAGGGTTACCCGGAGAAAGACTCTTAAGTTTTATAAGATACAGTGGAACCAGCATTCGGAAGAGGAGGCTACATGGGAAACCCAAGACTTCTTAGATAAGAATTTCCCAGGCTTTCTAGCCTCTTGTAAGTTGTAAAGTTTGTATAGCTGTGTAATAAAGGAATGAACCCCCACACCACCCCTGCCTTGTACCAGAAATCAGGAAATAAAAACATGACACATTTCCTTTTCCATTACTCACCCTAGGACTTTAAATCTCGGGACGAGATTCTTTTATGGGGGGAAGGATGTAACACCCCTGGTGTTACTATAACTAAAACTTGAGCATGGCATCATGAGCATGGGCATTGCATATGTTTGACACACCTAGAGTGCATTCACTAGGCAAGAAATTCAAACAAGTTGTATTGTTTTACTGTTTTACAAATTGGACCCTGGTTTAAGGACTTAACCTTAAATAGTGGTTAAAGGGGTAAAACTTAATCCAAGTTGAGAAAAACTTTAGGGCTTGTGAGAAAAGTCATAAAATATCCTCAAACACTGAGTTGAATCACATTTATACCCCTGGATGCCAGAAACCCTAATTGGAACCCTAGAAAACCCTAAAACCAAAACCCTAGGGGCTTAAGTGCAAAATTAGTCCACTTTTGGGCTAAAGTGCAAAAACCAAGTCACATAAGTATTTTAAGTCAGTTGGATCACAAATATGTGATTTTGCAAGCCAAACCCTAAGTTTTGGACCTAAATGCAAAATGGGCCTCATTTGAGTTTTACTCTAAGTCTGAAAAATCAGTGCATGGGCTCAACTTTGGGGCTTTGTAACTTGCAAAGTATAGGGTTTTTGCCCTAGGTCACCACATCAAAGTTGAAGACCCATTATAGGAGAGCAACTTTGCTTAAGGTTGTGAGCTTAGTTGTTAAGAAGAATTTAGAGAAAAACCCAGTCCAAAACTGGCTGTCAGACTATTTGATCTGAAATTCAGTTCAGCAGGTGACTGACAGCAACTTCTAGCTCAAATTCAAGCATGATCCAGTGCTCAAATGTGATCAAATCCTATAGCTAAGTTGTAGCTGGTATGTAGCACTACAATTTTGGTGCAGAGACTTGGACCTGTTGTCACATGAAATCGGGAGAAAATTAACTCTAAAGTCGCTCGGTCAGAAGCGCTGATGAGTCTTCGCCATGGTACAGTGACCGGTTTAACTGAAGAAGAATCCCTTCGTCCTCACCGCCGATAGCCGCCGCCGTCGATCGCCGCTCGCCAAGATTCGTGCTCGGCGGTCACCGGATAAGTTTGCCGCGGTAAAGGTTCTCGTCACCGGTGAGCTGGCCACCACTCCGACGACCCTCTCCCCCTGTCTTCCTTCGATTTTGCGGCTGGCGATAGGTTCGCCGTCGACCGCCGCCTCTCGGCCGGGTGCCGCGTGGCTCTACACTTTCACCGTGTTGCCGTGACCTTCTCTAAACCCTCCGTGGCTCACCGGAGTTACCGCCACGTCGTGGCCACGAACTCATGCGGGCTTTGCTTCTTCCTCCCATCCGGCCGCCAGCACAGCTTACTCAAATTGATCGCCGCCGCCGTCGCTTCCTATAAATTGAGCCCCCCCAGCTTCGCCATGTATTTTGCTAGCTATCGCAACCGCTCCCACACTCAATCGTCCACCAGCTCGCCTGAATTTCGCGTTGCCCCCAAATCGGTTTTCCGCCGCCGTGAATCGAGCTCACCGTCGCCAGCCCAACTCCGGTCTGTTCCTGCCCTCTGCGCCTTCGTTTGTGCATGCTCATATCTCCGTGATGCTTGCCGAGTCCTTTAATTGAACTAGACCGGCGCCTATCGCCGGGAACACGATCACTTCGCCGTTGTGCTTACGGCCACCGTGGCCGGAGCTCCACCATCCACCAACAGTGCAATTAACTTAGGGGAAGTAGTCAGGCCGACCTCAATTTTGTGTTCACCGCTCGGAGAGCTCAGCCGCTGCCCCAATCGGCCGGTCTGCTTGCTCGCCGGAGCGCGGCCGCGCTGAGCACCGTCGAGGACCTTGTGTTGTGAATTGACAAGAACCCAGGGACCTTTTCGTGAACTGTCAGCGACTCTGTGAAATAATAAAAGAACTCATTTCCAGTTAACTAAAAACCCGAGGGCCTCTGCGCAAAGTCGCCTCGCGGGCGCGGGCGCGCGCGCGAATCCGCCCGGGCTTGGGCCGGCTGGACCAGAAGCGGCCCAGTACTGTTTAAGAGTTTTTCCTTTTCTTTTTCAGCAGAACTTTGAAAAACTGTAGAAAATAGTAGAAAAATCCTAAAATTATGAGACCAATTTTCCTAGGCTTGTTATTTTCCATAGTATTTAATAAAAATAGTTTTATGATTTTTAGTTTGAACAGGGAATTTTAGGATATTTAAAATAGCCTAAACTATTGATTCTGGATTTTTAGAGAATAAATAATAAGTCCAAAATTTCCCAAGCTTTTTATGTGAGCTTATCACATTATTTAGAAGCCATGGGTAGAGTTTGGTTTGATTTGGACCTTGTTTGATCACTAAACCCAAAACCACCCCCCCTGCTCCATGAACTCCTTTACTGACTCCGGAAACCCTAGGTTCTCGGAGTACCGTGAAGGAAAGTTGTATTCAAGACATAACTAATAAGTTTATGCTACCTTTGCATCCTCATGAGCATTCCATGACATCCATTCTTATGCATGTATATGATTATATTAGAGCAAGAAGAAGAAGAAGAAGTTTTTGAAGAAGGGATACCACCCACCTCTGATCCTCAGGCGGATAACTGCTTTTATTTTGATATCTGTGGATCCGAGCCAGACACCTCTGATAACAAAGGCAAGCCCCGGTGCATTTGCCACCTTCCTTGATGTCTTTAAAATCTTTCTCACTTACTTGCTGCATTAGGTGATAGGAGTTGATTGATTAAACAATTCCTGCATTGCCTTCCTTGATTTTGATTACCCTCCTTGAAATCCTGTTTTTACAAAAAGGTTTTACTTTGCTTAGTATTGCTTTAGAAAAAAAAGGATTTGTTTTACAAAAGATGTTTGGCAAAGTGGGAGGGATGTTTTCGAAAATAAAACTTGATGGTGGATCCATCACGGCCGTGATGGGTTCAACATCGGAAAAGATGTACCTCTGCCAGGTACCAAACTTTGGGTTTGAAATGATTAAGCTGAGACCGGGCGGGTGACTTGCACGAGAAGAGAGTCTCGGTGTAGTGTCTCCGTCTGAGTCGATTAAGGACCTTGTCGATGTAGGCTTGATGATCGAGGACCCTTTAACTGGTCGCATGCCTCGTCATGGGTAAGCCTTGCCTCGGGCAGACTAAGGCCGGAATAAGATAACACGAAATGGGAGTGGAGCGGTGGCGAGAGTAGCGTGTACCCTCCGTGGCAAGAGGCTGGACGGTGGTGTATCTGTGCTCTCGGTTTGCGTGAACCTGATCCGGTCTTAAGAACCCCGGTGGCGGGTTGACATATGCAAGGGTTAAGTGCTACATATGTCGTGTGATTGGAGATCCTCAGCTGAGTATAATCGATTCGGATCGCCGTACCTTCGCGGTTATGAAGACTTGGTCACTGCCCTACACGTAGCATTCCACTAAAGATGATGGGTTTTTGGCTAAGAAATTGGCTAGTGCAGGACCAGTGATTGAACTAGGGTAGAAAGAACTCTAGTGCAGGTAATTTTACCTAACTTGACAAATAAAATTGGATTTTTAAGGATCCACTTTAGTAAGCATTTCTGCAAAACAGAGTCTTTGACTATTGAGAAGCCTTACCTTGACTCCCATTGATCCAGCATACCCTTGAGCGTCTTTTCCTTAGTCGGGTAAGACTTGCTGAGTAATTCCATACTCAGGGTTTATCCCTTTGTTGTTTTTAGGTGGTGAAGTAGCAGACTTCTGCTGCTTCTGTGCTAAGGTGGTTCCCAGCGAAGAAAAGCAAGACTAAAGTGCGGGAGGACTCGGTCCTCCATCTAGAGTCTTTTGTTTATAGTCCTTCGGGAGAGGTTTGTGTCTCCCTGGTTTGTATAATTATTACTTTTATGCACTCACTTTTAGAACTGGTCTGTAATATATTAACTTGAGCTTACTTTTGGAAATAAATGTAATTTTATGTAATTCGCTTCCGCATATCTTTATCTCCGATGATCTGTAATGTCTGCAAGACGGGTGAAACGTTCCTGGTAAGGTAAGGAAAGATACCGAGCTTGCCAAGTAACTTAGGAACATCTACAGGGTGTCTGATGTCTGTTAGACAAGGACAACTGTAGGTGGGCCTGATTACTTGGGAGGTTCCGTCACAATCAGGTGGTTCAAGAGGAGCCGCCTAACACGGAGGAGTTCGATCTGATCTAGGTGGCGTTTCCCAGTCGACATTGGCGCCGACGATCCTTAGTTCGTTTTATATTTATCTTTATTTTGTAATAAGTCTTCCGCTATGTAATAAATACTCTGATGTTTTATGACATTTATCTCTATACACTCTGTTATTATATGTGTTGTCTTCTTGGCGCATGTATGAGATGCACCTGGCTTTGTTCCTTAAAGCCGGGTGTTACACATACTTAGGGGGAGATGTGCTACAACTTGACCCTTTGAGACTAACCATGTGCTTGAGTGTTCTTAATTTAGTCTCAAAGAAGGTTTGAAAGGGAAAAGGTGGACTTGGACCATGAAAGACTTCCACTGCACTCCGATGAGAGGGTAACTTATTCCAAGTTCATCTCATGTACTCCTATTGCCTTTGTATTCTGATTTGAAGATTTTGGTAAGGCAATGGGGTTAAAAGGCCAAGATTGATCCCGTTTTGGTGCTTGATACCAAAGGGGGAGAAAATAAGGCCAAAGCAATAAATGGATTGTGGCAGAACCTCCAAGTTATTGGGCCCACATGCACCTGTCCTTGTCCCGAAGACCTCAGACGGCTATGCATGTGCACCAGATAACTTAATAGGATCTGTCCGATTGCCCCGAGGGCATCGGATAAACCACTTTCAACCAGAACCGCGGGATTAAGTAATACAAATCACACACACAACATTTTTGCAGCGGAAATCTTATTACCAAATTTTACAAGTTACAAAAATTTTACATTATTTTATCGGAGTGATTATAAAAGTATAAGTTTGAAATATATGCTAGCTCAAATGACCATCCTCAATAAGAAGTATAAGGGAGTTACTTAGACTTATAAGAAGGCCGAGCCCACCGGCACTTAACACCATCAACAGCATCACAAAGTTAGGACCTGAAAAACAACAGGGAATAAAACCCTGAGTATGGAATTACTCAGCAAGACTTACCCGACTAAAGAAAAGACTCTCAAGGGTATGCTGGATTTAGGAATCAAGGAGAGGCTTTAGCAAGAATCAACTTAGATACTTTTGCAGAAATAGCTTACTAAAGTGAGTCCTTACTTTCAATATTTTAACGCCATATTAAGTATTAATAGACTCTATTTGCATCTAGTCTAATTTCACCATCTCATCAATACAACATCATTTTTATTCATAATGTTCACATCCTGACTTAGGTTGTTGGGAAGTGACCAAGTCTTCATAACCGCGAAGGTACGGCGATCCGAATCGATTATACTCAGCTGAGGATCTCCAATCACACGACATATGTAGCACTTAACCCTTGCATATGTCAACCCGCCACTTGGGTTCTTAAGACCAGATCAGGTTCACGCAAACCGAGAGCACAGATACACCATCGTCCAGCCTCTTGCCACGGTGGGTACACGCTACTCTCGCCACCGCTCCACGCCCATTTCGTGTTATCTTATTCTGGCCTTAGTCTGCCCGAGGCAAGGCTTACCCATGACGAGGCATGTGACCAGTTAAAGGGTCCTCGATCAGCACGCCTACATACGCATTCAATCCTTAACCAACTTGGGTAGAACATCACCTATTCCTAACCCAAGTCTTGATTTATGTACTTCCATCCTTAGGATTGTTTCTGTTCCTTAGGATGAAAAGAGCATCACAGGGAACTTTGCAGTAAGATCCCACCATTGCTCCAAAAGAAAATACTCTTGCGGGTAGAAGTCATCCTTTCTCGAGCTAGGCTAAGGACAACCTCTATCCACAAGATCTAAGCAGGGCTAAGCATTTTTGTAAATCATATTTTTGATACTTCATCCGAAGTATCTATAAAGGTATGGATATCAAAGAAGGCAATGCATCAAAGGGTTTCAAGCAACTCCGATAACCTAATGCACATTTCACTAGACTTAAAGTGTGCGAAAAGTATTTAAAAACACAAGGAAGGGGTTGCATGCACCGGGGCTTGCCTGGGTAACACTAGGTTAGTGTTGTTAGACGATGAGCACTTGACGACCATTCTTTCTTTTGGCACTTGTCAGGTCATCCATCCTTGTGTTCGTCCTTCAGCTTCACCATGTGGAGTAGCCCGCGCTTGGGGTCGACTTGGGTCGTCTTCCGCATCACGTGATTATTTAACGTACCTGAATGAAATGCATTATGCACATGAATGCATATCGTCAAGAATATCACACACCTAAATAGTGCTACGTGATAGCGAAACACCTAGCGGCGAGGCGTTGCACTATTTTATCCGAAATCACCAGTTATTGACGTACTACTGAGCGCAATAATTACGCTTCTCTAAATTAACCGAATCTAACGCAAACATTACGAAACACAACCCATACACACTAAGTGCAACACTCATGTTCCTGCTTTCTAATCGGATATAATTCCAAAATTAATCAAGAATAAATTATTTAACCCACACTATCATCCTTAGTAAAATATATTTTAGAAGTCTAATAAAACCTAGACTCGCTATTATTAAATGTCAACGATTTATCGATGTCGTTTGCTTCCTAAATATTTTGTGTAACAACAATTATCTATTTATGACACTTAACCAATCAACAATCATAGAACACGACAGCTACTAAAGCAAGTCTTAAGTGCATCCATAACCTTGGCACAAATAATTCTAGTCGAATAAGTCGACTAGATGATAGAAACACTTACACTATCCTTCACATTATGGACTAACGAATACTAGACGACGCTATTAATTTCACACAACTAGATTCACCCCTATCGACACCTAAGACTAACATATGGATCAAAAACAACTAACACATTTAATCTTATTGGCTTAATACTCAAATACTAAACCTCTCCCTCGCATCGCTAATTGAATCACACATCCGAAACCTAAACTTTACTAGCGAAACAAATACGATGCCACAAGCGAAGAGTTATTTTCACAAGCATCTAACACCACCACAATGCGCCAGTGCTATCGACAAGAGAAACGACGTAACTAACGTGTCTAACCAAATCCATCCGACCAATAGCGGAAGTAACGAATCGGCTTACCTCATCACAATCCGTCTCGATATCAGCGAGAACGATGACGACGATCACCGATTCACCTAATTCACCGGACACCTACCAAGTGATGCACACGGCCTCACTTCATTACTCTCTTCATCGCCCAAACACGGGGATTTCGGCGTGCACCCAGAACGTGGACGGCGTGCAGTGGCTGGCGGGGTCGCGGATGAGGAACGACGACGAACTCTGGTTCAGGCGTTTTGTTGAGCACCTGACGAGCGCCAATTCGGGCTTCACTTTCTTCTAAACTCCACACCCATTCCTTAGTGTGTCGGCTAGAGACAAGGGACGCAACGCACAGGGAGACGACCATGGTGTCGATGACAACGTGCACGCAGGTTCCACCCACACGGCGAGCTAGGCGAGCTGGACAGGACGGGGAGGGAGCTCGACATGGCGGGGAACGACGCTGGCAGGCGCGCGCGTTAAGGCTGGAGCAGGAGCACGCCGGCGAGCTCGCGCAGCCGATGAGCAAAGCAGGAGGGAGCTCCGGTTGGACACGGTAGAGGAAGCTAGGCGTCGCGATTTCCATGGCCGAGCAGAGAATCCGGCAAGAACGCAGCGGCCAGCGCCATTGCGGGGCGGAGTTCGGGGAGGAGCTCGGCAGAGAGCGGGCCAGCAGAGAGTGCGGCCGAGCAGAGGATCGCTGCGGTGGCCATCGGGAGCAACGAGCTCGGATAGGCAGGGGAGAGCGCTGGGAGAGCCGCTCGGCTGGAGGAACAAGGGAGGCACGGGCGCGCGCGGCATGGGAGGTGGACGGACTGGGGCCGGGACCAGGGGCGCGGCTATGGAGATCTAACTGGAGCAGGGAGCTGCGATGGAGGCGAGGGAAGGATGGAGACATACTGCAGGAAGGGAAGGACGCCAGGCTGAATTGGAGAGGGTGCCGACTATCCATGGGAGAAGAAGCTCCGGCGCGGCAGCAAGCGCTGGTGCACGGCCTCCATAGGAGCAGGGACAGGACGCGGCGTGCAGGGGAAGGAATGCGCGAAGGAGAAGCCGGGGAACTTATGGCCCGCGCGAGGAGCTCAGCGCGCGGAGCGGGGCGCGAGCTTGAGGACGATGGTGACATGGACAAGATGGGCAGGACCGATCTCGGCAATCACGGCGAGCTAGGCGAGTCCCGTTGTGCAGGGAGAAGCACAGGAGGAGCGAGATTCGAGGAAAGAGGACAGCGCGCGTGAATAAAAAGGACCAGGGGGCGGTGGCTAAAGGAAAAGATCAGGAGAGGTCGGCTGAGTGGATGAGATCGGCTGGGATTTTTCTTGTTGCCTGCGACGCAGATGAGAACGACGACAGAAAAAATCCCAGGCTGAAGGAAACGGCGCAGGAATAAGGAAAAGAAGATTTTTTTTAAACCAAAAATATCTCGTTTCTTAGAGTTAAAATTTAGAGAGATTAAATAAGAGGTCCTAAAACACATTTCGACAACGCCTTTCACTTTTCCTGGTTACGAAATAGAGGTTCTAGTTATTAGCACTTATGTGGTTTTACCACGAATTACCTTGATATGGTTTAATTCATACTGATAGATTTACCTGTGGTCTAAATATCTAATTCCATAGATACGTCAATTTGTGTGATAATCGGATCTCAATGATAATTCCTTGATTATCAATCTTGCGCATGATTCCTCTCAGACGATGCGCGATTCAGATTATTTTGCCCCCAACATTTAGTTGTCGAGTACAAATTAATTTGCCCGGGATAAAAAAATCACCCGAGTGGGTCGAGCTTCCGAATTCGTATTCGCGTGAGCGATGAATTTTAAATAATCACTGGACGCACCGATTTTTTTTCGGAACGACAATGTTCCGATCATCACAAAAAAGTTGGAAGAGCCCAAATAAATAGAAGTAAAAATGATGTCGCACCCACGACAAACGGAATAGATGCGATATTAAAATCGCGCTAAGCGAAGATGATTAAAATTTAAAATCCGTTTTATCCACTGATATTGCGTGCTTAAATTCGTACTCGCTGTCGAGCAGAATATAAACACCTGGGGTGTTACAGCCCTCCCCCCTTAAAAGAATCTCGTCCCGAGATTCGGAGCGAAAGACTTTTAAGAGTAGAGAAGTATGTAACCCAGGTCCATATCAGCGGTAATTACAAGGCAGTCCAAGCAAAGGCGAGTGTCTCAGAATGTGGTTTCTCTAGTGGACATAACATGTATCGACTTAAGCCAATTTAGAAATGTCCACCGATGGAGACGATGTCTGCTAGAGGAACACATAAGGTTCCATGTGTGCAGGTTGCTTTTTCTAATGACATTGTACTATTTGAGTCTGTTGAGCGAGCGGAAAATACGCGGTTTTACCCAAACAGAATCAGATGCGCCATCTTGGGTAAAACACACAGAAAGGAGGTTTACCAACAAGTGGTCACGGTAAGCTCGTAGCACATGAGACGAGAGTGGATGTTGAATACTGTCGCGGTTAACATGTGGCTAACCCGAGAATTCAAGTCCACGAAAGAAGGTATAGATTCAAGAGAATCACCAGTGGAGGGACCTAGAGAGGCTGACTTTGCAACCAGTCCATTTTAGCAAGCACTAACCATGGCTCGACTTGATCGCACATGCTAGAAAAGCACACGTGAGGTGATCGGGACACGACTAGAGTGATGACTAGGTGGTTTCTGGTCGACTTAATCTTGAGTCTTGAAAATACTTCCTTATGATGGGTTAAACCAAAGTGAGTTTAGACAACTCGATAAAACGATCTCTAAACTCAATCTTCGTTCATTGAGCAGTTACAAGTTAGTCAAAACCAACTTGTTGAACTACTTTTAACCTTGAGCAGGTCCTCTCAGTACCATTGGTAAGCCAAGGGTTGAGAGTTCACCCATACTAATAAGAGATTATGTATTTGGGTAAAAATCCATTTGGTTAGGTTGTTCATCCGTTTCTTTATGCGAGATGAATCATCCACTTGGTTAGGGAATACTTGGATTAAATAAGAGGGCGAATGAACAAACTCCTGCATCTCAGCAGCAGGGCAAAGTCAATCTCCAATTTGAGAGCTAATCAGTTGTTTTCCAACACTAAAAAGCTCCAAGGCTTCACCTTTACAAGAAGGATGTAAAGGGAACTTGTATAAGTAGTCACTACCAAGATCAAAAGAAAAGAGACCACACATAAAAGTGGTATACCCCTTTTGATCCAGTAAAAATGATAGATGTTGCTTGATCACTTCGACAAACAACACCAAAATCGTTTCAAAGGAAGGTCCATGGAAAATAACATATCAGTGTAGTTCCATAATGGATCATAGCCAGAGACTTCGATACCGGCATGCGCCAAGCAGCAGAATCCTGGGTGCACATTCACAGGAGGCTCTCAGTTTCACCGCGGTACCATAAGTCCTTAACCATGACACCATTACAAAACTGGCACCAATAATGAATCTCACGTGGTAAGAACAATTTGTGTAGAGATAACCTATTAATATAATCTCATAATGGATTATGACTACTAACTGTGATACCAGCGTGTACCGAGCAGCACAACCATGTGTATGCATCCACAGGAGGCCCTTGGTTTTGGCGCGGCATCATCAATTTTAGTCATAACGCCAATACCAGACATAACCAATAAGAAATCTCACACAACACAAATAGACTGGTCAAGGGTGATAATATACAAAGAGATACTCCACTTGTATGAAGGGTTACAAGTAGAGAGCCAAATAGATTATGGCCCAAGGAAATGAACAAGACATGGCCATAACCTAAACTTGATGGAAGGAGTATGATGGGAAACTGTTAATTCAGCCCCAAACATATTTCTATGCCCATCATAGGGATTACAAGGTCAAGGATTAGTATCTGACTAGATGCGGAGGGAAAACAACCATAAGATTAAGTTGGTATGCCTTTGAGAGATAGGAGGAAACCAAAGGCATCAAATTCAAAAAAAATGATCGAACATGTCTTTCCTAGGCTAGGTTGATGAAACAACATTGCGATCTTCAAGAACAGGCAAACTGGAATAGAGACATCAGCTTGCACAAATGAACAAGGGAATGGTTTTAGAAGGAAACATGACTCGAGATTCTTATTTTAAGCTTGGGTACATTTTATGTCCCACAAAGAAATTATCTAAGCATTCATTTACATGAGTTTAGTCATGGAGGGATAATGGTAAATTCAAATTTGGGTCTAGGTTCATCAAATAAGAACTTGGCCTAATTTTGGGTTTAGGCAAACAAGTCACCAATACTCTATCAGCACATCAAGTACAAGGGCAACTACATATAATACCTAAATAGATTACCTAAGAATGGAGGACATCTATTTCATTGGGGTTCATAACATAATATTACACCACATTATCTACAATCAATGGTTACTGGAATAAAGATGAGAAAAGCATTTTGGATGTATAGGTGACAAACATGATGCAACAATCAGGATGCATGCTCGTCCTATGCGTCCTCACGAGTTTTGCCAACACACTGTGGCAATAACGTTCTATATCGGTGGCATACTTATAACTCTCACGGTATTTTGCTAGTCGTCAACTACACATACGTTTTCGAGGTTAGTGTACCTGCAGAAAATTCCATCACAGCCCATTTTCCCATGATGCAAGATCACATATGACAGTGTATCACAGTTTATACTCCATATATTGCTATATGGAGGCCAGCTCATCATTAAGCGCCGAGCCACGCATAGGCGCCGTTGCCACACTTTAACCATAGGGCAACACATTATGGTAACTCACCTTCTTACCTGAGCGTAGGTGCGTCGTTACAAGTACATTACACTTCTCAGTATTCCCATGTCTGTATACCCATACACATCAATGGGGTACTGAATTCCCGAAAAGTAAATACTCCACATCGCAGCCTTCATATATACATATGTAAAACATGTATATAATCAAGCGCCACAATTAAGCACTTCCCTAGACCGACGGTTGTTCGGTCATGCTCTCACATCTCACCTTACCTGAGCGTCGATCCATTCAAAACTGAATGGCCTCAAAAATAACAATACACATGTATGCAATACCCCCGGTTGTGGGTTAGTGGTTTTTCAATAAGCCACCTGATAATTCTTAACTTAGGGCTTAATAAAGGATGTCGCTAGCATTATAGTTTTTTTTTCAAAACTGTTTTTCAAAGCCAAATAATGTGTTTAGTTGAAAATAGGTTTTTCAAAACCAAAACCTTTGTTTTGAAAATATGTATGTGACTGTATATACTTAATCCAGCTCCGATACCAGCCTGTGGCAGAACCTCCAAGTTATTGGGCCCACATGCACCTGTCCTTGTCCCGAAGATCTCAGACGGCTATGCATGTGCACCAGATAACTTAATAGGATCTGTCCGATTGCCCCAAGGGCATCGGATAAACCACTTTCAACCAGAACCGTGGGATTAAGTAATACAAATCACACACACAACATTTTTGCAGCGGAAATCTTATTACCAAATTTTACAAGTTACAAAAATTTTACATTATTTTATCGGAGTGATTATAAAAGTATAAGTTTGAAATATATGCTAGCTCAAATGACCATCCTCAATAAGAAGTATAAGGGAGTTACTTAGACTTATAAGAAGGCCGAGCCCACCGGCTGTTGGAGACTTGTTCTCAAATGCTATGAATTAAGAACAAGGCAACACAGAAAGAAGTTAATGGTTAATGCCCTTCGTCCTTCGAAGCATTATCTCCCTTAGGATATAACGATCTTCAGACGAAGGTCATGAAGGACATACCTTCATCATCACAGTTTATATTGATAAAAGGAGAAGCATATGAAACATGAGAGAATAACATGAATGATCATATAACACTATTACATGTCCTTATTATATAATCATGGAAGAATAAGAACAATATTGAATTACATTTGTACCTTCGGCTTGATAGAAGGCAAAAATACAAGCGTGACGCACGAGCGAGCACAAGTCAGCGTGAACAGTACGGGGGTACTGTTCATCTATTTATAGACACAGGACACAGCCTGTGAAGAATTACAATTATGCCCCTCATAAAAGTTTACAACATTGACTCAGACCTTTATGGACTAAAAGGTCATTCTATCTTTAAGTCGGTTTGTAATACCGAAGCTTCATGAAGAGGAACCTTCGGTCATCTCCTGCGGACAGCTTCAGCCGAAGCTGCTTCTTCCTACAAGACCTTCGGCGCGACGAAGCATAGCCCCAACACCGGCACTTAACACCATCAACAGCATCACAAAGTTAGGACCTGAAAAACAACAGGGAATAAAACCCTGAGTATGGAATTACTCAGCAAGACTTACCCGACTAAAGAAAAGACTCTCAAGGGTATGCTGGATTTAGGAATCAAGGAGAGGCTTTAGCAAGAATCAACTTAGATACTTCTGCAGAAATAACTTACTAAAGTGAGTCCTTACTTTCAATATTTTAACGCCATATTAAGTATTAATAGACTCTATTTGCATCTAGTCTAATTTCACCATCTCATCAATACAACATCATTTTTATTCATAATGTTCACATCCTGACTTAGGTTGTAGGGAAGTGACCAAGTCTTCATAACCGAGAAGGTACGGCGATCCGAATCGATTATACTCAGTTGAGGATCTCCAATCACACGACATATGTAGCACTTAACCCTTGCATATGTCAACCCGCCACCGGGGTTCTTAAGACCAGATCAGGTTCACGCAAACCGAGAGCACAGATACACCACCGTCCAGCCTCTTGCCACGGTGGGTACACACTACTCTCGCCACCGCTCCACGCCCATTTCGTGTTATCTTATTCTGGCCTTAGTCTGCCCGAGGCAAGGCTTACCCATGACGAGGCATGTGACCAGTTAAAGGGTCCTCGATCAGCACGATACCAGCCTGTGGCAGAACCTCCAAGTTATTGGGCCCACATGCACCTGTCCTTGTCCCGAAGACCTCAGACGGCTATGCATGTGCACCAGATAACTTAATAGGATCTGTCCGATTGCCCCAAGGGCATCGGATAAACCACTTTCAACCAGAACCGCGAGATTAAGTAATACAAATCACACACACAACATTTTTGCAGCGGAAATCTTATTACCAAATTTTACAAGTTACAAAAATTTTACATTATTTTATCGGAGTGATTATAAAAGTATAAGTTTGAAATATATGCTAGCTCAAATGACCATCCTCAATAAGAAGTATAAGGGAGTTACTTAGACTTATAAGAAGGCCGAGCCCACCGGCACTTAACACCATCAATAGCATCACAAAGTTAGGACCTGAAAAACAACAGGGAATAAAACCCTGAGTATGGAATTACTCAGCAAGACTTACCCGACTAAAGAAAAGACTCTCAAGGGTATGCTGGATTTAGGAATCAAGGAGAGGCTTTAGCAAGAATCAACTTAGATACTTTTGCAGAAATAGCTTACTAAAGTGAGTCCTTACTTTCAATATTTTAACGCCATATTAAGTATTAATAGACTCTATTTGCATCTAGTCTAATTTCACCATCTCATCAATACAACATCATTTTTATTCATAATGTTCACATCCTGACTTAGGTTGTAGGGAAGTGACCAAGTCTTCATAACCGCGAAGGTACGGCGATCCGAATCGATTATACTCAGCTGAGGATCTCCAATCACACGACATATGTAGCACTAAACCCTTGCATATGTCAACCCGCCACCGGGGTTCTTAAGACCAGATCAGGTTCACGCAAACCGAGAGCACAGATACACCACCGTCCAGCCTCTTGCCACGGTGGGTACACGCTACTCTCGCCACCGCTCCACACCCATTTCGTGTTATCTTATTCTGGCCTTAGTCTGCTCGAGGCAAGGCTTACCCATGACGAGGCATGTGACCAGTTAAAGGGTCCTCGATCAGCACGCCTACATACGCATTCAATCCTTAACCAACTTGGGTAGAACATCACCTGTTCCTAACCCAAGTCTTGATTTAAGTACTTCCATCCTTAGGATTGTTTCTGTTCCTTAGGATGAAAAGAGCATCACAGGGAACTTTGCAGTAAGATCCCACCATTGCACCAAAAGAAAATACTCTTGCGGGTAGAAGTCATCCTTTCTCGAGCTAGGCTAAGGACAACCTCTATCCACAAGATCTAAGCAGGGCTAAGCATTTTTGTAAATCATATTTTTGATACTTCATCCGAAGTATCTATAAAGGTATGGATATCAAAGAAGGCAATGCATCAAAGGGTTTCAAGCAACTCCGATAACCTAATGCACATTTCACTAGACTTAAAGTGTGCGAAAAGTATTTAAAAACACAAGGAAGGGGTTGCATGCACCGGGGTTTGCCTGGGTAACACTAGGTTAGTGTTGTTAGACGATGAGCACTTGACGACCATTCTTTGTTTTGGCACTTGTCAGGTCATCCATCCTTGTGTTCGTCCTTCAGCTTCACCATGCGGAGTAGCCCGCGCTTGGGGTCGACTTGGATCGTCTTCCGCATCACGTGATTATTTAACGTACCTGAATGAAATGCATTATGCACATGAATGCATATCGTCAAGAATATCACACACCTAAATAGTGCTACGTGATAGCGAAACACCTAGCGGCGAGGCGTTGCACTATTTTATCCGAAATCACCAGTTATTGACGTACTACTGAGCGCAATAATTACGCTTCTCTAAATTAACCGAATCTAACGCAAACATTACGAAACACAACCCATACACACTAAGTGCAACACTCATGTTCCTGCTTTCTAATCGGATATAATTCCGAAATTAATCAAGAATAAATTATTTAACCCACACTATCATCCTTAGTAAAATATATTTTAGAAGTCTAATAAAACCTAGACTCGCTATTATTAAATGTCAACGATTTATCGATGTCGTTTGCTTCCTAAATATTTTGTGTAACAACAATTATCTATTTATGACACTTAACCAATCAACAATCATAGAACACGACAGCTACTAAAGCAAGTCTTAAGTGCATCCATAACCTTGGCACAAATAATTCTAGTCGAATAAGTCGACTAGATGATAGAAACACTTACACTATCCTTCACATTATGGACTAACGAATACTAGACGACGCTATTAATTTCACACAACTAGATTCACCCCTATCGACACCTAAGACTAACATATGGATCAAAAACAACTAACACGTTTAATCTTATTGGCTTAATACTCAAATACTAAACCTCTCCCTCGCATCGCTAATTGAATCACACATCCGAAACCTAAACTTTACTAGCGAAACAAATACGATGCCACAAGCGAAGAGTTATTTTCACAAGCATCTAACACCACCACAATGCGCCAGTGCTATCGACAAGAGAAACGACGTAACTAACGTGTCTAACCAAATCCATCCGACCAATAGCGGAAGTAACGAATCGGCTTACCTCATCACAATCCGTCTCGATATCAGCGAGAACGATGACGACGATCACCGATTCACCTAATTCACCGGACACCTACCAAGTGATGCACACGGCCTCACTTCATTACTCTCTTCATCGCCCAAACACGGGGATTTCGGCGTGCACCCAGAACGCGGACGGCGTGCAGTGGCTGGCGGGGTCGCGGATGAGGAACGACGACGAACTCTGGTTCAGGCGTTTTGTTGAGCACCTGACGAGCGCCAATTCGGGCTTCACTTTCTTCTAAACTCCACACCCATTCCTTAGTGTGTCGGCTAGAGACGAGGGACGCAACGCACAGGGAGACGACCATGGTGTCGATGACAACGTGCACGCAGGTTCCACCCACACGGCGAGCTAGGCGAGCTGGATAGGACGGGGAGGGAGCTCGACATGGCGGGGAATGACGCTGGCAGGCGCGCGCGTTAAGGCTGGAGCAGGAGCACGCCGGCGAGCTCGCGCAGCTGATGAGCAAAGCAGGAGGGAGCTCCGGCTGGACACGGTAGAGGAAGCTAGGCGTCGCGATTTCCATGGCCGAGCAGAGAATCCGGCAAGAACGCAGCGGCCAGCGCCATTGCGGGGTGGAGTTCGGGGAGGAGCTCGGCAGAGAGCGGGCCAGCAGAGAGTGCGGCCGAGCAGAGGATCGCTGCGGTGGCCATGGGGAGCAGCGAGCTCGGATAGGCAGGGGAGAGCGCTGGGAGAGCCGCTCGGCTGGAGGAACAAGGGAGGCACGGGCGCGCGTGGCATGGGAGGTGGACGGACTGGGGCCGGGACCAGGGGCGCGGCTATGGAGAGCTAACTGGAGCAGGGAGCCGCGATGGAGGCGAGGGAAGGATGGAGCCATACTGCAGGAAGGGAAGGACGCCAGGCTGAATTGGAGAGGGTGCCGACTATCCATGGGAGAAGAAGCTCCGGCGCGGCAGCAGGCGCCGGTGCACGGCCACCATAGGAGCAGGGACAAGACGCGGCGTGCAGGGGAAGGGATGCGCGAAGGAGAAGCCGGGGAACTTATGGCCCGCGCGAGGAGCTCAACGCGCGGAGCAGGGCGCGAGCTTGAGGACGATGGTGACATGGACGAGATGGGCAGGACCAATCTCGGCAATCACGGCGAGCTAGGCGAGTCCTGGTGTGTAGGGAGAAGCACCGGAGGAGCGAGCAGAGAGATTCGAGGAAAGAGGACAGCGCGCGTGAATAAAAAGGACCAGGGGGCGGTGGCTAAGGCTATCCGCAAGCGTTCCCCCTAAATTTTTCCCCCTATATCACTTTTTTGCGTCACATCATCAACATTTCACCCCCTAAATTTTCATCTCCCGCAACGGTTTCCCCTATATTATCCCCCTATACTCCACTACAACTATAAAATATTATTATCTACCTCTATTCATCTTTTATTTCTATTTTTGTTCAACTATTAAATAGGGGAGCACTGTGCAAGGGGGCGCTACAGTGCTCCCCTTGATCTGGGGGACGTGCGCGTCCTCCCCTACGCCTGTAGCACGTAGGGAGCCGTTTAGCGTGCGCCGCTGCAGCGTGAGCGTCGCTCTAAATCGCTACAGGGAAAGGGGAGCGCGGGTGTAGGGGATGGCGCTGCAGCTAGCCTAAAGGAAAAGATCAGGAGAGGTCGGCTGAGTGGATGAGATCGGCTGGGATTTTTCTTGTTGCCCGCGACGCAGATGAGAACGACGACAGAAAAAATCCCAGGCTGAAGAAAACGGCGCAGGAATAAGGAAAAGAAGATTTTTTTTTAAACCAGAAATATCTCGTTTCTTAGAGTTAAAATTCAGAGAGATTAAATAAGATGTCCTAAAACACATTTCGACAACGCCTTTCACTTTTCCTGGTTACGAAATAGAGGTTCTAGTTGATTAGCAATTATGCGGTTTTACCACGAATTACCTTGATATGGTTTAATTCATACTGATAGATTTACCTGTGGTCTGAATATCTAATTCCATAGATACGTCAATTTGTGTGATAATCGGATCTCAATGATAATTCCTTGATTATCAATCTTGCGCATGATTCCTCTCAGACGATGCGCGATTCAGATTATTTTGCCCCCAACATTTAGTTGTCGAGTACAAATTAATTTGCCCGGGATAAAAAAATCACCCGAGCGGGTCGAGCTTCCGAATTCGTATTCGCGCGAGCGATGAATTTTAAATAATCACCGGACGCACCGATTTTTTTCGGAACGACAATGTTCCGATCATCACAAAAATGTTGGAAGAGACCAAATAAATAGAAGTAAAAATGATGTCGCACCCGCGACAAACGGAACAGATGCGATATTAAAATCGCGCTAAGCGAAGATGATTAAAATTTAAAATCCGTTTTATCCACTGATATTGCGTGCTTAAATTCGTACTCGCTGTCGAGCAGAATATAAACACCTGGGGTGTTACATGGATCAGCTACCACTTGAGAAATTTTGAAAATAGTAGAATAGAGCTTTTGGTTTGTCAAAACTCTCTTATTGCTCTCTTGTCAAAAGTTGGCCTCTTGTGGGGAGAAATGTTGATTATGAATACCTCTCTTTATGTCTCTACAAGTGAATTTGACTTAGAGATAGGAAATTGAGTTTGATTTGCAAAAACAAACCAAGTGGTGGCAAAGAGTGATCCATATATGCCAAATTTGAATCAAAACAATTTTGAGTTCTCATTTGTATTGATGTTGCACTTCTATTAGTTGCTTTTTGTTGTGTTGGCATAAATCACCAAAAAGGGGGAGATTGAAAGGGAAATGTGCCCTTGGGCCATTTCTAAGTATTTTGGTGATTGAGTGCCAACACAAGTGCTTAAGTGTTAAAGTATCCCAAGTGATGGACAAAGTGCAAATCACAAGTAAAGGTATGTTTCTAGACTTAGTACATTGTTTTATGGACTAATGTATTATGTCTAAGTGTTGGAAACAGGAGAAACCAAATTGGAAAAGAGATGACTTTGTTCAGCCAAAGTGTGCTCAGTCTGGGTGCACTGGACTGTCCGGTGGTGCACCGGACAGTGTCTGGTGCGCCAGGCTGGCTCTGGCAAACTTGCTGCTCTCGGGACTTCGATGGCGGTGTACGGCTATAAATCACCGGAATGTCCGGTGGTGCACCGGACTGTCCGGTGAGCCGTTCACAGGCGAAGTGGTCGCTCTTGGGAAGTGATTAACGGCGTACGGCTAAAAATCACCGGTCTGTCCGGTGGAGCACCGGACTCTCTGGTGAGCCAACGGTCAGCCGGGCCAACGGTCGGCCGAGGATTCCGCGTGTGACGCGTGGCCGAGCCAACTGTCACATCGGAGCACCGGACTGTTCGATGTGCACCGGACAGTGTCCGGTGCGCCAACGGCTCTCAATCTGCAACGGTCGGCTTCGCCAAATAAGGAAGGAAATCTGCACCAGACAGTGTCCGGTGGTGCACCGGACTGTCCGGTGCGCCAGGCGACAGAAGGCAAGATCTGCCTTCCTGGAATGCTCTCAACGGCTCCTAGCTGCCTTGGGGCTATAAAAAGGACCCCTAGGCGCATGGAGGAGAACACCAAGCATCCTTTGAGCATTGTTGATCACTCACACTTCATTCTTGCGCACTTGTTCGACATTCTTAGTGATTTGAGCTCCGTTCTAGTGAGAACCTCGTGATAGTCTTTTGAGCTCAAGTCTGGGTCTTGTGTGTGCGTATTTGCTGTGATTTTTGTGTCTTGTGTGAGTTGCTCATCCCTCCCTTACTCCGTGCTTCTTTGTGAACATCTTTGTAAGGGCGAGAGACTCCAAGTTGTGGAGATTCCTCGCAAGCGGGATATAGTAAAGCTAAGCAAAACACCATGGTATTCAAGTGGGTCTTTGGACCGCTTGAGAGGGGTTGATTGCAACCCTCATCCGTTGGGACGCCACAATGTGGAGTAGGCAAGTTTTGTACTTGGCCGAACCACGGGATAAACCACTGTGTCTATCTGTGTTGATCCTCTTGTGGTTGTTGTGTTTTGCTAAGACTCTTCTCTAAGCCACTTGGCATTATTGTGCTAACGCCTAATCAAGTTTTTGTGGCATTAAGTCTCAAGTTTTATAGGATCACCTATTCACCCCCCCTCTAGGTGCTCTCACCGGTGGGTGCGCGCGAGCGCACCCGCCGGGTGTAGCCCCCGAGGCCTCGAAGGAGTGGTTTGACTCCTCTGAGGTCTTAATTCTTGCTGTGATGCCTCGGTTGGCCTGGTTGTTCCCTCATGCGGCCTGGCCACAGCCTGGGTGCATGGTCAGGCTCCGAGTTTTTGAGCTGGTTTGTTGACGCTGTCAACAGTTTTGGCCGCAGTCGGGTGCGAGGGCAGCCCCCGAGCCTCTGCACAGAGCGAGAGGACGATCAAGGACTGTCTCGACTTTTATTATACGCCCCTTCGTCGCCTTTTCGCAAGGAGGAAGTGGGGGGGGGAGCGCCACATTACCCTTGGAGGGTACCGATCGTGGTGTTTCCAGTGAGTTGCTAATGGGTGATCCAAGTGGACGCTCGTGCCCCGTTCGTTAAGGGTCGGCTAGTGGCCCAGAGGCGCGCTCCAAAAGTACCTGCAGGGGATTCGCTGGACCCGGACCCATTTTGATAGGGTCCGAGGGCTCGGTGCCTCCCTCTAGTGGGATTCCATTACAAATCGTTCCCGCTGGTCTTGGAAATGTCCTAGGGTACCTCGGGAGCGTAGCCCGAGCCTCGGCCATGTAACGGATGTACCCAGGGTCATCCCTCACTCTGCGTGCTCTGGGCGGCTGCCGAACCCTTCTGAGGGGCCAGCCTGCGAACCCTTGATCAGTAATGGGCGTGGAGCCCGAGTGCTCTGTGGCGGCTGACGAGCCCTTCCGAGGGGCCAGCCTTCGAACCCCTGATCAGTAATGGGCGCGGAGCCCGAGTGCTCTAGGGTGGTTGCTGGACCCCGCAGGGCGCAACCTTCGAACCCTAGATCAGTAGGAGGGCTCGGGGGCCCGAGTGCTCTAGGGCGGTTGCTGGACCCCGCAGGGCGCAACCTTCGAACCCGTGATCAGTAGGAGGGCTCGGGGGCCCGAGTGCTCTGGGGTGGCTGCTGGACCCCGCAGGGCGCATCCTTCGAACCCCTGATCAGTAGGAGGGCTCGGGGGCCCGTGTGCTCTGGGGCGGCTGCTGGACCCCACAGGGCGCAGCCTTCGAACCCCTCATCAGTAGGAGGGCTGTGGGGGCGGCTGCTGGACCCCGCAGGGCGCAACCTTTGAACCCCTGATCAGTAGGAGGGCTTGGGGGCCCGAGTGCTCTGGGGTGGCTGCTGGACCCGGCAAGGCGCAACCTTCGAACCCCTGATCAGTAGGAGGGCTCGGGGGCCCGTTTCCTTCGTGGAGAAGGATCCTTTTCGAAATATCCCCTTTCCCGGTCCCTGTGGCAAGAGAGAGGGAGAGGGAAAACGGAAAAGGATTTGAATTTAAATAACGTGGTGCACCTTTTTTGACGCGGTCATTATGACAGAGGTGAAACGTCGCCCACTTCGCCTGCCAAAGGTGTCGCTTGCTCTGCCAAGGAGTTAATGAGACGGGACGGGCGATTCATGGGGCGTCTGTTGCGCGTGCGCGAGTCGTTCGAGGAACGGAGCACGAGCGCGTTGTCTTTACGCCATGGGCGAGGGCTCCCCTGTCGCTTCTGGAAAGGACGCGAGCCTGGGGTGATTTGACCGCTGCTTCCGCTCGTTTGTTGCAGCAGTTATTGCCGGTCCGCTTTTGGCAGTATCAACTGTCGCGCCTACCCCCACGGCTGACTGACCCGTGATCGCTGCACTTAATTGGCACTGTTGGGTCACACGCGGGGCTGCCTCGAGTCGTGACACTGGTTCCGCAGTTGAGAAGGCGCAACATTGGCGCAGGTGGTGGTGCGGTTTCCTTGCACGTAGTGACCGTCGCGCCGGTTACATGATATGTGGGACCGGGCCTCCGTGCTGGTCCACCGGATGTGACGAAGCCGAAAGGGTGCATAACCGCGGTGCGGTTGCATGCTCCCTGTGTGGCGGCTCGCCCTTTCGTCCGCTGGTTTCGGTGAGGATGAGGGAACGCTTATAACCGCAGGGTGGTTACATGCTTCACGTGTGGCAGTTTGCCTTCTTCGCATTTCGGGTCAGCTTCTCATGACGTGTGGGACCCAGCCCCCGCGTCGCAAGGTGGGAACCCTCGAGCACGTCGGGTGAGACTTTGCCCGTGACGCTTGGGGGTGCGAGTGAGGAGATCTGCCTATAAAAGGAGATCGATCCTCGGGCAGCAGCCATGCCTTCGCACTCCTCTCTTATATCGCTCCCTTCCACCTTCCGAGCCCGCAAATGGGGCGTAGCTGCGCGGCTTTCTTCTTGCTGCTGTTTGAGGAGCGCAACCTCATGGGGGTTGGCGCTCTCCAGTCGTCGCTCGGCTTCAAAGATTTTCATCATGCAGCCCGGCTGCAGTCCCTCACTAATGGTCATCCGTAGGGATGATCACCAGCCTTATGGTGGGGAGAAGCAAGCCAGGCTGCGGCCTCTGCCCCACCCTCAGCTTCAAGGATGTTCATCATCCGCCTGGCCAGGGTGCAGCTGCCCGTCCTCCACCTGGGCGACGGTCGTGCCGCACGTGGGCCGACTACGTCCAGGTCCTCCTCGCGTCGTCGGCTGCACCGGGGGGTCGCACAACACGTCGTATGCCGCGAGGGCGGTACTCATGTTCTAGGACGGCCTCGGCGAGGACGGGAGTGAGGACCTGCTGGTGCGCTTTGGGGGACCACCATTCACCGGCGCGGAGTTGGTGGGCAGGTGGCCGCTGTCATTGGTGGTGAGGTGGTGGTCGCCATAGGTGAGGCTTCCTCTTGCACAAGCGATGGTCTCCACCGACGAGACCGCCAGCGCCACCTGCGCTCCAGACCTCCGGCCCTTTCGCTTTAAAGGCTGGTTCTCGTCCTCCGTGAGGGACATGAACGAAGGCCTTTCAGCAGTAGCGTTTGCCCTAAGGCCATCGTTGATGTTGTCTAGCCGCCCGAGGCGGAGGTCGTTGTCGCTGCTGGTGCAGTGGTCGCCGGCGAGCTGCTCGGAGCTCGTTATCCCGCAGGCCTTCTGGTATGGAGGTTGTTCATTCCTGCGGGAATGGACCCGGAGTCCTGTTTGTAATGGTACCCTCTTGAGGGCGAGATGTAATAGCTTTGAGTACTAAGACATCCACCGTAGGTCGGGACACCCGCCGAGGGCGCCGCCGATGTCCAAGTCTAGGTACCATTGTTATCCCAAGCATGTGTGTTTGTTCTTTGTGGCTGCTGAGGCCTGAACATTTGGGTATTTGAGTATAAAGCCATGCTTCTTCCTCGTTTCGAGCATTAAGACTTGCCCGTCGGTAGCCGAACCACTTAACTGGGCGCGAGTTACTTTTCGCGGAAGGTGACGAGTGAGGTATCCGTATCCCGGAGGCGTAGGATTCCCTCGGCTCGGTCGGCCTTGCCGTTCAAGGTCTCTCTCGCCCAGTTTTAGAACCTTCGGCCGCTACGCGATGAGCTGAAGCTGGAGGCAGCGGTGGCGTGGACAGAGGCGGAACGCCACACCCAGCGGGTGTAGCCCCCGAGGGAGGGTCGGGCTTTGCCGAGGCAAGGCTGATCCTTCCTTGATGGTTAGACTTTATTTGTGTATGTAAAGAAAGCGAGGAACACAAACGACTCGAAACGTTTTAAGGGTAGAAGCGACGTAGCTGTTCGATGTTCCAAGCGTTGTCGTAGACCTCGCCTTGATCGTTGGCCAGCTTGTATGTCCCGGGCTTCAGAACTTTGGCGATGATGAACGGCCCCTCCCAGGGAGGTGTAAGCTGATGGCGCCCTCAGGCGTCTTGTCGCAGCCGAAGTACCAAGTCCCCCACTTGGAAGTCTCGGGGCCGAACCCTTTGGGCGTGGTAGCGTCGCAGAGACTGCTGATACCGCGCTGAGTGTAGTAAGGCCACGTCCCGAGCCTCTTCTAGCTGGTCCAAGGAATCTTCTCGGCTGGCCTGGTTGCCTCGGTCGTCGTACGCCTTTGTCCTCGGGGAACCTTATTCCAAGTCCGTGGGTAAGATGGCCTCGGCCCCATAGACTAGGAAAAATGACGAGAATCCCGTGGCCCGGCTCGGCGTCGTCCTTAGACTCCAGACCACCGAGGGTAGCTCCTTCATCCATCACTTGCCAAACTTGTTGATGTCGTTGTAGATCCTCGGTTTTAGTCCCTACAAAATCATACCGTTGGCGCGCTCCACCTGCCCGTTTGTCATCGGGTGAGCTACGGCGATCCAATCCACACGGATGTGGTGGTCCTCGCAGAAGTCCAGGAACTTTTTCCCGGTGAACTGTGTGTCATTGTCGGTGATGATGGAATTTGGGACTCCAAAGCGATGGATGATATTTGTGAATAACGCCACTGCCTGCTCGGACCTGATGCTGGTTAAGGGTCGGACCTCGATCCACTTGGAGATTTTGTCGATGGCGACCAGCAGGTGCTTGAAGCCCCCGGGTGCCTTCTGCAAGGGACCGATGAGGTCCAGACCCCAAACGGCAAATGGCCAGGTGATAGGTATTGTTTGCAGGGCCTGAGTAGGCAGGTGCGTTTGTCGCGCGTAGAACTGACACCCCCGACAGGAGCGTACAATCCTAGTAGTGTCGGCCACTGCGGTTGGCCAGTAGAAACCCCCACTTGGAAGTCTCGGGGCTGAACCCTTCGGGCGTGGTAGTGTCGCAGAGACTGCTGATACTGCGCGTAGAACTGACACCCCCGACAGGAGCTGTTCATTTTGCTGGGTGATGAAAAGGAGCTGTACCACCACAGCCCCTCGAGCATTCTCCAACGATGCATATCCATTGCCTAAGGACAAGAGCTGTTACAAGAAATACACTTGGGGGCTTGTGGCCACCATGCAGCACCTCGAGCCCTCCTGGGAAACGCTTTCCGACAAGGTTTCTACTGGCCAACCGCAGTGGCCAACGCTACTAGGATTGTACGCTCCTGCCGGGGGTGTCAGTTCTACGCGAGACAAACGCACCTGCCCGCTCAGGCCCTGCAGACAATACCTATCACCTGGCCGTTTGCCGTTTGGGGTCTGGACCTCGTCGGTCCCTTGCAGAAGGCACCCAGGGGCTTCAAGCACCTGCTGGTCACCATCAACAAATTCTCCAAGTGGATCGAGGTCTGACCCTTAACCAGCATCAGGTCCGAGCAGGCGGTGGCGTTCTTCACAAATATCATCCATCGCTTTGGAGTCCCAAATTCCATCATCACCGACAATGGCACGCAGTTCACCGAGAAAAGTTCCTGGACTTCTGCGAGGACCACCACATCTGTGTGGATTGGGACGCCGTAGCTCACCCGATGACAAACGGGCAGGTGGAGCGCACCAACGGTATGATTTTGCAGGGACTAAAACCGAGGATCTACAACGACCTTGTCGGGGACCGTAATTAGGGGTACCCCCAAGGCTCCTAATCTCAGCTGGTAACCCCCATCAGCACAAAGCTGCAAAGGCCTAATGGGCGCAATTCCGGTTAAGGCTCCGTCCACTCAAGGGACACGATCTCGCCTCGCCCGAGCCCATCCTCGGGCAGGAATGGTAGACCAAGGCAGATTCACGCCTCGCCCGAGGGTCTCCTCAAGCAACGGGCGCACCTTCGGCTCGCCCGAGGCCCAGCTCGGGCAGGCTTCACGGAGAAGCAATCTTGGCCAGATCGCCTCGCCACCCGACCGGATCGCAGGAGCATTCAATGCAAGGATCGCCTGACACCTTATCCTGACACACGCTTTCTAGTCGACAAGACCGAAGTGACCGAAGTCACTTCACCCCTCCACTGACTGACCTGACAGGAAAACAGCGCCGCCTGCGCTGCTCCGACTGCTGTGCCACCCGCCAGGGTGAGGCTGACAGCAACCAAGTCCAGCCTCGGGCACCATAGGAATCTCCGCCTCGCCCAACCCCAGGGCTCGGACTCAGCCTCGACTCAGGAAGACGATCTCCGCCTCGCCCGACCCTAGGGCTCGGACTCAGCCTCGACTCTGGAAGACGATCTCCGCCTCGCCCGACCCCAGGGCTCAGACTCGACCTCGACTCCGAAAGACGGTCTCGCGCCTTGCCCGACCCCAGGGCTCGGACTCAGCCTCGACTCTGGAAGACGATCTCCGCCTTGCCCGACCCTAGGGCTCGGACTCAACTTCGACTCTGGAAAAAGATCTCCGCCTCGCCCGACCCCAGGGCTCGGACTCGACCTCGACCTCGGAGGAGTCACCACCTCGCTCGGGCCAACCACGCCACAAGGGGAGGCCATCATTACCCTGCCCCTAGCTAACCCAGGCTACGGGGAACAAGACCGGCGTCCCATCTGGCTCGCCCCGGTAAAACAAGTAATGATGGCACCCCGCGTGCTCCATGACAATGGTGGTTCTCAGCCCCCTACGGAAGCAAGGATACGTCAGCAAGGATCCGACAGCCTCGACAGCTGTGCTTCTACAGGGCTCAAGCGCTCCTTTGATGGCCACGACGCCACATGAACAGGGCTCCAACACCTCTCCGACAGCCACGTTGGCACGTACATAGGGCTCTAGCTCCTCTCTGCTAGACACGTTAGCACACTGCTATACCCCCCGCTGTACACCTGGACCCTCTCCTTACGCCTATAAAAGGAAGGTCCAGGGCTCTCATGCAAAGGAGGTGGCCGCGCGGGAGAACGGGCAGCCTCACGCGCCCTGTCTCTCTCTCTCTCCCTCACAAACGCTTGTAACCCCCTACTGCAAGCGCATCCGCCCTGGGCGCAGGACAACACGAGGCCGCAGGTTTCCCCTCACTGTTTTCCCCCTTGTGTCTCCGTCTCGCGCCGACCCATCTAGGCTGGGACACGCAGCGACAATTTACTCGTCGGTCCAGGGACCCCCCAGGGTCGAAACGCCGACAGACCTCAACAAGTTTGGCAAGCGATGGATGAAGGAGCTACCCTCGGTGGTCTGGAGTCTGAGGACGACGCCGAGCCGGGCCACGGGATTCTCGTCGTTTTTCCTAGTCTATGGGGCCGTGGCCATCTTACCCACGGACTTGGAATACGGTTCCCCAAGGACAAAGGCGTATGACAACCGAGGCAACCAGACCAGCCGAGAAGATTCCTTGGACCAGCTGGAAGAGGCTCGAGACGTGGCCTTACTACACTCAGCGCGGTATCAGCAGTCTCTGCGACACTACCACGCCCGAAGGGTTCGGCCCCGAGACTTCCAAGTGGGGGACTTGGTACTTTGGCTGCAACAAGACACCCGAGGGCGCCACAAGCTTACACCTCCCTGGGAGGGGCCGTTCATCATCGCCAAAGTTCTGAAGCCCGGGACATACAAGCTGGCCAGCGATCAAGGCGAGGTCTACGACAACGCTTGGAACATCGAATAGCTACGTCGCTTCTATCCTTAAAACGTTTCGAGTCGTTTGTGTTCCTCGCTTTCTTTACATACACAAATAAAGTCTAACCATCAAGGATGGATCAGCCTTGCCTCGGCAAAGCCCGACCCTCCCTCGGGGGCTAGAAGGGGGGAACCCCCTCTGCGTCAAAATTTTCTTCAGGAAAGTTTTCTACCAAAACAACTTTTGTGCTTTTGACTATATCGATAGCAGGATCCTACAAACGAGTGAGGGAGCACGTAAACGGCAAGGCCGACCGAGCCGAGGGACTCCTACGCCTTCGGGATACGGATACCTCACTCGTCACCTTCCACGAAAAGTAACTCACGCTCGGATAAGCGGTCCTGCTACCGAACAAGTCCTAACGCTCGGGTAGAAAACGACTTTCGTGCCTTCGACTATATCGATAGCAGGATCCTACAAACGAGTGATAGAGCACGTAAACAGCAAGGCCGACCGAGCCGAGGGACTCCTACGCCTCCGGGATACGGATACCTCACTCATCACCTTCCGCGAAAAGTAACTCTCGCTTGGATAAAGCGATTCTGCTACCGACGAACAAGTCCAAATGCTCGAAACAAGAGGAAAGAAAACGCAGCTTTATAATCCAAACGCTAAATATGTTTAGGCCTCAGCGACCGCAAAGAACATACGCATGCTTCGGACAAACTGTTCCTACAGGAATCAGACATCGGCAGGGGGAGGAGCGGCGCCCTCGGCGTCGTTTCCACCCTCGGTGGAATCTGGCCTGGCCTCAGACGGCGACTCGAGCGAGAGGATCTCCACCTCGAAGCAGGACGCCAGCACCGCGCTTGGGTCCGCGACGGCCGCGTCAAGCCTCTAGATTTCGGCTAAGGCAGCCTCATCTTCATCGGGTAAGCAGTACCCCTCGCTGACCCGCTCTAGATCTACGTTGTAGTGGGAAGCGAGCACGACGAAGGCCCGCCTAACGCTGTGGTGCAGCGCCCTGTGGAGTCTGCCGCGCACTTGGCCGCCCAAGGCCCGCAGGTGACTCTGGGGGAGCTACCCGAGGGGATGTCATCGAGGCCGAAGGCTGGGCAAAAGGCCGAGATAGCCTCGGACATGGCCACGCAGTCGACCTCCTTATGCTCAGCCACTTGGGCAAGCGCCTTGCAATTCTTGACGGACTCGCTAAGAGCCGTCTCCAACTCTGAACAAAATTCTTCAGACACGAGGTGAATAATGAAGCTAAGTCAAGGCTACAAAGCGGGCGACACATACCTTCGGCCCGAGCGGACGCCTCGGCTAGCCGCCCCATAGCCTCAGCCAGCTGACCCTTAAGGGCCTCAGCCCGGCTCACAGCCTCGGTAGCCTGGCTCCAAGATTGGTCCAGCTCGCCGAGGACCTGGCCGAGCTCCAGTCGCTGCTGGTGCATCTCCTCGGCCTGGGAAGCCACCTGCTCCCGGGCCGACGAAGCCTCAGTCCATGCCGACGCCGCCTCTGCCCGCGCCGCCGCTGCCACCGACTTTAGCTCACAACAGAGCAGCCGAAGGTCCACCACCTCGGTGCTTCGTTAGGCGAGGTGCTCACTGGCCTCGGCAAGCACGGTCCTCTAGGACCGCAGCGAATCCTAGACGTCTCTCTCGCGGCGGAGGAACAGTGACTTGGCGGTGCTCACGTCTGCAAGTTCCTGAGGAAGGAAAACAGGGTATTACAAAGAGTGCCCTGGTCACGCAAGGTCTATGCCTAAATCCTTACCTGGAAGACCCTGGGAACGTCCCTGGAAAGGGTCTCCATGGCTGACCGAAGCGACCTCATCGCCGCCTCGATATACTCACGGAAATTATCCCGAGTCCTCTCCTCCAGCTCATGGTCGAGGGAGAGGAGGGGCTCTGAGTCCGAGGTGGCATGGCTCCAAAACCGGAGCGGCCGCCCACACCACTCATCGAGGTTGAGTCGCGCGGGGATAAGGCCGCTGCTCCCCAAGACAGGCCACGGTTCTGCGCGCACCTCGACCAACGCGTTGGGTCCCCCTGTGGCTAGTGCTTTAGGTACCACCGCAATCGACGTGTTGGGCTTCTCCTAGGCTAAAGAAGCAGGCCTCCGATTGCCGACCTCGGCAACAACGACCACCTTCTCCTCATGGCCGGGAACGGGGAGGTCGGGGACGACCACGAGCGGTGGCGCCTCAGCCACCCCGACATCAGCGGCGACGGACGGCTCCGTGGATGAATCAGCAACGGCCCCGACGGGAGTCGATGCCGGCACTGGCAACAAGTCAGCCGGGCTCGAGGCCGCGGCCGCGTGAACGGCCTCCCCCGACATGATGGCCGCTCCGGCAGAGGGGTCAGCCTGGGAGGCTTGCCCCATGGCAACTCGTGCTGCCTGGACCCCCCGCTCGAGGGCGCCTTGTGCGGGGGCCAGCCAACCAGCATGGCGCGCAACGGCACCGGCTGCGGAGGCCAGCCCCGTCTTAAGGGCCTTCCTGGGGGCCAGACCTGTCGAGCCCTGCCTCCGCTTGCTGGAAGAAAGAGAGAGAAAGCAAGATCAAGACACACAGGGAAAAACCAAAACAAAGGTATTCTCAGATACTTACCCGCTCCAGACCAAGGCTAGTCGTGCCTGTGGGGAGGCCCCTCGGGCCCCAGTCCCCTCAGGCGCTGCCGAGGGTTGCCCCAACAGCCCCAACACCAGCTTCGGTGCCGCTTCCACCTCGGACGCCCGAGGCGCCGAAGGGGCTACCTGCCCAGGCGTCGTCACGGCCAGGGGACCAACCTCTTGTACAGCTGGCACGACACTTGCTCTTGGAGGACAGGCAGATCGGCCTGACTCCCCGGAGTCGCCCCAGTTACCTCGGCCAAGGGGTCAAGTACCCCCTCAGCCTGCCTCCGCTCCACGGACTGGGACCTCAGTGTCTCAGCCCCAGGCGCTGATGGCGCCAGCCCACTAGGAGGCTGGCTCGGCGACCCCTAGCCCAACCTCGGGTCCGGGATGAGGCCAAGTCAGGCTAACATGTCATCATCCTCGTCATCATCATCATCGTCGTCATCGTCGTCGTCGTCAGGCGTCTCCGGCGACGGCTCCCTCGGGAGCCTGTCCCTCGCCTGCCTCCGACGAAGCTTCTCCAAGGCATCCCGAGCCCGCATCCGCTCGCGAGCCCGGGCCTTTTTTGCGTCCTTCTTCTCCTTTTCCTTCTCTGTGGCGATTCTTCGCATGGCTCGGCCCACCGCGTCCTCTAGGACCGGTGTCCGAACAGGTTTGTAAATCCTCAAACCCTGGGGACGAACAAAAATCCCAACAGTAAGGATCAAAGGCGTGAAGAACTCGGCGCAAAATAGAAGAAGGATCGGACACTTACCAGGGACACATACCCATGATCGGGGCGCATCGTGGGCTGGGTAAGGGCACCAGCGTCCTGCTTCCCTATCGTACCTGCTACCCGCTTGAGGAGGTCGTCGGCGGAGAGGGAGGCCGAGAACATCCGCGAGCCCTCCAAATCAACTCCTGGCTTCATCTCTGCAAGCCGCAACGGCCGCTCTGCCAAAGGGAGCACCCTCCGACGATGGATAGCTGTCACACCCGGTTTTGGAAGGCAAACCAAGTGCGAACTATGTACGTGCCAGGATCAGAACTCACGTACACAGCGATTACATAAATGAACATCAATGCACATTGCTCGAATAATAACTTAAAAGAGTATTAACTTATTACATCATAGAGTCATAGACATCCACACAGTCATCACCTTAACAGATAAATCAAAGTGCTAGCGAAACGCAGTAAAGATAAGGCCTTCACAGGCAGCTGACTGGGGTTGCCGCCAACCCACACCTAGAATTCGTCGTAGTCTTGGAACTCCTGGAAGTCTCCTTCCATGGCTTCGCCTTCTCCTGAGCAGTGGTTACAATGCGAACAACCTGGTGTTTTGTGGTAAAGCAAGGATGAGTACACATCAACGTACTCAGCAAATGTCCCGTTTGGTTGAAGTGGACTAGCTTTATGTGGGGTTAGGCTCAAGCAGTTGCTTTTAGTTGGTCAGGTATTTATCATTAGTAGGAGCCAGATTTTATCATTTACCAACCCATGAACCATTTCCTCATCGAGGAGCAACATCATCATATTCGAACCAAAATCATAACATAATCCTTGTATCTCGAACCGTCTGTATCTCTAATCAAAGAGGATCCCAAGGCTGCTCTTAACCGTGAGCACGGCTGATATATCAGTTTCACTACCCTCTGCAGAGGTCGCACACTTTACCCATGAGTCATGATTCCCTTTCTACCCGGGGAGAGCTAATCCCCATTGACCACTACCTAGGTGGTCCGGCAGGGTATCACTACGTAGCTGTTACAAAGATTCCCTAGAGATCATAGCCGCCCGTTAGGTTTCTCCAGTTTGATAAACACAGTACTCCTCCCCGCAGGAGAGTGACTAACAAAAGCAAAACGAAAGAACCTCGGCACTCAGCCTCGGCAGAGCAAGCACTGTGCCTGGACCCCATTGACGGCACGACGGCGAAGCAACTACACCTCTAGTTCCTCTAATTAATTAGCTAAGGGTGCCCCATTTCACCCTCATGGTTGCACTGTTATCCCGGGTGGTCTCTCAACGAACAGGTCCTTACGGAGAGGTACTCAGGAAACAGCCTGAGCCCCCTAGAGTATCACAAGATCATCAACATCATCAGGATAACAGTATCATAAATAGTCACATCATGTTCATTGATTAAGTTAAGGCAATAGCAGAATGCTAACCATAATAGCCCATGAGGTCACCAAGGGTAAAGTAAAGTGTAAAGCTAGTCAATCCTTAGGTTTCAAGTAAGTAATGCGGGATAGTAAGTTATAAGTGAATAGGACATAATGGGTCAGAGGACACTTGCCTTCACCAAACTGCTGATCAGGAACTTCCTCTGCAACTTCCTCGGGAAACACAGACTGCTCGTTGTCTACGTAAAGCAATCATTCACACTATGCACTTGGGAAATAACAAACAAAAACAATGTACCAAACATATGCAGCAGAGAGAGGTCACAAGTTCATAACAGAAAAGGGATAGGCACCCTGGTGTTCTCTAGGTCTGGGGTAGAGGACCATACAAAATGAGTCATTATCCACTACTCAGGTTTAAGCCAGTGGTGGGATTAAATAATTATCTGGTTTAAGTTCCTAAACTTAAGGGTTTGAGTCCATAAACTTAAGTGCTCCAACTTTTATTAAAGTCTACTATCTTTTATTTATCTCAAATAGGGTTCCAATAACCTTAATCCTATCCTAATGATTAACCATTAATTGGGACATGGAAACAGTAGGGAAACATTGCATAAACAGATAGATAATGATTTTATGAACATTTTGCAATTTGAAGCACCTAATTTGGAGTTCATATGGCAAAGTTATGAATTTTACAAGTTTAGGGGTTAAAAATATACCCTAAGGACCTATTTTGAATTAAATAAAAGGGCTGAGGACTTAACTGCGAGAAACCAGGGACGGCGGGCGCAAAATCCAGAAAACCGGGGGGTTCTTTAAGAAAATGCGCGGGCGAAGGGGTATCGGGCGCTTATAGCCGTTAGATCTCAGATCAACGGCCAGGATTAGATCCTGCGGCGGGTGCGCGGGCGCGCGACAGCCTGGGCGGCTGACAGGCGGGGCCGGGCGGGCAGCGCGAGCGCGGGCGCGGCGACTGACAAGCGGGGCCAGCGGGCAGCGCGGGCGCGGGCGACTGGCAAGCGGGACCGGGCGGGCAGAGTGAGTGCGCGGGCGCGCCGACAGGCGGGGCCCAGTTGGCAGAGAGACGGGGCGCGGGAAAACGGCTCTGGGCCGTTGGATCTTGGACGGACGGTTGAGATTGGGTTCGGGTTATTTGAATCCGTGCCGTCCGATCTAAGATAGACGGCGGGGATGGGGTGGCTGGCTCCCGTCTCCCTCAGCTAGCTGGGGCGGCGGCGCTCGTCCCCGCGGCGAAGGAGCTCGCCGGAGACGAGGGGAGCGGGGGCCCTGCGGGTTCCCGGAGCGACCTGAGTGGCCGGGGAGGTTGGGGAGGGCACGGGAAACCTATTGGTGGGGTCTAGGTCGGGGTAGGGACACCGGAGGAGGGCGGTTCACGGTGGAGTGGCTCGGCGGCGGCGCTAATCGACTCCGGCGAGAAATCAAGTGCAGCAGGGAGCGAGACAAGGGCCAATCGGGGCGGGAGAGGTTCCTTACCTCACGGCGAACTCCGGGGACTCCTCGGCGGCGACGGAGACGCGACGGCAGCCCGAGTCGACGGTGGCGGCTGCACGGCGAACGGCGGGTGAGCGCGGGCAGAGCGAAATAGGGAGGGGAAGGGGAGATTGGAGCACGTTCCGGGTGGCAGACATCGGGGCGAAACTCACCGTGGCAATGGACACGGCGGAGCTCCAACGGCGACCAGGAAACGAGCTCGGGCGGCGGCGGTTCGCGGCGATGGCGCCGGGGCGCGCGCAGCGAGGGAGAAGGCGAGAGAGGGGGCCGGTTGGTGCGCAAATGAGGGAGGGGGAGATGGCGAGTGAGGTTCGGGGCTCTAGTGGCTGAGGGCGGGGTTGGGGCGAGCTCCCCACGCGCGACGTGGGCGCGGAGAAGGCGGGCGCGCGCGGCTCGGCGGCGGTTACGCGAGAACGGCGAAGCTGACAGCCGGGGCCCGCGGCGCAGAGAGAGAGAGAAGAAAGCGGGTGCGGGCGCGAGGAAAGCGGGGCTGACGGGCCGGGCCCACGGGCAGAGAGAGGGAGAGCGGGCGCACGGAAGGCCGCCGCGCCGACAGGTGGGGCCCGCTGCGCAGAGAGAGGAGGGGCGGGAGGACGCGCGCGCGAGTTGGGCCTGATGGGCCGAAAGGCCGAAGGGGCTGGGGTAGCGGGCTGCTTTTCCTTTTCTTTTTATTTTGGAATTTCCTTTCTCTTTTCTTTTTATTTTCTCTATTTGATTCAAATTCAAATGTGCCACAAATTCAAATTAGACCTTTTGAGAATTATGCACCAAACAAAAGTGAAATCTAGGGTTCAACATGATGCAACAATTCATACTCCCTTAGGGTTTAACTTAGCACACTATTATTACAAATAAAATAAGCACTTTTCTCCTATAGAAATGAGAAAGAAAAGATTGGGGAAGGATGAGAAAAGAAAAGTAACACCTGAATTTGTGAATATGAGCAAAGAAATTTTATACCCCCAAATTCAGGGTGTTACAAACCTATCCCCCTTAAAAGAATCTCGCCCCCGAGATTCAGGGTTGGTCAGCAAAGAGTTCAGGGTATTTGGCTTTCAGATCATCTTCTCGCTCCCAGGTTGCTTCCTCCTCGGAGTGGTGACCCCATCTGACTTTGCACATTCTGATGGTATTCCTCCGGGTGACTCTGTCTGCAAACTCCAGAATCTGCGTTGGCTTCTCTATGTATGTCAGATCCTCCTGGACTTCCAAACCCTCCACTGGCAACTATTCTTCTGGTACTCGCAGACACTTCTTCAATTGCGACACGTGGAACACGTTGTGCACTGCCGACAAACTTTTTGGTAGGTTGAGTTGGTAAGCCACTTCTCCACGCTTTGCTTGAATCTGATATGGTCCAACATACCGGGGTGCTAACTTGCCTTTAACTCTGAACCTTCTGACTCCCCTGATAGGTGACACCTTCAGATAGACGAAATCCCCCACTTCGAAACTCAGTTCTCTTCTCCTTCGGTCCGCATAGCTTCGCTGTCTTGACTGGGCTATCTTCAGGTTCTCCCGAACCATTTTGATATTCTCTTCGGCTTCAAGCAAAATGTCGGGGCCAAACACCTGTCTCTCTCCAGGCTGGTCCCAATGCAGCGGAGTCCTACAACTCCGTCCATAGAGTGCCTGAAACGGCGACATCTTCAAGCTGGCCTGATAGCTATTGTTATAGGAGAATTCTGCATAAGGTAACCTTTTGTCCCATCCTGACTTGTCTTGCAACGCACAGGCTCTCAGCATATCTTCTAGGATTTGGTTAGTTCTTTCAGTCTGACCGTCTGTCTGCGGGTGATAAGACGAGCTGAAGTTCAAATGGGTGCCCAAGGCTTCTTGTAGCTGCTGCCAAAAATGAGAGGTGAACTGCGTTCCTCGATCTGACACTATCTTCTTCGGCACACCATGAAGGCAAACTATCCGTGACATGTATAACTCAGCTAATGTTGCTCCGGTGTATGTGGTCTTCACAGGTATGAAATGGGCCGCCTTTGTTAAGCGGTCCACAACCACCCAGATGGAATCATAACCGGCCCGGGTACGGGGTAGGCCAACTATAAAATCCATCCCGATCTCATCCCACTTCCACTGAGGAATCCGCAATGGCTGCAACAATCCAGCGGGCCTTTGATGCTCTGCTTTGGTCCTCTGACAGCTATCACAGATGGCGACATATTCTGCGATTTCTCTTTTCATGCCATACCACCAAAACCTCCTTTTTAGATCTTGATACATCTTTTCACTTCCAGGGTGTATGGAGTAGGCTGTCTCATGAGCTTCCTTTAGGATCAGCTCCCGAATAGGTTTGATGTCAGGAACACACAATCGGTCCTTGAACCATATTATTCCATCTTCATCCTCTCGAAAGTCTTTGCCTCTTCCTTCTAAGATCAGCTGCCGGATCTTGTTGATGTTTTCATCATCCTTCTGCCCTTCTTTGATCTCCCGCTCTAGGGTGGGCTCTAATTCCACTGTTACTCCTTGCGTACTGTTCAGGAAACCGAGACTCAGTCTGTCGAACTCCTTGGCTAACTCATATGGCATTGGGTACATGGCCAACATATTGATTTGACTCTTCCTGCTCAGAGCATCTGCAACCACATTGGCTTTGCCTGGATGGTAATGTATCTCCAACTCATAGTCTTTGATCAATTCTAACCATCTTCGCTGCCTCATGTTTAACTCTGACTGGGTGAATATGTATTTCAGACTTTTATGATCTGTGTAGATATCGCACTTCTGCCCATACAAGTAATGTCTCCAGGTCTTTAGAGCATGAACTACTGCTGCCAACTCTAGGTCATGTGTGGGATAATTTTTCTCATGGATCTTCAGCTGTCGAGATGAATATGCTACAACTCTTCCTTCTTGCATTAGCACACATCCCAACCCGGTGTAAGAAGCATCGCAATACACTGAGAATGGCTTGTGAACATCAGGCAGGACTAATACCGGAGCTGTAGTCAATCTATTTTTCAGTTCTTCAAATGCTTCCTGACACTTTTGGGTCCACTTAAATTCAACTTTCTTCGCTAGCAACGCTGTCATTGGTCTAGCAATCTTTGAGAAGCCTTCGATGAAACGCCTGTAATACCCAGCCATTCCAATGAAGCTCTTGATCCCACGAACATCCTTTGGCGCTTTCCAGTTCAGGATATCTGCCACTTTCTTTGGATCCACTGCCAACCCATCTTGATTTATGATGTGACCCAGAAACAAGACTTCATGAATCCAGAACTCGCATTTACTCAGCTTGGCATACAACTGATGCTCTCGAAGTCTTTGCAATACCATCTTCAAATGCTCTACATGATCTTCCTCACTTTGAGAGTATATAAGAATATCATCGATAAACACTACCACAAACTTGTCCAGATAATCCATGAACACACTGTTCATCAGGTACATAAAGAAGGCTGGCGCATTTGTCAATCCAAAGGACATAACTGTGAATTCATATAACCCGTACTTGGTGATGAATGCCGTCTTCGGTATGTCCGAGGGTCGGATTCTGAGTTGATGGTAACCTGATCTCAGATCTATCTTCGAGAATACGCTGGCACCTCTGAGCTGGTCGAACAAATCTTCTATCCTTGGCAGGGGGTACTTGTTCTTGACAGTGACTTCATTCAAGGCCCTGTAGTCTATGCACATCCTTTTGGTACCATCTTTCTTCTCTACAAACAACACCGGAGCGGCCCAAGGCGAGGTACTTGGTCTGATGTAACCCTTCTCTAACATCTCATCTATCTGCTTCTTGAGTTCCACCAATTCTGGTCCAGACACTCGGTAGGCTCTTTTGGAAATGGGGGCGGTACCAGGGATAAGCTCTATGGCAAATTCGACTTTTCTCTCGGGTGGCATGCCCGTTAGCTCCTCGGGAAATACGTCTGGAAAGTCCGACACAACCTTGATAGCCTCGAGCGGGTTGGGCTCCTTACTATCAACTGAAATCTGGTGACAGACACCCTCCGCTGATTTAGGCATCCTTAGCTCGGCCACTACCTCTTCTCCTGACGGGGACTTCAATGTTACGGTCCTCTTGTCGCAGCTAACATTCGCTTCATACCTCATTAACCAATTCATCCCTAGAATGACATCTATCCCAGGGGTGTCTATTACTATTAGATCACTAGGGAACCCTATCCCCCTTATTTCCACCCTTATATTTGAGCATATTTTATCTGTTTGCACTTTGCCACCAACCGAATTAATCCTCATGGGCGGCATCATTGCCTCTACTGAGATGTTATGCAATTCTACCCAGGTTGCAGTGACAAATGAATGAGTTGCACCAGTATCAAATAGCACTTTCGTGGGATGAGATTCGACTGAGAACATACCTACTGCCACATCTGGTGCATCCTGGATCGCTTCGGCCTCCAAGTGGTTCACCTTTCCACGGTTGTACGCTTGGTTACGATTGCCTGCTGCCGGCTGCAGTACACCTTGCCTTGTTGGAGCATTGGGGTTGGTCTGCTGCTGCGCCGCCTTCTTCGGGCACTGCATCGCCCAGTGGCCTTGTTCTCCACAGTTGAAACATCCTCTGCCTCCTCCTTGTGCTGGGGCTGCTTGGTTGCTCTGGTTTGCTGCTGGGGCAGGAAGGCGAGGTGCCTGGTTGTTCCGCTTCTGATACTGATTACCTCCCTGCTGGCTGTGCTGACGATACTGCTGCTGCTGCTGCTGATACTGCCTCTGAAACTGCTGCTGATGCGGACGCTGATTCTGATTCTGATATCCCTGTGGGTGACCAGGCCTGCCTTGCTGAGATGAACTGCCTGAGAACCGTGGACGGCTGATGCCTCCAGTCTGGGGTCCACTCATCTTGCGCTTCCGATCTTCCATATCCTTACGCTTCTTCTCAGTCATGATCGCCCTATCGATCAGGTGCTGGAAGGTGGGGAAGGTGTGATTCATCAGCTGGTAATGTAGGGGATCCACCAAACCCCTCATGAACTTGTACTGCCTTTTAGCATCAGTGTTGACATCCTCAGGTGCATAACGGGATAGCTGCAGAAACTTGTCTCTGTATTCACTAACAGACAGGGGTCCCTGCTTTAGAGCCAGAAACTCCTCCTTCTTCACGATCATCAGTCCCTCCGGCACATGGTACCTGCGGAAACTCTCACTGAATTCTTCCCAGGTGATGGCTTCAGGGTCAGCATGTGTGGCGAGGTAGGACTCCCACCAGGACTGGGCTGCTCCCCTTAGCTGTCGGGGACCATACAGAACCTTCTCCCTGTCGTTACATTGAGCGGTGCGCAGTTCTCTTTCCACTGCGCGCAGCCAGTCTTCTGCATCCATGGGGTCAGCAGAATGGGCGAAGGTAGGAGGGTGCCCTCTCATGAACTCACCACGCTTATCTCGTGGCATCTGGGGCATCTGCACTTGCAATTGGGGTTGGGGTTGCTGTTGAGCCTGCTGCATGGCTGCCAAAGTCTGCCCAATGGCCTGCACTGCCTGAGTCTGCATCAAGAACATCTGCTCCACTGTCATCGGGGGTGGCGGGGGAGGCTGCCTCTGTTGCTCTTCCTGCTGGTCATGCTGCTCTTGCTGAGCACGCCTGTTGCATCGGCGCCTGTTGTCAGACATCTGTGGAAGACATTCATACATCAGCATTGATCTTACAACCCTCCAGCATAAGAAAAGAGAATACGGAATTCTTCATGGCACTGAGTGAACAAAGAGCTTCACTGATCCTCATTATGATTCAACGCAGCTTCTCAGATAGAAAGGAAAGTAGAAGTAAATGGCTTCCCCACTAAATAACTGACTTTATTAACATTATAGCTAGGCCAAACTGCAGGAGAAACCCACAGGTTGGCAACAGTCATTACAAAGATTCAAATCCAGCACAAGTTCATCATAACAAGCATGCAAGCAACTGATAAGCAAACTAAACTAAATGGAAGCAACTGATAAGCAAACTAAACTAACTATCTAAGACTGAGACATCTGACTTAAGAATTTATTACAAACTTCGACGCTAACGATCTAAGGATCCAGATCTATCCTGGTCTTACAGGCAGGGGAACCATAAGTGTGGTGACCACGTGGCGGCGAGCGGTATGGGTGCTGAGTCCCAACAGGAGCAGGGGAACCACCCTCCTGGTGATGGCGCTCTGCCAGCTCAGCACGCAACTCCGCAATCTCCGTTCGAGCCCTGCTCAGCTCGTCTAGAGAGTGATCCAGCTCAGTGTTAAGCACTGCGACTAGGTTGACTGTGCTGCTCAACCTAGGGTTAGCCTCACCAACAGGCGAGACAACCACACTCTCTGTGCTGCCAGTAGGGCGGCGGGGGTAGTACCGAAGGTTAAGACCGTCAGCCATGCCACCGAACAAAGAACAGTACTGGGAGAGTGCACGTCGTGCTGCATCCTGCATCGCCGCCTCTGCAGTGTCCCTCTCGGAGATGGAATAGTGCTCCGAAACGGCCTCCGCACCTCGGAGGTCATCCTCCGGACGGCGAACTAGGCAGGTAGCCTCCCAGCGGTCCGGGTACCTCCCGCGACTGTGCTGGTAGACTACACAACGATACTCGATCGACCAGGTGTGCCGGTCAAAAGCCTGGCGCAGCAAGGTGTCGAGTGCGTCGTGGAAGTGACAACCGCGAGCGGCGTCACGGGTGATGGGTCGGGCGACCCATCCTTCCGCCTCCTGCGGCTCAGAAGACTCTGCGCTGTGGTCTGAATCGTCGTCGTCGGGGTCTCCTCCAAGACCTCCTCCAGTAGCTCCTCCAACAGCCGGGGCGTCCCGCGGTGGTGCAGGGGGCGCCTCCAGCTGGGCAACAGAGGAACGGGGCCTCACGGACTCCACCTCATGCTGGGATGAGGAGGAAGAGCCCTGCTGCTCTCTGTGCCGACGCCGGCGTTCCTGCTCCTCACGCAGGCGGTGGTGCAGCCTCTCCAGGTGACTCGACTGACCGGACACGGTGCGGTGCAGAGGACGCTCCGCAAGTCGAGACGGCAGGAAAGGAATCACCGACTTACGTGCAGTGTGTCTAAGACGAGCCATCTACAAAAGATACCGTAAGCATAAGAGTAAGAGCAGAACTAATATGACAAGTGAATAAACCATAGACAGAATAAGATAAAATTTTAACAAGGTATAATATAGTATATATATATGTAGTACAACATAGGGTTGGTCGAGGTGACCGACTTTTGAAGTAACATCAGAGGTCAAGGTGAGGGGGGAAGGTCAATAGTCCTTAGTACGACCAGTGCTACTCTAGGTCAGCGGTCCTACAGTCAGCACGGCTTTGATACCACTTATGTCACACCCGGTTTTGGAAGGCAAACCAAGTGCGAACTATGTACGTGCCAGGATCAGAACTCACGTACACAGCGATTACATAAATGAACATCAATGCACATTGCTCGAATAATAACTTAAAAGAGTATTAACTTATTACATCACAGAGTCATAGACATCCACATAGTCATCACCTTAACAGATAAATCAAAGTGCTAGCGAAACGCAGTAAAGATAAGGCCTTCACAGGCAGCTGTCTGGGGTTGCCGCCAACCCACACCTAGAATTCGTCGTAGTCTTGGAACTCCTGGAAGTCTCCTTCCACGGCTTCGCCTTCTCCTGAGCAGTGGTTACAATGCGAACAACCTGGTGTTTTGTGGTAAAGCAAGGATGAGTACACATCAACGTACTCAGCAAATGTCCCGTTTGGTTGAAGTGGACTAGCTTTATGTGGGGTTAGGCTCAAGCAGTTGCTTTTAGTTGGTCAGGTATTTATCATTAGTAGGAGCCAGATTTTATCATTTACCAACCCATGAACCATTTCCTCATCGAGGAGCAACATCATCATATTCGAACCAAAATCATAACATAATCCTTGTATCTCGAACCGTCTGTATCTCTAATCAAAGAGGATCCCAAGGCTGCTCTTAACCGTGAGCACGGCTGATATATCAGTTTCACTACCCTCTGCAGAGGTCGCACACTTTACCCATGAGTCATGATTCCCTTTCTACCCGGGGAGAGCTAATCCCCATTGACCACTACCTAGGTGGTCCGGCAGGGTATCACTACGTAGCTGTTACAAAGATTCCCTAGAGATCATAGCCGCCCGTTAGGTTTCTCCAGTTTGATAAACACAGTACTCCTCCCCGCAGGAGAGTGACTAACAAAAGCAAAACGAAAGAACCTCGGCACTCAGCCTCGGCAGAGCAAGCACTGTGCCTGGACCCCATTGACGGCACGACGGCGAAGCAACTACACCTCTAGTTCCTCTAATTAATTAGCTAAGGGTGCCCCATTTCACCCTCATGGTTGCACTGTTATCCCGGGTGGTCTCTCAACGAACAGGTCCTTACGGAGAGGTACTCAGGAAACAGCCTGAGCCCCCTAGAGTATCACAAGATCATCAACATCATCAGGATAACAGTATCATAAATAGTCACATCATGTTCATTGATTAAGTTAAGGCAATAGCAGAATGCTAACCATAATAGCCCATGAGGTCACCAAGGGTAAAGTAAAGTGTAAAGCTAGTCAATCCTTAGGTTTCAAGTAAGTAATGCGGGATAGTAAGTTATAAGTGAATAGGACATAATGGGTCAGAGGACACTTGCCTTCACCAAACTGCTGATCAGGAACTTCCTCTGCAACTTCCTCGGGAAACACAGACTGCTCGTTGTCTACGTAAAGCAATCATTCACACTATGCACTTGGGAAATAACAAACAAAAACAATGTACCAAACATATGCAGCAGAGAGAGGTCACAAGTTCATAACAGAAAAGGGATAGGCACCCTGGTGTTCTCTAGGTCTGGGGTAGAGGACCATACAAAATGAGTCATTATCCACTACTCAGGTTTAAGCCAGTGGTGGGATTAAATAATTATCTGGTTTAAGTTCCTAAACTTAAGGGTTTGAGTCCATAAACTTAAGTGCTCCAACTTTTATTAAAGTCTACTATCTTTTATTTATCTCAAATAGGGTTCCAATAACCTTAATCCTATCCTAATGATTAACCATTAATTGGGACATGGAAACAGTAGGGAAACATTGCATAAACAGATAGATAATGATTTTATGAACATTTTGCAATTTGAAGCACCTAATTTGGAGTTCATATGGCAAAGTTATGAATTTTACAAGTTTAGGGGTTAAAAATATACCCTAAGGACCTATTTTGAATTAAATAAAAGGGCTGAGGACTTAACTGCGAGAAACCAGGGACGGCGGGCGCAAAATCCAGAAAACCGGGGGGTTCTTTAAGAAAATGCGCGGGCGAAGGGGTATCGGGCGCTTATAGCCGTTAGATCTCAGATCAACGGCCAGGATTAGATCCTGCGGCGGGTGCGCGGGCGCGCGACAGCCTGGGCGGCTGACAGGCGGGGCCGGGCGGGCAGCGCGAGCGCGGGCGCGGCGACTGACAAGCGGGGCCAGCGGGCAGCGCGGGCGCGGGCGACTGGCAAGCGGGACCGGGCGGGCAGAGTGAGTGCGCGGGCGCGCCGACAGGCGGGGCCCAGTTGGCAGAGAGACGGGGCGCGGGAAAACGGCTCTGGGCCGTTGGATCTTGGACGGACGGTTGAGATTGGGTTCGGGTTATTTGAATCTGTGCCGTCCGATCTAAGATAGACGGCGGGGATGGGGTGGCTGGCTCCCGTCTCCCTCAGCTAGCTGGGGCGGCGGCGCTCGTCCCCGCGGCGAAGGAGCTCGCCGGAGACGAGGGGAGCGGGGGCCCTGCGGGTTCCCGGAGCGACCTGAGTGGCCGGGGAGGTTGGGGAGGGCACGGGAAACCTATTGGTGGGGTCTAGGTCGGGGTAGGGACACCGGAGGAGGGCGGTTCACGGTGGAGTGGCTCGGCGGCGGCGCTAATCGACTCCGGCGAGAAATCAAGTGCAGCAGGGAGCGAGACAAGGGCCAATCGGGGCGTGAGAGGTTGCTTACCTCACGGCGAACTCCGGGGACTCCTCGGCGGCGACGGAGACGCGACGGCAGCCCGAGTCGACGGTGGCGGCTGCACGGCGAACGGCGGGTGAGCGCGGGCAGAGCGAAATAGGGAGGGGAAGGGGAGATTGGAGCACGTTCCGGGTGGCAGACGTCGGGGCGAAACTCACCGTGGCAATGGACACGGCGGAGCTCCAACGGCGACCGGGAAACGAGCTCGGGCGGCGGCGGTTCGCGGCGATGGCGCCGGGGCGCGCGCAGCGAGGGAGAAGGCGAGAGAGGGGGCCGGTTGGTGCGCAAATGAGGGAGGGGGAGATGGCGAGTGAGGTTCGGGGCTCTAGTGGCCGAGGGCGGGGTTGGGGCGAGCTCCCCACGCGCGACGTGGGCGCGGAGAAGGCGGGCGCGCGCGGCTCGGCGGCGGTTACGCGAGAACGGCGAAGCTGACAGCCGGGGCCCGTGGCGCAGAGAGAGAGAAGAAAGCGGGTGCGGGCGCGAGGAAAGCGGGGCTGACGGGCCGGGCCCACGGGCAGAGAGAGGGAGAGCGGGCGCACGGAAGGTCGCCGCGCCGACAGGTGGGGCCCGCTGCGCAGAGAGAGGAGGGGCGGGAGGACGCGCGCGCGAGTTGGGCCTGATGGGCCGAAAGGCCGAAGGGGCTGGGGTAGCGGGCTGCTTTTCCTTTTCTTTTTATTTTGGAATTTCCTTTCTCTTTTCTTTTTATTTTCTCTATTTGATTCAAATTCAAATGTGCCACAAATTCAAATTAGACCTTTTGAGAATTATGCACCAAACAAAAGTGAAATCTAGGGTTCAACATGATGCAACAATTCATACTCCCTTAGGGTTTAACTTAGCACACTATTATTACAAATAAAATAAGCACTTTTCTCCTATAGAAATGAGAAAGAAAAGATTGGGGAAGGATGAGAAAAGAAAAGTAACACCTGAATTTGTGAATATGAGCAAAGAAATTTTATACCCCCAAATTCAGGGTGTTACAATAGCGGCGACGACCCCGCAGCGGTAAGGCTCCATCTCGTAACTTCTGCAAGGCCTGCAGAATAGGCTGGAGCTTCTCCTATTTCTCGCGCGTGGCCCCCCAGCGCCAGTTAACGCTAGCGGTGGTCACCACTCGTTGAGAAAACGGTGGAAGCCTCTCGTCGTCGTTACGGAGATAAAACCACCGGTTCTGCCACCCCTTGTTCGAAGGTGCAAGGGAGACAGGGATGTACTGCTGCGTGCGCCCTGGCCTCAGCTGCAGGGTGCAGCCACCGGCCCGCACCGCCATACGGACTTTCTTTGCCTCCGTCGTCGCGGCAAAGAACTCCGCAGTGAAGAGATGGATCCACAGATCCTAGTGAGGGTCAATCCCCAAAAAACCCTCACAAACCGCCACCAAGATGGCCGCTTGCGCAATGGAGTTGGGGTTGAAGTTGTGCAGCTCCACCCCATAGTAGTGCAGGAGCGCCCGCATGAAGCGGCTCGCTGGCATGCCAAACCCCCGCTCATGGAAGGGGATAAAGCTGACCACGTACCCCGGCGGCGGAGTCGGGCCGACCCCACTCCCGAGGGCCATCCACTCCGGCTGCGGCTCGTCGGAGAGGGGACGCAGCAAACCATCGGTGACAAGGGCCTCCAGGTCCCCCACAGAAACGATAGAAAAAGGCCACGGGTCGCGCGGTAGAACAACGGTCACCTTGTCAGCCATCGCCGAACGGAAGCGGTGGCGGCGGAGGGGACAAGGTGCGCGGTTTTCTTTTCTCTGGCTATTCTCTTAGGTTGCAAAAACCGAAGCAGAAGGCAAGCACAAACGGCAGGGTAAAGAACCACCACCGGCCCCTCTTCAGGGTATATAAAGGCCCGGGTGAGGGCCATTCAAAACTTCGCCCGAACCCACCGCGAAATTCAAACCCGAAGGTGAAACGGTCTTTCTGTTCCTCGAATGACTCGCGCACGCGCAATAGACGCCCCACGAATCTCCCGTGCCGTCGCATTAACTCCTTGGCAGAGCAAGCGACACCTTTGGCAGGCGAAGCGGGCGACGTTTCATCTCCGTCATAATGACCGCATCAAAAAAGGTGCGCCACGTTATTTAAATTCATATCCTTTTCTGTTTTCCCTCTCTCTCTCTTGCCACAGGGACCGGGAAAGGGGATATTTCGAAAAGGATCCTTCTCCGCGAAGGAAACGAGCCCCCGAGCCCTCCTACTAATCAAGGGTTCGAAGGCTGCGTCGTGCGGGGTCCAGCAGCCACCCAGAGCACTCGGGCCCTCGAGCCCTCCTACTGATCAGGGGTTCGAAGGTTGTGCCCTGCGGGGTCCAGCAGCCGCCCTAGAGCACACGGGCTCCCGAGCCCTCCTACTGATCAGGGATTCGAAGGCTGCGCCCTGCGGGGTCCAGCAGCCGCCCTAGAGCACTCGGGCCCCCGAGCCCTCCTACTGATCAGGGGTTCGAAGGTTGCGCCTTGCCGGGTCCAGCAGCCGCCCCAGAACCCTCCTACTGATCAGGGGTTCGAAAGCTGCGCCCTGCGGGGTCCAGCAACCGCCCCAGAGCACACGGGCCCCCAAGCCCTCCTACTGATCAGGGGTTCGAAGGCTGCGCCCTGTGGGGTCCAGTAGCCACCCCAGAGCACTCGGGCCCCCGAGCCCTCCTACTGATCAGGGGTTCGAAGGTTGCGCCCTGCGGGGTCCAGCAGCCGCCCCAGAGCCCTCCTACTGATCAGGGGTTCGAAGGTTGCGCCCTGCGGGGTCCAGCAGCCACCCCAGAGCACACACCCCCCGAGCCCTCCTACTGATCAGGGGTTCGAAGGCTGCGCCCTATGGGGTCCAGCAGCCGCCCCAGAGCACTCGGGCCCCCGAGCCCTCCTACTGATCAGGGGTTCGAAGGTTGCGCCCTGCGGGGTCCAGCAATCGCCCCAGAGCACTCGGGCCCCCGAGCCCTCCTACTTATCAGGGGTTCAAAGGTTGCGCCCTGCGGGGTCCAGCAACCGCCCCAGAGCACTCGGGCTCCGCGCCCATTACTGATCAGGGGTTCAAAGGCTGGCCCCTCGGAAGGGCTCGACAGCCGCCCTAGAGCACTTGGGCTCCGCGCCCATTACTGATCAGGGGTTCGCAGGCTGGCCCCTCGGAAGGGTTCGACAGCCGCCCCAGAGCACGTAGAGTGATGGATGACCCTGGGTACGTCCGTTACATGGTCGAGGCTCGGGCTATGCTCCTGAGGTACCCTAGGACATTTCCGAGACCAATGGGAACGATTAGTAATGGAATCCCACCGGAGGGAGGCACCGAGCCCTTGGACCCTATCGAAATGGGTCCGGGTCCAGTGAATCCCCTGCAGGTACTTTTGGAGCGTGCCTCTAGGCCACTACCCGACCCTTAACAAACGGGGCACGGACGTCCACTTGGATCACCCGTTAGCAACTCACTGGAAACACCATGATCGATATCCTCCGAGGGTAACGTGGCGCTTTCGCCCCCTTCCTCCTTGCGAAAAGGCGACGAAGGGGCGTATAATAAAAGTCAAGACAGTCCTTGATCGTCCTCTCGCTCCATGTAGAGGCTCAGGGGCTGCCCTCGCACCCAGCTGCGGCCAAAACTGTTGACAGCATCAACAAACCAGCTCAAAAACTTGGAGCCTGACCATGCACCCAGGCTGCGGGCAAGACGCATGAGGGAACAACCAGGCCGACCGAGGCATCACAGCAAGAATTAAGACCTCAGAGGAGTCAAACCACTCCTCCGAGGCCTCAGGGGCTGTTGGGGGCCTTCGTCCTCCGAAGGTCCTCAAAAACATGATTTGACAATGTTTTCCAAGTGGGTTATGTGAACAGGTATCTTCGGACTCAGAATTATGAACATGAAGTACGGTCAGGACGAAGCCTGAATCAGACGAAGGGGGATTAAAATGGAGGACGGGCTGATTACCAAGCTTCGCGAAGGATGGTGCACAGCCGAAGCTGTGCGCAGGGAAGCTTCGTCGCGATAGCAGAGAGGGGAACCGACTTAAAGATGAAAAGACTACTTAGGCCTTGATAGATTTCCATAAGTCATTAGCAAATGTAATGGACATGAATGTAATTTTAAGTGGGCTGCGTCCCGCGTCTATAAATAGATGAACAGTACTCCAGTACTGTTCAGGCTGAGCTGGCATTTACTTTTGCGTCATCCGTGTACTTTTGTCTTTCTGCAATCCGAAGGTACACTTGTAATTTGAAGTCATTTCTATTGATATACGATAATAAAATAGAAATGACATGATAATAAAGTTTAAATGTTTATATTACTTTTAATGTTGCTGATAAGTCCTTCGTCATAACTTATTGCACTTACGAAGGTACATTATTTGTGACCTTCGTCCGGAGTACATTATATCCTGAAGGGAAATAATGTTTCGAGGGACGAAGGACCTTATCATTTAACACTTTTTATGTTGCCTTGTTCTTAATCCGAAGCATTTGAGAACAAGTCCCCAACATTGGCGCCCACCTCCGGTGAACTCACTTCCATTTCGAGTTTTTCGAACACCTTCGGAAGCTATAGACCCTCGCTATGGCGCCGAAGAAAGCTTCAGCGACTGGGGCTGCAGCACTGCAACCGCTGGACCCCAACCAGGAGACCGTCTCTCTTCGGGAGGCCCGAAGCCAGAAGAGGAAGGCCATCAGCCCGACGCTTCAGGAGGATGAACTAGACCAAGAGATCAGGGATATGGAGATGCTTCATCAACAGGTGCAGAGGAAAAAGGAAAAGATGGCCAGGCTAGCTGAGCTGCAAAGGCAGATAGACGAAGCTTCTGAAGAAGTCCGTCATCTTACCCACGATGAGCAGAACCGAAGGCCTCAACAAAAAGACCTTCATCAGGAGGGCTTCTTCAACGAAGATGACTGGTATGACAATTTCCATCATGGAAATTTTGTTTTTGATGATGCTTCTCCTCTGTCCGCTGAGCTGCAGGCTACACCTTGGCCTCCGTCCTATAAGCCACCCCAGCTTCCCATGTTCGATGGCCATTCAGACCCGAAGCAGTTCTTGATGAGTTACGAAGCAACAGTGTCTTCGTATGGTGGCAATGCTGCAGTCATGGCAAAGTCTTTCGTTATGGCCGTCAGGAGTGTTGCTCAGACCTGGTATTCCTCCCTTCGACCAGGAATGATCACTTCATGGCAGAAGCTGAAGGATATGTTATTAACCAGCTTTCAAGGATTTCAGACGAAGCCGGTCACTGCTCAAGCCTTGTTCCAGTGCACTCAGGATCATGAAGAATACCTTCAGGCGTATGTCAGAAGGTTCCTGCGTTTGAGGGCGCAAGCACCAACGGTGCCCAATGAAATTGTCATCGAAGCCATGATCAAGGGGCTTTGTCCTGGACCTGCAGCTCAATACTTTGCTAGGAAGCCTCCTCAGACTCTGGAGAAGCTGCTCCAAAAGATGGACGAGTACATTCGTGCCGACAATGACTTTCGCCAAAGAAGGGAGGAGGCTTTCAGATTTTCTGAAATGACCAGGGGCTTCGGAGGAAGATTTTATCCGAGGCATGTCAGGTCCATCCACAACTCTACTCAAAATGATGATAAGGGGAGTCAGCAGAACAGACCGCAGAGCTCCTCACAGGCTTCGGGGCAACAACAAACTTTCTTCCGGCCACTAGCTCCAAGAGGCAGAGGCGCCAGGGGCTTCGGTGGAAGATTTGGAGATCAACCAAGGAGGGTATTTTGCTTATTCTGTGGTGAAAACAAGGGCCATACCACCAGGATGTGCCATGTCACCATCCAGAAACAAAAGGAGCTAGCAGAAGCTGCAGCGCAATAGGGCCAGCCGAAGCAGGTCATGCATACTGCTTCGTACCATCAGCCTTACATCCCGGAATACGTGGGCAACCACCCTGCAGTTTCCGTAGCTTCGGCGAGTCAACCTCACGCTTCATGGCAACAGCCCCCGCCCCCACCTCCGCTGCAACAAGGCCAACAGCCAGAAGGGAGCCAATATGTTCCGCACCAAAGGGATCTCAGAGAGCAATCTGAAGCTCGCACAGTCAATAGTACTGTGCCAGAGTCGAAGCACATTTATTGACAAATATCCTACTTTGATAGCAGTCTTTTCCGTTTAGTTCTATTTTCTGTGTAATAAAGAACATTTCAGTTTTCAAGTAATAGTTTCGTGGTTGGTTATCAGGAAAACCTATTTTCTCCACAGGCTTAAGTTGCTGAAGCTTAAAAATTTGCGGCAACAAGGAGGACCTTCGAATCATTAAAAATCCTTCGAAGCAACAAAAAGTCGTTCTAAGGAACGCAGAGTAAGTTGCTGAAGTTACAAAAAGCCGTTCCAAAGGGAGCGCAGTGTAAGTTTTTTGCTCCAAAGACGTTCCTAAGGGAATGCAGAGCTTACAGCGAAAAGTCAACGCTGATACCGCCTAAGTAAAAGGCGAAGAAGCTCCAAAGACGTTCCTAAGGGAATGCAGAGCTTACAAAGATATTTTGTGTGTATCTTCGGAGCAAACGTCATTTGCATAACATAACATCATCACATCATTTTGCATAGCATAAGCATCATACATCATGTTGCATATGGCAAAAGAAGGGGACACAGTATCAACCTTCGAAAGGACGCTTTGAGAAAGTGAAAATTGTGTAAAGTCACGAGGGAATACAATGATAATCTTCGGAATACAGCTTCGGAGAATGTTTTCACGAAGCATGGACGTGCTTCATCAGAGTAATATCAAAATTGCACAGCTTCGGAGAATGTTTTCACGAAGCGTGGACGTGAGTCATCAGAATAGTTTTAACGGAGAATGTCTTCTTCACGAAGCATGAAAAGAAGGGAAGGTGTTTTTTCGCCGAAGGCTCAAAAATGGTATGTATGTAGAATTTCATGCATCGTAAAGAATTGAATAATGAAAAGAGACTTGTATATTACATTCAAATGTATAAAATATTACATAGATCACACTTCAAATGTTTTTTCTAATAACACCTAGTCTTCTCTTAATACTACTTCGGCAGCCTCATTTAGAAGTTGTTCAACAACTTTATCCATGATAGCTTCGGCCATTTGTTTGATTTCGTCATCCTCTTTTGTGTGAGGGTCAACAGACGATCCAGCAGGTTCTGAGGGAAGACAATATTTTTGCATTACTATTACAAACCGCGAGCAAAGTTTGAAATAAAAATTACAACACAATAAGAGCGACTAATTAATACCTATTTGCCCTTCGGCAACTTCTGTCACTTTCCTAGCATCATGGATGCCTTTTTCACTCCTTTGAATAATTTCTTGCGCCATTTCTCGGCCGCCGTTGTCCCAGACATCAGTAAAGAATTTGCCACCAATCATGCTTGCTTCGGCCGAGGGGTCTTTGATGTCTTCGGAGGATAAGGCAGCTTCGGACTGAGCTAAAGATTTTACATGTTCACAACCTTTCTTCTCCAAGACAGTAGCAACTCCTCTAGCGCCCGAAAAAGCGCAGATGTCACCGCGGCTACTCAGGATTTCCTCGAAGGCCTCTGCTTCGTGACTGATCCATTCCATTGGACCTTCGGGATTGCCTCTTGAGAAATTCTCTTCACTGGAAAATGCGCCCACGCTGGCGAAGCTGGTTTTTATCTTCTTTACGCATTCCATGGATTTTTCGTAGCATCTTTTCTTAGAAGACCGAAGCTCTTCCACGGTTGCTTCCAAATGATCAGCCCATTGGTCGCTACATTCACGTCTTGTTTCTTCAAGTATGCGTTCTTCTTTCGCCCGGGCCAATTGCTTCTGAAGATCTTTAATTTCGCGTCTGTGAGCTTCGGCCTGAATCTTTGCAGCAGCTTCGTCCTTTTTTATCTTGTCTACTAATGTAAGCAGAATTTTATCTTTTTCTAGAGCTTCGTTCCTCAGTTTAATAACTTCTGATCGTAAATTGTTGAACGCAATTTCGTAGCTCTCATCTTCGGCACTCTTTTGTGCTCTTAATGCGTTGCTCAGGATTAAACCCTATACAAAAAAGAACCCATATAAGAATAAAGGAATGAATTACGTATTGTAAAATTTTTTCAAACGTCTAATTCCTATACCTTCAGGCTATTATATGCAAGACTATCCGCGAGATCTTCCTTCGTCATAGCGCATAGTCCAGCTTCAAGCTTTGGAAACTCCATACTCCTAGCCATCTCCCGGCAGACAGATAATTCTTTGTTATCAGGGAGACAGTATAGGAAGTCATCTTCGTTTGTCCCATTGAACACCACTGCTCCCTTCGGATATTTTAACTCTTTGGCATAGTGATTGGCTTCATAAATCTCTTCTTCAGATAATTTCTTCCCCGAAGCATGTCGCACGATGTAATCACATATGTCGGAAAGAGCTTCGGGGGCGGCAGTATCAATTTCTTCAACCAAATTTGGTTCTGATATTTTTGTTTCCAAAGATTGTTCCTTGGTGGGCTCTGAAGGCCCAGCTTCAGCTTCAGGTTGTTGTTTCGAAGCTTCAGCAACTACAGCTTCGGTAGACACTTCAGCAACTTCAATAGTCTTTTTTGGAGTTGTGCTTGAACACTTAATTGTCTCCAAAACATCTAGCACGTTCACCATTCTTTTTCTTTTCGGGGTCACCGATGGGCCCTTTTGATTTTTTATTGTTTCGACATTTGCTGAAGGACTTAAGATTTCCGATATTTTTGGCTCTTCAATCTTCGGTTTCTCTGTTTTTTCTGCTGAAGGCCCTTCAGTCTTTTCTTCCATCTTCGGCACTGGAGCTGGTTCTGTAGCTTCAGAGGCCAAAGAGACTTCACCAATAAATTCTGGCACTGTGGCCGGCTCAATAAAACGCGCTCGGTGGGTGAGCACCTTTATCTTTTTCCTTTGCGGCGCTGGCTCGCTAGTGGCACTCGTGGTAGCTTCTGTCGCAGGAGAAGTATTTTTTCTTTTGCGACCCGACACCGGATAGTGATAGTCAGGGTAAACAAACCCGGCTGCGTCAAATACCCGGTTGAGCCTTTTCTTCTTTCGGCCTCCGAAGGCTGCTGATAACGCAGTGTTCTCGGCCTTCGAGTACACCCCAAGCAGTTCGTCACTTAATGTTTCAATGTTTTTCAACCAGTCGTCATCAGGTTCAACAAATTTATCCCCGTATTTGAATGTGTATTTCAGTCTGACCAGTCCGCCTTCGTCGGACTCTTTGATGGTCTCCTTCGGCATTTCCCACTTTCCTGCAAGTGGCCACACCCTGAAGGCAATATGTTCTTGAATCAAGTCCCTTGTCCCAATAAAAGAGCAGACTACGCCGAAGGCTCTTTGGCATTCCTCGGCTGCTTCATCCATTTTAACCTTCGGCCTTCGAAGTCCGAAGCGTTGCCAGATGGGGCGCATAATAATACTCTTGACATCTTCTTGTGCTGTTAAGTCATTCTTTACATAGAACCATTCAGTCATCCAGGCTCCGGGCCACCTCTTCCGAAAGGTTGGCACAGGGCGGCTTGACCCGGAGCGGGCACCGAAGCTGTAACACCCAAAGTTGTTGTGATATTGTTCTTTCCCCCAGGGCTTCGTCTCATATAACAACTCATGAATGTTGCAAAAGCTTTTAGCATTTGGTTCTAAACCTTGGCTTCTCGCAGCCCAGACAAACATCCCCATTCTTATGATAGCTTCGGGAGTAATTTGATGAAGGTAGACTTGAAATGTCTTCAGGACTTCAACAACAAAGTTGCTTAGGGGGAATCGAAGCCCAGCCTTGAGAAAGCTTCGGAAGATTACGACTTCATCTTCTTCGGGGGTGGGAGAAGTTTTTTCTCCAGCATCAACCCTCACAATAGATATATCTCGAAAATACCTCCCCCTCATATTATCAATATGATTCTGCTTAATAGTGGTTTTCCCGAAAACCGTGTGACTTGGCCGCCATGGTCGATCTTCGGACTCTTCCCCACCACTTTCTACATCATAACTGTCGCTGTCACCAGTATCTTCGGACAAACCTTCAAGAATCTCCTTGGTGATTTTCTCCGTATTGGTCTCCGCCATCGCTATAAGGAACCCCAAGTTCTTCTCTTCGTCGAGACTTAGCTTCGTCTCAGCAGGGATCTTCTTACCTTCAGACATCTTCGGAAACGCTAAAAAACTGTTTTCAAGGCCGAAGCTTCAAAATCAAAAAGATCAGCAAATCTTAGTGCACAAGAGCTAAAAATTTAGTGGGCCGAAGCAAATGGCAAGTGTGCGTACCAAATAAGTTTGCGGTATGATCTTATTTATACCCCCAGGGCGTTGAAAATTGAAAGACCCCGCTTGTCAGTGAATGTTGCTATTCTAGCAAAGGGAAGGTGTTTTTTCGGACCTTCGGCTCAAGGCCTTCGTCCATATCGCAATCTGAATTTATCATTAACAAATTAATATTGCGAGGGGCTACTGTTGGGGGCCTTCGTCCTCCGAAGGTCCTCAAAAACATGATCTGACAATGTTTTCCAAGTGGGTTATGTGAACAGGTATCTTCGGACTCAGAATTATGAACATGAAGTACGGTCAGGACGAAGCCTGAATCAGACGAAGGGGGATTAAAATGGAGGACGGGCTGATTACCAAGCTTCGCGAAGGATGGTGCACAGCCGAAGCTGTGCGCAGGGAAGCTTCGTCGCAATAGCAGAGAGGGGAACCGACTTAAAGATGAAAAGACTACTTAGGCCTTGACAGATTTCCATAAGTCATTAGCAAATGTAATGGACATGAATGTAATTTTAAGTGGGCTGCGTCCCGCGTCTATAAATAGATGAACAGTACTCCAGTACTGTTCAGGCTGAGCTGGCATTTACTTTTGCGTCATCCGTGTACTTTTGTCTTTCTGCAATCCGAAGGTACACTTGTAATTTGAAGTCATTTCTATTGATATACGATAATAAAATAGAAATGACATGATAATAAAGTTTAAATGTTTATATTACTTTTAATGTTGCTCATAAGTCCTTCGTCATAACTTATTGCACTTACGAAGGTACATTATTTGTGACCTTCGTCCGGAGTACATTATATCCTGAACGGAAATAATGTTTCGAGGGACGAAGGACCTTATCATTTAACACTTTTTATGTTGCCTTGTTCTTAATCCGAAGCATTTGAGAACAAGTCCCCAACAGGGGCTACACCCAGTGGGTGCGCTCGCGCGCACCCACTGGAACGAAACATAACCGAGAAAAGGCTGGTCCCCTCGCAAAAATCCGATAGAACCTCCAAGCGAGTGCCTACACTCCCTTCGAGGCTTGGTGGCTACTGTCGGGTACCATAATTAGGGGTACCCCCCAACACTCCTAAACACGGCTGATAAACACCTTCAGAACAAACCATAAAGACTAACAGTTCGGGTCAAAGTCAAAGCTTCGTCTACCAAGGGACGCGATCTCGCCTCGGCCGAGCACGGCCTTGGGCGGGAACCAGGGGCGGACCCACGTGGTAGCGAGTGGGGGCACAGGCCCCCACTCAATTTTCTGATTTTAGTGGATATCCTTTCTTATTTACTGTAGTTATAAAAGCCAATTAGTTAGTAAGGCTTTATTTAGGCCCCCACTCATATGTTAGGCCCCCACTCAAATATTGTGCTGGGTCCGCCCCTGGCGGGAACAATAGTCCCGGACGAATTCACGTCTCGCTCGAGGGTCTCCTTAGGCAGTGAGCACACCCTCGGCTCAGCCAAAGGCAAGCCTTGTCGTGCAAGCGACCTTAGCCAATACGGTCGGCTGGTAAGGCGATTTGGCCAAGGTCGCTTGCACGACAAGGCTTGCCTTTGGCTGAGCCGAGGGTGTGCTCACTGCCTGAGGAGACCCTCGTGCGAGACGTGAATTCGTCCGGGACTACTGTTCCTGCCCGAGGCCGGGCTCGGCCGAGGCGAGATCGCGTCCCTTGGTAGACGAAGCTTTGACTTTAACCCGAACTGGCAGTCTTTATGGTTTGTTCTGAAGGTGTTTATCAGCTGTGTTTAGGAGTGTTGGGGTACCCCTAATTATGGTACCCGACAAGAATAAACAACTCAAGATTAAAACCCATCAGATTTGGTATGAATTGAAAACCCAGAGGGCAAAGTGTGGTTGCGGCCATAGTTCCACAAAATTGCATGAACTTAGATGTCAAGGTTCAAAGCATTTAAGGATCTCCTAACAAAATAAGAAGGAAAATAAAGATTACAAGTTAAAAGGTGCTAGAGAGATGGCTGAATGGTTTAACACTTCTGTCGGGGACCATAATTAGGGGTACCCTCAAGGCTCCTAATTCTCAGCTGGTAACCCTCATCAGCACAAAGCTGCAAAGGCCTGATGGGTGCGATTAAGTCAGGGACCAGTCCATTCAAGGGACTCGATCACGCCTCACCCGAGCCTAGCCTCGGACAAGGGCAGCCGACCCCGGAGGATTTCCGTCTCGCCCAAGGCCCCCCTTCAGCGGCGAACATGTTTCCAGCTCGCCCGAGGCCCTGCCTTCACCAAGAAGCAACCCTAACCAAATCGCCGCACCGACCGACCAAATCGCAGGAGCATTTAATGCAAAGGTGGCCTGACACCTTTATCCTGACGCACGCCCCCCAGCCGGCAGAGCCGAAGTGACCGCCGTCACTTCGCCGCTCCACTGGCCGGCCTGACAGAAGGACAGCGCCGCCTGCGCCACTCCGACTGCGGTGCCACTTGACAGAGTGAAACTGACAGGCAGTCAGGCCTGGCCAAAGGCACCATAGGAAGCTCCGCTCCGCCCGACCCAGGGCTCGGACTCGGGCTAAGTCCCGGAAGACGGCGAACTCCGCCCGACCCAGGGCTCGGACTCGGGCTAAGTCCCGGAAGACGGCGAACTCCGCCCGACCCAGGGCTCGGACTTGGGCTAAGTCCCGGAAGACGGCGAACTCCGCCCGACCCAGGGCTCGGACTCGGGCTAAATCCCAGAAGACGGCGAACTCCGCCCGACCCAGGGCTCGGACTCGGGCCAAGTCCCAGAAGACGACGATCTCCGCCTCGCCCGACCCAGGGCTCGGACTTGGGCTCGGCCCCAGAAGACGACGAACTCTGCTTCGCCCGACCCCAGGGCTCGGACTCCGCCCCGGCACCAGCTGTCACACCCGGCTTTGGAAGGTAAACCGAATGCGAACCATGTACGTGCCAGGATCAGAAATTCACGTACACAGCGATTACATAAATGACTCATCATAGCACAATGCTTCGAATAACACTATAGAATGAGTAATAATATTAAAGACTAGAGTCATTTACATAATACAAATCAAAGTACACAGAATAGAAATGTAGCCAACGTGAACAAACCCACCACAGGCAGCTGACTGGGGGAGGTCGCTAGCCTAATCCTCGAACTCACCGAAGTCGTGGAACTCCTAGAGATCCGCCTCGACGCCTTCTTCTTACCTGAGCATAGATTGCACCAAAGGCAACCTGGTGTTTTGTGAAGGCAAGGGTGAGTACACATCAACGTACTCAGCAAATGTCCTGTTTGGCTGAGGTGGACTAGCTTTATGTGGGGTTAAGCTCTAGCAGTTGCTTTTAGTTGGTCAAGTATTTATTATTAGTGGAAGCCAAGTTTTAGTTATAGCCAACCCATGAACCATTTCCTCATCGAGAAAACATCATTATCATCATCGAGCCAAAACCATCAATAGAACCATTATATCTCATATCATATGTATCTCTAATCAAAGAGGATCCCAAGGTCGCTCATAACCGTGAGCACGGCTGATATATCAGTTTCATTACCCTCTGCAGAGGTCGCACACTTTACCCATGAGCCGTGATTCCCATTTTGCCCGAGGATCATGACTCCCCATTGATCACTTCCTAGGTGGTCCGGCAGGGTATCACTACGTAGCTTTTACAAAGATTCCCTAGAGATCATAGCCGCCCGTTAGGTTTCTCCAGTTTGATAAACGCAGTACCTCTCCCCGCAGGAGGGTGACTAACAAAAGCAAAACGAAAGAACCTCGGCACTCAGCCTCGGCAGAGCAAGCACTGTGCCTGGACCCCATTGACGGCACGACGGCGAAGCAACTACACCTCTAGTTCCTCTAATTAATTAGCTAAGGGCATCCCATTTTACCCTCATGGTTGCACTGTTATCCCGGGTGGTCTCTCAACGAACAGGTCCTTACGGAGAGGTACTCGGGAAACAGCCCGAGTCCTCTAAATGCCACAAGTATATCATCATATCCAGAATAAAATCATAGTATCATCATTGTATCTCATCATGTTCATTGATTAAAGTAAAGCGCTAGCATGTAGCTAACCATAGTAACCCAAAAGGTAAATCAAGGACCAGGTAAATGGAAAGCTAGTAAATCCTTAGGTTGTTCATAGTATGCGGGACAGTGTATTATAAAGTAAATGGGACATAATGGGTCAGAGGACACTTGCCTTCACCAAGCTGTTGCTGCTCAGGGTCTTCAACCTTGCAGAACTCGAAGAACCAGGTCACTTGGTCACCGAAGCTTGACCGTCGATTCCTCGAAGCTCGAAAACGGATCGTAATCTAATCGCAACGTGAAGCGAAGACAAACAGACACAAGCAAATAAACATATATATGCATAAGAACATTACACCATGCCAAAGAGAACATAATAAAAACATGCAATACGAAATAGAGCTCGCTACTGCGATCACGCAAGGAAAAGAACACGATAGTCTGAGCTATGGTCGAGAGGTTATGACGTTTACGCTACGCTAGTAATAGTCAGGACATTTAATTCGACATTTTCAAATATAACTTATAACTGTCATTTAGTTTTGATTAAATCTGTTACACTAACAGCTGTCAAATAAGTAAGTAATATAGTTAGCACGAGAGATTTTAAGTGAGGTGAGTTTGCGATGCAGGAAAAAGTACGACATAGCACGCTGACGACACACCAAACAGTGCGCGCGACCAACGTGAACGACACGCGAACCAGCACGCCACCACGAACACATTACGCGTGAACAGCGTGCAGACAGTGCGACGATGTGTGATACTCGCTAACAGATAACGCGACTATAATAACCAAGTATTAAATGAAAAGTGTTTAAGTTGGTGTTCATCAAGTTAACATTTATCTATAAAATCGCGAGTTAGAAATTATAAACTAGTTTTAATTAGAATACCATTTTTAATAAGTATCGAATGAACAAATAATTAAACAATTAAAACTTGTGACATGATAAAATACATTACTAATACGAAATCGACGCGACTGAACAATTAATTTAGAACAAACACGTTATGCCGTAGCGCTAATCGATATCATGTCTACACTAACCAAACATAAATGAAAATGCTTCGGATTGACACAACTACCTTAATAGATATTGGCGAAGCGTAGAATTAAAATTACAAATTTGTTTTCAGTTGAATTGTTATTTTAATAACCGACCACTAAACAACTAATTACTAATTAATTATTTAACATGCATGAAGTGGCGAAATGATTTTACTAAAACGCGCAAATAGCGATTTGCGTGAAAGACGACACGCGCGAAACATACGAGAAATACTAAATGGAGAGTGTGTTTATACTAAAGAAGTATTAGTTCAAAAACATTCTATTAGACGTAATTATATTAACATGTATTTATAAAGTGCATCTAAACTATAAATAAGTTCAATTAATTGCTACTTTAATAGTTGTCAGATACATAGATGACCAATTAATTAACATTAGAAAGTGCATGATGATAAAGTAATGTTACCTAATACGTCGTTAATATAGCTCTACGAAGCTAACACAAAAGAAATAAGTCGAAACGGATTTACAACACAAATATATTGGATATTTAATGGTTCGTGGAATCTAAACGATGTGGCACGCGACAACGCGCGCAAACCGCACGTGAACAGTAACAATGACACATGCGGATAGCACAAGCAGTCCGTGCGACAACTCGTGGGCAGTGCACGGGCTACAGCGCAAGACACGAACTCGCAAACGCTACAAAGATGCGACGACATGCGCGAAGAACACGACAAGCGGGAAACCATTAACAGATATCGTGTTTAGAATGAACACATATTAAACAAATATAAACATTTAATTTGGCATAAATCATGTTAACCTCCATTTACATGTGCGCAAATTAAAACTATACATTAGTTTTAATTAGATCTCTACTTTAATATCCATCAGATAAACAAACAAACAATTAATTAGTTAAAACACGTGTCACGATAAAATAATATTATTAACTCGCCGGTAACGTTATTACAAAGCTAATGCAAGTTGAACAAAGGGAATCGAATTTTATAACGCAACATATATTAATTATTTAGTACTTCACTGATTTTAAACGACGTGGCTAATTATTATTGGTTAGAGGCTGGCCACACCTATGGTCACACGAAACACAGCCATAGAGGATCCCAAGCTTAGGATCACATGTGGCTAGCTTCTTCTTCTCTGTTGTAACCGCACAACGCAGAACGCACGACGGTTCTTCTTCCTTGGAGTTTGGACAGGAAAACTGGCATGGGGAAGAGGGAAGGAGGGGCCAGCCGAGGCCTCACCGGCCAGCTAGCCAGGCCGCCGCGGGGTAGAGGGAGTCGGGCCTGGCCGCTAGCCGGGCCACGCCGCGACTGCCAGGTTGGGGCGCCGGGCAAGGGCGCTGATGGACGGACGGCTGCTCGCGGTGCGCGGCGGCTCGCCGGGGCTGCTGGTCGCCACGCCGGGCAAGCTCGTGGGTGGATGGGCTGGGACGCGGGACAAGCGCGAAGGGGCGAACTCGGCCGCGGGCTCGCCGTCGTCGCGGTGCAGCAGGCACGTAGGGAGGTGGGCGCAGGCGAGATGCGAGGCCAGCACAACGTTACACAGGCAGTTGACGTCGCAAAACTTGTGCAGAGAAATGAAAAGTGAAGGAGAGATCACCAGAGTCATGGCAGCGATGTCCCCTCACGACGGTTGCTGCTCGACGAAGCTGGTGATGGTGGCGTCACCCCGGGATGGAGATTGCGAGAACGGGCGGTGGTTCTGTGTGGCGATGGGCAAGGAGCAGAGGGGTGAGGGAAGAAGAGATAAATGTGTAGGGAATATGGCTTTTTATTAAGGCAGCTCGCAAGGTCGTGGACTCGTGGTGACGGTTGCCGAGAGGAAAAGAAAATTGTTTTTTCCTCTTATTTTCTCGATTTCTTGCTCTTGTTTTCTATCTTCTATTTTATGCTATTTTCTTTTGAATTCAACTTCAAACACAAATTTGTGGACTACGTGAATGCACTACTAGAATAAATCAACATAAAAAAGAAAAGATGATTCAGCATGTCATGCAACAATCCTGACCCTTTTTGGGTTTTATTTTAATAGTCTTACAATTATATAAAACTAAATAACTCTCCACAGTTTAGAACAAAGAGTAGAAAAGAAGAAAGCGGGTAACACCTGAATTTGGTGGATGCTAGGGAAACATTTTATACCCTCAAATTCAGGGTGTTACAAATCTAACCCCCTTAACAGAATCTCGCCCCCGAGATTCAAGAAGAGACTATAAAGAACGATAAGGTTGGTTCATATGTTGTTCACGGCTTTCTTGAGTTGACTTTGACTCTGCAAGCTCAGCTTGCGAACTGGTTGCTTTGAACTTCAGATGTTCACGACCAACTATCAATTCTTTAGGATCTCTTGGACTTGTGAGTTAGGACCCACACACGCTTCCGTTACGCTACTCTGATCTTGTTGGTTGAGGTTGAAAGAATTGTCTTCATTGGGGGTTAGCGGCTAACCCCCTTAACAGGAGCATTGATACGCACTTGGTGAAGATGCTACCGACTCTGATCTTGACTGATTAAAAGAGGTTGTAGGATGCCACCCTGACAGGTGCAAGAGGAAAGGGTATAGATAGAAAAGGTAAGCATAGACGGATTAGAGAGAGCAAGGGGAGTAACTATATGGCACTCACCTAGTAAACTGATGTCATTGCGGACTAAGGGCCACAACACATCAACACTCATCACAAAGAAGCAAATCGGTCATAACACAAAGACAAACATCACAAGCATACAACAACAAACATCTCGTTGCTACACGTTAATGTTAACTAGATGGTGGCCTTTCCTTACAAAGGGGAAACTACTCTAAGTCCATTGAAAGGCGAGGGGAATGATAAGACATGAAGGATAGGCGCATGAGCATAATAAAGGATGGAGCTAAAGCAAGGATTTTAACCGACAGGGAGAGAATGCAACCAAGGTCAGGATAGGTAAAACATCATTCTCAAATCGAGATGGAAAAGATGATATTTAAAAAGGTAGGCATAGGATAAGCATCATGGAAAGATCTAGATATTAGGAAGGTAAGGGTGATATCGAGCAAAAGCTAAGACTTGCAACGTGATAGAGGAAAAGGGAACGAACAAGAGCGGGATGGGTTAGACATCACTCTTGAAATGAAATGGTAAAGGCGGCTTTAAAATATGGATACATGATAAGCATCAAGGTAAATATCAAGGGATGACAAGGGTTAAGGTGATAACAGTCAAATACACAACCAAGAATGTATATTAGACTAGACTTGCAAGGTGTCAAAGAAGGGGGAGCAGCCAATGGTGAAATAGATGAGGCATTATCCCCGAACAGGGATGGAAAAGAGAAGGCTTCAAAGGATAGGTTCAAGATAAGCTGGAGGGCAAGGGCATAGATATCACGTGGGTTTTAAAGGTAATAACGGTCAATGATGTAGGAGAGGAGGTATATAGGCATAAGACAAAAGATATAAGTACCATAAAGGATGGAGTTAAGATGGGACCTGCAAATGGAAAAGGAGAGGGTACGTCCAAGGGCCAGATGGGTAAACTGCGACCCTCAATTTAGGGTGGAAGAGAGAATATTTTTAAAGAGCAGGCATAAAGATAAGTATCAAGGTAGAATTGATGGATGACAAGGTAATGGTGATAGCAATTAGAAACACATCAAAGGATGGGATTAAGATAACACTTGCAAGGCGACAAAAGGACGAGGAAATCAAGGGGGAAATAGGTAACTCATCGCTCTCAAATTGGGTTGAAATAAAGGGGAGGCTTTTAAAGGATAAGTTCAAGATCAACATTTAGGTAGAAGACATCAATGTCGCAAGGGCCAAAGGCGATAACGGACAAGGGTGTAAGAGAAAAGATGAAGGCATAGAAGAGCAAGTGGTACAAGTACAACAAGGGATGGAGTTAAGTCAAGGCTTGCACGCGGTAAAGAAGAGGATGCTGTCAAGGGTGAGATAAGTAAAACATTGCTCTCAAATTGGGATAAGAGATTGGAAATTTTAGATAGTAGACATAGTGTAATCACCAAGGTCCGATCGAGAGATGAGGAAGGTAAAGGCAACAACAAACGGAAGCACAAATGAAGGATGGAGTTAAAAACTCGCAAGCGACAAAGAAGAGGATACAACCAAGGGAAAAATAGGTAAAGTTCAACGCTCAGATTGAGATGGAAAACATGAGATTTTAAATGACAGGTATAAGATAAACATGAGTGAAAGATGTAGAGGTGTCAAGGGTAAAGATGATAATAACGAAGAGCATAGCAAAGGATAGAGTTAAGGCAAGACTCGTGAAGTTATGAAGTGGAGAAAACGATCAAGGGTACGATAGGTAAGGTTCCAACAGGAGGGTTTAGGTAAAAATTCATCACCGAAGGAAGTTATAGGGAAACAACGAGATCACCAAGGATGTGCGAAATGAAATGGTCGCTCATGGATCATTGAGAAACAAGGGCGGTCAAGAGCATGTTAACTGAAATGTTTTAATTAGACCTCAGATATAAAGGTAAGCATATAAAAAGATGGGAGTATGTAAGGTTTTAAGAAGATGAGCATACCAATACCAAGAGACAAGAAATCGCCAAAAGATAGCAACCTAACAACAGAAAAGGAAAGGGTCTCAAAAGACAGAAGGGTCATGGACATATAAACTGAAATGTTTAAGTAGATAGTAGAAATTTAGAGGCAAGTACTTGAAACAAGAGTATTGAAGGGATACGAGCATGTCAATACCAAAAGACTAGAGTTCGCCAGGTGGTAGCAATTTAATGACGAAAAAGAATTGAATCCCAAAAGTCAAGAAGGTTATGGTTAGGGGCATCTACAAAGATGTCGCAAGCACAAGAATGAGATCAGATCTAATAGATTGAGAAAAGTATAGACCATACTATATAAAATACTTTTAGCAAGGGGGCATATAGGAACATAACCTAGAATTAGTCGAGGTGACTAATATTTTGAAGCAGAATCAAGGATGGGTGGAAGTAAGAGTCAAATAGTCCTTAAAACGGCCAATGCTACTCTAGGTCAGCGGTCCTACAGTCAGCACAGCTTTGATACCACTTATGTCACACCCGGTTTTGGAAGGTAAACCGAATGCGAACCATGTACGTGCCAGGATCAGAAATTCACGTACACAGCGATTACATAAATGACTCATCATAGCACAATGCTTCGAATAACACTATAGAATGAGTAATAATATTAAAGACTAGAGTCATTTACATAATACAAATCAAAGTACACAGAATAGAAACGTAGCCAACGTGAACAAACCCACCACAAGCAGCTGACTGGGGGAGGTTGCTAGCCTAATCCTCGAACTCACCGAAGTCGTGGAACTCCTAGAGATCCGCCTCGACGCCTTCTTCTTACCTGAGCATAGATTGCACCAAAGGCAACCTGGTGTTTTGTGAAGGCAAGGGTGAGTACACATCAACGTACTCAGCAAATGTCCTGTTTGGCTGAGGTGGACTAGCTTTATGTGGGGTTAAGCTCTAGCAGTTGCTTTTAGTTGGTCAAGTATTTATTATTAGTGGAAGCCAAGTTTTAGTAATAGCCAACCCATGAACCATTTCCTCATCGAGAAAACATCATTATCATCATCGAGCCAAAACCATCAATAGAACCATTATATCTCATATCATATGTATCTCTAATCAAAGAGGATCCCAAGGTCGCTCATAACCGTGAGCACGGCTGATATATCAGTTTCATTACCCTCTGCAGAGGTCGCACACTTTACCCATGAGCCGTGATTCCCATTTTGCCCGAGGATCATGACTCCCCATTGATCACTTCCTAGGTGGTCCGGCAGGGTATCACTACGTAGCTTTTACAAAGATTCCCTAGAGGTCATAGCCGCCCGTTAGGTTTCTCCAGTTTGATAAACGCAGTACCTCTCCCCGCAGGAGGGTGACTAACAAAAGCAAAACGAAAGAACCTCGGCACTCAGCCTCGGCAGAGCAAGCACTGTGCCTGGACCCCATTGACGGCACGACGGCGAAGCAACTACACCTCTAGTTCCTCTAATTAATTAGCTAAGGGCATCCCATTTTACCCTCATGGTTGCACTGTTATCCCGGGTGGTCTCTCAACGAACAGGTCCTTACGGAGAGGTACTCGGGAAACAGCCCGAGTCCTCTAAATGCCACAAGTCTATCATCATATCCAGAATAAAATCATAGTATCATCATTGTATCTCATCATGTTCATTGATTAAAGTAAAGCGCTAGCATGTAGCTAACCATAGTAACCCAAAAGGTAAATCAAGGACCAGGTAAATAGAAAGCTAGTAAATCCTTAGGTTGTTCATAGTATGCGGGACAGTGTATTATAAAGTAAATGGGACATAATGGGTCAGAGGACACTTGCCTTCACCAAGCTGTTGCTGCTCAGGGTCTTCAACCTTGCAGAACTCGAAGAACCAGGTCACTTGGTCACCAAAGCTTGACCGTCGATTCCTCGAAGCTCGAAAACGGATCGTAATCTAATCGCAACGCGAAGCGAAGACAAATAGGCACAAGCAAATAAACATATATATGCATAAGAACATTACACCATGCCAAAGAGAACATAATAAAAACATGCAATACGAAATAGAGCTCGCTACTGCGATCACGCAAGGAAAAGAACACGATAGTCTGAGCTATGGTCGAGAGGTTATGACGTTTACGCTATGCTAGTAATAGTCAGGACATTTAATTCGACATTTTCAAATATAACTTATAACTGTCATTTAGTTTTGATTAAATCTGTTACACTAACAGCTGTCAAATAAGTAAGTAATATAGTTAGCACGAGAGATTTTAAGTGAGGTGAGTTTGCGATGCAGGAAAAAGTACGACATAGCACGCTGACGACACACCAAACAGTGCGCGCGACCAACGTGAACGACACGCGAACCAGCACGCCACCACGAACACATTACGCGTGAACAGCGTGCAGACAGTGCGACGATGTGTGATACTCGCTAACAGATAACGCGACTATAATAACCAAGTATTAAATGAAAAGTGTTTAAGTTGGTGTTCATCAAGTTAACATTTATCTATAAAATCGCGAGTTAGAAATTATAAACTAGTTTTAATTAGAATACCATTTTTAATAAGTATCGAATGAACAAATAATTAAACAATTAAAACTTGTGACATGATAAAATACATTACTAATACGAAATCGACGCGACTGAACAATTAATTTAGAACAAACACGTTATGCCGTAGCGCTAATCGATATCATGTCTACACTAACCAAACATAAATGAAAACGCTTCGGATTGACACAACTACCTTAATAGATATTGGCGAAGCGTAGAATTAAAATTACAAATTTGTTTTCAGTTGAATTGTTATTTTAATAACCGACCACTAAACAACTAATTACTAATTAATTATTTAACATGCATGAAGTGGCGAAATGATTTTACTAAAACGCGCAAATAGCGATTTGCGTGAAAGACGACACGCGCGAAACATACGAGAAATACTAAATGGAGAGTGTGTTTATACTAAAGAAGTATTAGTTCAAAAACATTCTATTAGACGTAATTATATTAACATGTATTTATAAAGTGCATCTAAACTATAAATAAGTTCAATTAATTGCTACTTTAATAGTTGTCAGATACATAGATGACCAATTAATTAACATTAGAAAGTGCATGATGATAAAGTAATGTTACCTAATACGTCGTTAATATAGCTCTACGAAGCTAACACAAAAGAAATAAGTCGAAACGGATTTACAACACAAATATATTGGATATTTAATGGTTCGTGGAATCTAAACGATGTGGCACGCGACAACGCGCGCAAACCGCACGTGAACAGTAACAATGACACATGCGGATAGCACAAGCAGTCCGTGCGACAACTCGTGGGCAGTGCACGGGCTACAGCGCAAGACGCGAACTCGCAAACGCTACAAAGATGCGACGACGTGCGCGAAGAACACGACAAGCGGGAAACCATTAACAGATATCGTGTTTAGAATGAACACATATTAAACAAATATAAACATTTAATTTGGCATAAATCATGTTAACCTCCATTTACATGTGCGCAAATTAAAACTATACATTAGTTTTAATTAGATCTCTACTTTAATATCCATCAGATAAACAAACAAACAATTAATTAGTTAAAACACGTGTCACGATAAATAATATTATTAACTCGCCGGTAACGTTATTACAAAGCTAATGCAAGTTGAACAAAGGGAATCGAATTTTATAACGCAACATATATTAATTATTTAGTACTTCACTGATTTTAAACGACGTGGCTAATTATTATTGGTTAGAGGCTGGCCACACCTATGGTCACACGAAACACAGCCATAGAGGATCCCAAGCTTAGGATCACATGTGGCTAGCTTCTTCTTCTCTGTTGTAACCGCACAACGCAGAACGCACGACGGTTCTTCTTCCTTGGAGTTTGGACAGGAAAACTGGCATGGGGAAGAGGGAAGGAGGGGCCAGCCGAGGCCTCACCGGCCAGCTAGCCAGGCCGCCGCGGGGTAGAGGGAGTCGGGCCTGGCCGCTAGCCGGGCCATGCCGCGACTGCCAGGTTGGGGCGCCGGGCAAGGGCGCTGATGGACGGACGGCTGCTCGCGGTGCGCGGCGGCTCGCCGGGGCTGCTGGTCGCCACGCCGGGCAAGCTCGTGGGTGGATGGGCTGGGACGCGGGACAAGCGCGAAGGGGCGAACTCGGCCGCGGGCTCACCGTCGTCGCGGTGCAGCAGGCACGTAGGGAGGTGGGCGCAGGCGAGATGCGAGGCCAGCACAACGTTACACAGGCAGTTGACGTCGCAAAACTTGTGCAGAGAAATGAAAAGTGAAGGAGAGATCACCAGAGTCATGGCAGCGATGTCCCCTCACGACGGTTGCTGCTCGACGAAGCTGGTGATGGTGGCGTCACCCCGGGATGGAGATTGCGAGAACGGGCGGTGGTTCTGTGTGGCGATGGGCAAGGAGCAGAGGGGTGAGGGAAGAAGAGATAAATGTGTAGGGAATATGGCTTTTTATTAAGGCAGCTCGCAAGGTCGTGGACTCGTGGTGACGGTTGCCGAGAGGAAAAGAAAATTGTTTTTTCCTCTTATTTTCTCGATTTCTTGCTCTTGTTTTCTATCTTCTATTTTATGCTATTTTCTTTTGAATTCAACTTCAAACACAAATTTGTGGACTACGTGAATGCACTACTAGAATAAATCAACATAAAAAAGAAAAGATGATTCAGCATGTCATGCAACAATCCTGACCCTTTTTGGGTTTTATTTTAATAGTCTTACAATTATATAAAACTAAATAACTCTCCACAGTTTAGAACAAAGAGTAGAAAAGAAGAAAGCGGGTAACACCTGAATTTGGTGGATGCTAGGGAAACATTTTATACCCTCAAATTCAGGGTGTTACACCAGCCGGCGATCTCCGCCTCGCCCGAACCTGGGGCTCGGACCCGACCTCGGCCACGGAAGACGGACTCGACCTCGGCTTCGGAGGAGCTTGCACATCGCCCAACCTAGGGCGTAGACCAGCCACGTCAATAGGAGGCGCCATCATCACCCTACCCCGAGCTGACTCGGGTCGCAGGGAACAAGACCGGCGTCCCATCTGGCTCGCCCTGCCAGATAGGCAATGATGGCGCCCTACATACTCTGTGATGACGGCGGCTCTCAGCCCCCTTACGGAAGCAAGAGGACGTCAGCAAGGATTCAACCGCTCCGACAGCTGTCCCTCCGCCAGGCTCCATTGCTCCTCCGACGGCCACGACATCACACCAGCTGGGTGGCAAAATCTCTCCGGCTGCCACAACGGCATGTACTCAGGGCGCTAGCTCTCCTCCGCTAGACACGTAGCACTCTGCTACACCCCCCATTGTACACCTGGATCCTCTCCTTGCGCCTATAAAAGGGAGGACCAGGGCCCTCTTAGAGAGGGTTGGCCGCGCGGGGACGAGGACGAGACACGCGCTCGCTTGGAGCCGCTCGCTCCCTCTCCCGCGTGGACGCTTGTAACCCCGTACTGCAAGCGCACCCGACCTGGGCGCGGGACGAACATGAAGGCCGCGGGATTCCCACCTCTCTCACGCCGGTCTCCGGCCGCCTCGCTCTCCCCCCTTCGCGCTCGCCCTCGCGCTCGACCCATCTGGGCTGGGGCACGCGGCGACATTCACTCGTCGGCTCAGGGACCCCCCGGTCTCGGAACGCCGACAGTTGGCGCGCCAGGTAGGGGCCTGCTGCGTGTTGACGAACAGCTTCCCGTCAAGCTCCAGATGGGCAGTCTCCAGCAACCTCTCCAACCCGGGATGGTGCTCCGTTTCGGGAGTCTTGAGTTCATGTCCCTCGACGGCAGCTACGACATGATACTCCTTCCACCGCCGTGCGACAACAACAGTGGCGGCCGACAACCCGCCCGCCGGCGGCGGAATCGGCGACGTCTTCCCCGCATGGTGGAAGAACAATCTTCGAGCTCACCCCGTCCTCTCCCCCGCCGGCGGAGGAGGAGGCGGGGGAACCAAGGCCAAGCAGGAGACAGCGCCTCGTCGGCTGTCGAGCGAGTCGACGGCCCCAGCGCCCCAACGGGGGGCGCACCGGGCGTCGACCTCGCGTTTGAGACGAAGGCGAGCGCCGTCTCCCCGCGACACGCCAATCCCGAGCAAGCGGACGACGCCAGCACACTCGCGAAAAGCTTGCTGGATGTCACCCTCGTACCTGAGACGACGGCGCAGTCAGTCCCCGACGTGACCTTATCGCCGCCCGTCGACCAAGAGGTACCGATCGATTCCCATCCCACGTCTTTCGGATTCAGCCTCAACCCGTCTAGCGACTTCGCTTTGGCGGGCGCTCTCGTAGAGGCAAGTCCAGACCCTCTGGGGTTTCGCATGCGGTCACCTTGGGACCGGCTAACGGACGTCTCGACCTACGGGCCCTCTGGGTTCGAGGAAGACGACGAGCCCAGCATCTGTTGGGATTTCTCTGGACTTGGCAACCCCAGTGCCATGCGGGACTTCATGACCGCATGCGACTACTGCCTTTCCGACTGTTCCGATGGTAGCCGTAGCCTCGGCGACGAGGACCGCGGCCCAAGTCGCGAATGCTTCCACGTCGATCTAGGGGGTCCCCCCGAAGGCAACCATCTCGGCATGCCGGAGGACGGTGACCTCCCTAGGCCGGTGCCTCGCGTTGACATCCCACGGGAGCTAGCTGTGGTCCCCGTTCAGGTGGGGGGTCATGACCCACAGCTCGAGCAAATCCGCAGGGTGCAGGCCAGGCTCGACGAGGGAGCAGAAGCGCTTGAGCCGATCCGTCGAGACGTCGGGCAGGCATGGGCGGGCCAACCTCCGGCCGGAGAAATACGTCATCTACCCCAGGGCTTCCAGCACCGCATCACCGACGACGTCAGGGTCAGGCCACCACCCGCTTCCAGTGGGGTCGGCCAGAACCTGGCGGCAGCAGCAATGCTTCTTCGCGCGATGCCGGAGCCATCAACCACCGAGGGGCCGCGAATCCAGGGAGAGCTCAAGAATCTCCTGGAAGGCGCCGCGGTCCGACGGGCCGAGAGCTCCGCCTCCCGAAGGCAGGGGTACCCCTCGGAACCTCATGCTGCGACTTCCCGATTTATGCGGGAAGCCTCGGTCTACACCGGGCGCACGCGCAACACAGCGCCTGCGGCCCCGGGTCGCCTCGGCAACGAGCACCGTCACCATGACTGACGGGCCCACCTCGACGAGAGGGTGCGCCGAGGCTACCACCCCAGGCGTGGGGGACGCTACGACAGCGGGGAGGATCGAAGTCCCTCACCCGAACCACCCGGTCCGCAAGCCTTCAGCCGAGCCATCCGACGGGCGCCGTTCCCGACCCGGTTCCGACCCCCGACTACTATCACAAAGTACTCGGGGGAGACGAGACCGGAACTGTGGCTCGCGGACTACCGTCTAGCCTGCCAACTGGGTGGAACGGACGATGAGGACCTCATCATCTGCAACCTCCCCCTGTTCCTCTCCGACTCCGCTCGCGCCTGGTTGGAGCACCTGCCTCCGGGGCAGATCTCCAACTGGGACGACCTAGTCCAAGCTTTCGTCGGCAATTTCCAGGGCACGTATGTGCGCCTCGGGAATTCCTGGGACCTCCGAAGCTGCTGACAGCAGCCGGGAGAGTCTCTCCGGGACTACATCCGGCGATTCTCGAAGCAGCGCACCGAGCTGCCCAACATCACCGACTCGGATGTCATCGGCGCGTTCCTCGCTGGCACCACCTGCCGCGACCTGGTGAGCAAGCTAGGCCGCAAGACCCCCACCAGGGCGAGCGAGCTAATGGACATCGCCACCAAGTTCGCCTCCGGCCAGGAGGCGGTCGAGGCTATCTTCCGAAAGGACAAGCAGCCCCAGGGCCGCCCATCGGAAGATACTCCCGAGGCGTCAACTCAGTGCGGCGCCTAGAAGAAGGGCAAGAAGAAGTCGCAAGCGAAACGCGACGCCGCCGACGCGGACCTTGTCGCCACCGCCGAGTACAAGAACCCTCGGAAGCCCCCCGGAGGTGCCAACCTCTTCGACAAGATGCTCAAGGAGTCGTGCCCCTATCACTAGGGACCCGTCAGGCACACCCTTGAGGAGTGCGTCATGCTTCGGCGCCACTTCCACAGGGCCGGGCCACCCGTGGAGGGTGGCAAGGCCCGCGACGACGACAAGAAGGAAGATCACCAGGCAGGAGAGTTCCCCGAGGTCCGCAACTGCTTCATGATCTATGGTGGGCAAGCGGTGAACGCCTCGGCTCGGCACCGCAAGCAAGAGCGCCGGGAGGTCTGCTCGGTCAAGGTGGCGGCGCCAGTCTATCTAGACTGGTCCGACAAGCCCATCACCTTCGACCGAGACGATCACCCCGACCATGTGCCAAGCCCGGGGAAATACCCGCTCGTCGTCGACCCCGTCATTGGCAACGTCAGGCTCACCAAGGTCCTCATGGACGGAGGCAGCATCCTCAACATCATCTACGCCGAGACCCTCGGGCTTCTGCGTATCGACCTGTCCTCTGTCCGGGCAGGCGCTGCGCCCTTCCATGGGATCATTCCCGGGAAGCGCGTCCAACCCCTCGGACAGCTCGACCTTTCCGTCTGCTTCGGAACACCCTCCAACTTCCGAAGGGAGACCCTGACGTTCGAGGTGGTCGGGTTCCGAGGAACCTACCACGCGGTACTGGGGAGGCCATGCTACGCGAAGTTCATGGCCGTCCCCAACTACACCTACCTGAAGCTCAAGATGTCGGGCCCCAACGGGGTCATCACCGTCGGCCCTACATACAAACACGCGTTCGAATGCGACGTGGAGTGCGTGGAGTACGCCGAGGCCCTCATCGCCGACCTGGAGAGCCTCTCTAAGGAGGTGCCAGACATGAAGCGTCATGCCGGCAACTTTGAGCCAGCGGAGACGGTTAAGTCCGTCCCCCTCGACCCCAGCGGCGACACCTCCAAGCAGATCCGGATTGGCTCCGGGTTCGATCCCAAATAGGAAGCAGTGCTCGTCGACTTTCTCCGCGCGAACGCCGACGTCTTCGCGTGGAGTCCCTCGGACATGCCTGGCATACCGAGGGATGTCACCGAGCACTCGCTGGACATCCGAGCCGGAGCCCGACCCGTCAAGCAGCCGCTGCGCCGATTCGACGAGGAGAAGCGCAGAGCCATAGGCGAGGAGATCCACAAGCTAATGGCGGCAGGGTTCATCAAAGAGGTATTCCATCCCGAATGGCCTGCCAACCCTGTGCTTGTGAGAAAGAAAGGGGGGAAATGGCGGATGTGTGTAGACTACACTGGTCTCAACAAAGCATGTCCGAAGGTTCCCTACCCTCTGCCTCGCATCGACCAAATCGTGGATTCCACTGCTGGGTGCAAAACCCTGTCTTTCCTCGATGCCTACTCAGGGTATCATCAAATCAGGATGAAAGAGTCCGACCAGCTCGCGACTTCTTTCATCACACCCTTCGGCATGTACTGCTATGTCACCATGCCGTTCGGCTTGAGGAATGCGGGCGCAACGTACCAGCGGTGCATGAACCATGTGTTCGGCGAACACATTGGCCGCACGGTCGAGGCCTACGTCGATGACATCGTAGTCAAGACGAGGAAAGCCTCCGGCCTCCTTTCCGACCTTGAAACGACATTCCGATGTCTCAAGGCGAAAGGCGTCAAGCTCAATCCCGAAAAGTGTGTTTTCGGAGTACCCCGAGGCATGCTCTTGGGGTTCATCGTCTCCGAGCGGGGCATCGAAGCCAACCCAGAAAAGATCGCAGCTATCACCAGCATGGGGCCCATCAAGGACTTGAAAGGCGTACAGAGGGTCATGGGATGCCTCGCGGCTCTGAGCCGCTTCATCTCACGCCTCGGCGAAAGAGGACTACCTCTGTACCGCCTCTTAAGGAAGGCCGAGTGCTTCACTTGGACCCCTGAGGCCGAAGACGCCCTCGGGAACCTGAAGGCGCTCCTCACGAAGGCGCCTATCTTGGTGCCCCCAGCTGCCGGAGAAGCCCTCCTGGTCTACGTCTCTCCGACCACTCAGGTGGTTAGCGCCGCGATTGTGGTCGAGAGGCAAGAAGAGGGGCATGCGTTGCCCGTTCAGAGGCCAGTCTACTTCATCAGCGAGGTACTGTCCGAAACCAAGATCCGCTACCCACAAGTTCAGAAGCTGCTGTACGTGGTGATCCTGACGCGGCGGAAGCTGCGACACTACTTCGAGTCTCATCCGGTAACTGTGGTGTCATCCTTCCCCCTGGGGGAGATCATCCAGTGCCGAGAGGCCTCGGGTAGGATTGCAAAGTGGGCGGTGGAAATCATGGGCGAGATGATCTCGTTCGCTCCTCGGAAGGCCATCAAGTCCCAGGTCTTGGCGGACTTCGTAGCTGAATGGGTCGACACTCAGCTACCGATGGCTCCGATCCAACCGGAGCTCTGGACCATGTTCTTCGACGGGTCGCTGATGAAGACAGGAGCCGGCGCAGGCCTACTCTTTGTCTCGCCCCTCGGGAAAGCACCTACGCTACGTGCTATGCCTCCATTTCCCGGCATCCAACAATGTGGCTGAGTACGAAGCTCTAGTCAACGGGTTGCGGATCGCCATCGAGCTAGGGGTCCGACGCCTCGACGCTCGCGGTGACTCGCAGCTCGTCATCGACCAAGTCATGAAGAACTCCCACTGTCGCGACCCGAAGATGGAGGCCTACTGCGATGAAGTTCGGCGCCTGGAAGACAAGTTCTACGGGCTCGAGCTCAACCACATCGCTCGGCGCTACAACAAGACTGCGGACGAACTGGCTAAAATAGCCTCGGGGCGAACGACGGTTCCCCCGGACGTCTTCTCCCGGGATCTGCATCAACCCTCCGTCAAGATCGACGACACGCCCGAGCCCGAGGCAACCTCGGCCCAGCCCGAGGCACCCTCGGCCCAGCCTGAGGCACCCTCGGCTCGGTCCGAGGCATCCTCGACTCAACCCGAGGTGCCCTCGGCCCCCGAGGGTGAGGCGCTGCACGTCGAGGGGGAGCAAAGCGGGGTCACGCCTGATCAGAACTGGCGGACCCCGTACCTGCAATATCTCCACCAAGGAGAACTACCCTCCGACCGAGCCGAAGCTCGGCGGGTGGCGCGGCGCGCCAAGTCGTTCGTCTTGCTGGGTGATGAGAAGGAGCTCTACCACCGCAGCTGTAACACCCTGAATTTGGGGGTATAAAATTTCTTTGCTCATATTCACAAATTCAGGTGTTACTTCCCTTTTCTCATCTTTCCCCAATCTTCTCTTTCTCATTTCTATAGGAGAAAAGTGGTTATTTTATTTGTAACTATAGTCTATTAGCTCAAACTCCAAGGGAGTATGAATTGTTGCATCATGTTGAACCCTAGATTTCACTTTTGTTTGGTGCATAATTCTTAGAAAGTCTAATTTGAATTTGAATCAAATAGAGAAAATAAAAAGAAAAGAGAAAACAAAAACCAGAATAAAAGAAAAAGGAAAAGAAGCCCACTCCCCCCGCCCCCCTCAGCCTTTCGGCCCAGCTAGGCCCATCCCGCGCGCGCGCCCTCCCCCCCTCCTCTCTCTCTGCGCTGGCGGGCCCGCCCGTCAGCGTGGCCGCCGTCTCCGCGCCCGCCTCCCTCTCTCTCTACCCGCGGGCCCGGCCTGTCAGCCCCGCCTTCCCCGCGCCCGCGTTCGCTTTCCCCTCTCTCTCTCTCTGCTCGCGGGCCCGAGCTGTCAGCTCCTCCGTCCCCGCGTAACCGCCGCCCGAGCCGCGCGGCCGCCTTCTCCGCGCCCACGTCGCGCGTGGAGCTCGCAACTGCCCCGCCCCCGGCCACTTGAGCCAAGAACCCCACTCGCCCTCTCCCCCTCCCTCACTTGCGCACCTGCAGACCCCTCTTCCACCTCCCCCTCGCTGCGCGCACGCCAGTGCGCCGTCGCCGCGAACCGCCGCCGTCCCGAGCTCGTTTCCTGGCCGCCGTTGGAGCTCCGCCGTGTCCATTGCCACGGTGAGCTTCGCCCCGACGTCCGCAACCCGGGACGCGCCCCAATTCCCTCTCCCCCTCCCTATTTCTCTATGCCCGCGCTCACCCGCCGTCCTCCGTGTAGCCGCGGGGGTCTGCCACCGTCGACCCGGGCCGTCGTCGCGCCGTTGCCGCCACCGAGGAGTCTCCGGAGTTCGCCTTGAGGTAAGGAACCTCCCCTGCCCTCTCCCTTCCCCTCTACTGCACTCTGACGCGTTTAATTGCTCGCCGGAGTCCCTTAACGCCGCCGCCGAGCCGCTTCGCCGTGAACCGCCCCCCTCCGGTGCCCCTGTCCCGACCTAGTCCCCACCAAAGGATTCCCCGTGCCCTTCCCAACGTTCCCGGCCACTCAGGTCGCCCCAGAGACCCGCCAAGCGCCCGCGCCCCTCGTCTCCGGCGAGTCCTCCGCCGCGGGGACGAGCGCCGCCGCCCCAGCTAGCCGTAGGAGAAGCCCAGGCCGGCCACCCAAATCCCACCGACGTTCCCAGATCGGGCGGTCCCGTTTTAATTAGGCCAAACCTGATCCTGGCCGTCCGCCGGAGATCCAGCGGCGCAGGCCCGCTTCCCCCACACCCCGTCTCCCTGCCGTTTGGGCCCCGCCTGTTAGCCCGCCCGCGCGCTCGCGCTGCCCGCCGGCCCCGCCTGTCAGCCTGCCCGCGCGCTCGCGCTGCCCGCCGGCCCCGCCTGTCAGCCCGCCCGCGCGCTCGCGCTGCCCGCCGGCCCCGCCTGTCAGCCCGCCTGCGCGCTCGCGCTGCCCGCCGGTCCCCCCTGTCAGCCACCCAGGCCGCCACGCGCTCGTGCGCCCGCCCGCAGGATCTAATCCTGGCCGTCCGCCTGAGATCCAACGGCCGTAGAAGCCCGATACCCCTTCGCCCGCGCAAATTCTTAAAGAGACCCCCGGTTTTCTGTAAATTGACCCGCCGTCCCTGGATCTTCGCAGTTAGGTCCTCGGACCTTTTATTTAATCCAAAATAAGTATTTAAGGCATATTTTTTAATCCCTAATCTTGTAAAATTCATAACTTTGCCATATGAACTCCAAATTAGGTGCTTCAAATTGCAAAATGTTCATAATATTATTATCTATCTGTTTATGCAATGTTTCCCTGCTGTTTCTATGTCCCAATTAATAGTTGATCATTAGGGTAAAATTGATGTTATGGGAACCCTATTTGAGATAAATAAAAGATAGTAGATTTTAATAAAAGTTGGAGCACTTAAGTTTATGGACTTAACACTATGTAATGATTTAACCCCCACCACTGACTTAGAACTGATTAGTGGATAGTGAATCACTTGGTATAGTCCTCCACCCTAGACCTAGGGAATACTAGAGTACCAATCCTTTTCTACTATGAACTTGTGATCTCTCTCTGCTGCATATGTTTGGTATATTGTTTTTGTTTGTTATTTCCCAAGTGCATAGTGTGAATGATTACTTTACGTAGACAACGAGCAGTCTGTGTTTCCCGAGGAAATTGCAGAGGAAGTCCCTGATCAGCAGTTTGGTGAAGGCAAGTGTCCTCTGACCCATTATGTCCTATTCATTTATAACTTACTACCCCGCATTACTTACTTGAAACCTAAGGATTGACTAGCTTTACACTTTACTTTATCCTTGATGACCTTATGGGCTGTTATGGTTAGCATTCTGCTATTGCCTTAACTTAATCAATGAACATGATGTGACTATGTATGATACTGTTATCCTGATGATATTGATGATCTTGTGATACTCTAGGGGGCTCAGGCTGTTTCCTGAGTACCTCTCCGTAAGGACCTGTTCGTTGAGAGACCACCCGGGATAACAGTGCAACCATGAGGGTGAAATGGGGTGCCCTTAGCTAATTAATTAGAGGAACTAGAGGTGTAGTTGCTTCGCCGTCGTGCCGTCAATGGGGTCCAGGCACAGTGCTTGCTCTGCCGAGGCTGAGTGCCGAGGTTCTTTCGTTTTGATTTTGTTAGTCACTCTCCTGCGGGGAGGAGTACTGTGTTTATCAAACTGGAGAAACCTAACGGGCAGCTATGATCTCTAGGGAATCTTTGTAACAGCTACGTAGTGATACCCTGCCGGACCACCTAGGTAGTGGTCAATGGGGATTAGCTCTCCCCGGGTAGAAAGGGAATCATGACTCATGGGTAAAGTGTGCGACCTCTGCAGAGGGTAGTGAAACTGATATATCAGCCGTGCTCACGGTTAAGAGCAGCCTTGGGATCCTCTTTGATTAGAGATACAGATGGTTCGAGATACAAGGATTATGTTATGGTTTTGGTTCGAATATGATGATGTTGTTCCTCGATGAGGAAATGGTTCATGGATTGGTTAATGCTAAAATCTGGCTTCTACTAATGATAAATACCTGACCAACTAAAAGCAACTGCTTGAGCCTAACCCCACATAAAGCTAGTCCACTTCAGCCAAACGGGACATTTGCTGAGTACGTTGATGTGTACTCATCCTTGCTTTACCACCAAACACCAGGTTGTCCGCATTGTAACCACTGCTCAGGAGAAGGCGAAGCCGTGGAAGGAGACTTCCAGGAGTTCCAAGACTACGACGAATTCTAGGTGTGGGTTGGCGGCAACCCCCAGTCAGCTGCCTGTGAAGGCCTTATCTTTACTGCGTTTCGCTAGCACTTTGATTTATCTGTTAAGTTGATGACTATGTGGATGTCTATGACTCTGTGATGTAACAAGTTAATACTCTCCTAAGTTATTATTCGAGCAATGTGCATTGATGTTCATTTATGTAATCGCTGTGTACGTGAGTTCTGATCCTGGCACGTACATGGTTCGCATTCGGTTTGCCTTCCAAAACCGGGTGTGACATAAGTGGTATCAAAGCCGTGCTGACTGTAGGACCGCTGACCTAGAGTAGCACTGGTCGTACTAAGGACTATTGACCTTCCCTCTCCCCTTGACCTCTGATGTTACTTCAAAAGTCGGTCACCTCGACCAACCCTATGTTTTACTACATATATATATATACTATATTATACCTTGTTAAAATTTTTATCTTATTCTGTCTATGGTTTATTCACTTGTCATGTTAGTTCTGCTCTTACTCTTATGCTTACGGTGTCTTTTGTAGATGGCTCGTCTTAGACACACTGCACGTAAGTCGGTGATTCCTTTCCTGCCGTCTCGACTTGCGGAGCGTCCTCTGCACCGCACCGTGTCCGGTCAGTCGAGTCACCTGGAGAGACTGCATCACCGCCTGCGTGAGGAGCAGGAACGCCGGCGCCAGCACAGAGAGCAGCAGGGCTCTTCCTCCCCATCCCAGCAAGAGGTGGAGTCCGTGAGGCCCCGTTCCTCTGTTGCCCAGCTGGAGGCGCCCCCTGCACCACCGCGGGACGCCCCGGCTGCTGGAGGAGGTCTTGGAGGAGACCCCGATGACGGCGACTCAGACCACAGCACGGAGTCTTCTGAGCCGCAGGAGGCGGAAGGATGGGTCGCCCGACCCATCACCCGTGACGCCGCCCGCGGTTGTCACTTCCACGACGCACTCGACACCTTGCTGCGCCAGGCTTTCGACCGACACACCTGGTCGATCGAGTATCGTTGTGTAGTCTACCAGCACAGTCGCGGGAGGTACCCGGACCGCTGGGAGGCTACCTGCCTAGTTCGCCGTCCGGAGGATGACCTCCGGGGTGCGGAGGCCGTTTCGGAGCACTATTCCATCTCCGAGAGGGACACTGCAGAGGTGGCTATGCAGGATGCAGCACGACGTGCACTCTCCCAGTACTGTTCTTTGTTCGGTGGGGTGGCCGACGGTCTTAACCTTCGGTACTACCCCCGCCGCCCTACTGGCAGCACAGAGAGTGTGGTTGTCTCACCTGTTGGTGAGGCTAACCCTAGGTTGAGCAGCACAGTCAACCTAGTCGCAGTGCTTAACACTGAGCTGGATCACTCTCTAGACGAGCTGAGCAGGGCTCGAACGGAGATTGCGGAGTTGCGTGCTGAGCTGGCAGAGCGCCATCACCAGGAGGGTGGTTCTCCCGCTCCTGTTGGGACTCAGCACCCTTACCGCTCGCCGCCACGTGGTCACCACACTTATGGTTCCCCTGCCTGTAAGACCAGGATAGATCTGGATCCTTAGATCGCTAGCGTCGAAGTTTGTAATAATTCTTAAGTCAGATGTCTCAGTCTTAAAATAGTTAGTTTAGTTTGCTTATCAGTTGCTTCCAATTAGCTTAGTTTGCTTATCAGTTGCTTGCATGCTTGTTATGATGAACTTGTGCTGGATTTGAATCTTTGTAATGACTGTTGCCAACCTGTGGGCTTCTCCTGCAGTTTGGCCTAGCTATAATGTTAATAAAGTCAGTTATTTAGTTGGGAAGCCATTTACTTCTACTTTCCTTCTTATCTGAGAAGCTGTGTTGAATCGTGATGAGGATCAGTGAAGCTCTTTGTTCACTCAGTGTCATGAAGAATTCCGTATTCTCTTTTCTTATGCTGGAGGGTTGTAAGATCAACGCTGATGTATGAATGTCTTCCACAGATGTCTGACAACAGGCGCCGATGCAACAGGCGTGCTCAGCAAGAGCAGCATGACCAGCAGGAGGAACAACAGAGGCAGCCTCCCCCACCACCCCCGATGTCAGTGGAGCAGATGTTCTTGATGCAGACTCAGGCAGTGCAGGCCATTGGGCAGACTCTGGCAGCCATGCAGCAGGCTCAACAGCAACCCCAACCCCAATTGCAAGTGAAGATGCCCCAGATGCCACGAGATAAGCGTGGTGAGTTCATGAGAGGGCACCCTCCTACCTTCGCCCATTCTGCCGACCCCATGGATGCAGAAGACTGGCTACGCGCAGTGGAAAGGGAACTGCGCACCGCCCAATGTGACGACAGGGAGAAGGTTCTGTATGGTCCCCGTCAGCTAAGGGGAGCAGCCCAGTCCTGGTGGGAGTCCTACCTCGCCACACATGCTGACCCCGAAGCCATCACCTGGGAAGAATTCAGCGAGAGTTTCCGCAGGTACCATGTGCCGGAGGGACTGATGATCGTGAAGAAGGAGGAGTTTCTGGCTCTGAAGCAGGGACCCCTGTCTGTTAGTGAATACAGAGACAAGTTTCTGCAGCTATCTCGTTATGCACCTGAGGATGTCAACACTGATGCTAAGAGGCAGTACAGGTTCATGAGAGGTTTGGTGGATCCCCTGCATTACCAGCTGATGAATCACACCTTCCCCACCTTCCAGCACCTGATCGATAGGGCAGTTATGACTGAGAAGAAGCGTAAGGATATGGAAGATCGGAAGCGCAAGATGAGTGGACCCCAGACCGGAGGCATCAGCCGTCCACGTTTCTCAGGCAGTTCATCTCAGCAAGGCAGGCCTAGTCACCCACAAGGATATCAGAATCAGAACCAGCGTCCGCATCAGCAGCAGTTTCAGAGGCAGTATCAGCAGCAGCAGCAGTATCGTCAACACAGCCAGCAGGGAGGTAATCAGTATCAGAAGCAGAACAACCAGGCACCTCGCCTTCCTGCCCTAGCAGCAAACCAGAGCAACCAAGCAGCCCCAGCACAAGGAGGAGGCAGAGGATGTTTCCACTGTGGAGAACAAGGCCACTGGGCGATGCAGTGCCCGAAGAAGGCGGCGCAGCAGCAGACCAACCCCAATGCTCCAACAAGGCAAGGTGTACTGCAGCCGACAGCAGGCAATCGTAACCAAGCGTACAACCGTGGAAAGGTGAACCACTTGGAGGCCGAAGCGATCCAGGATGCACCAGATGTGGCAGTAGGTATGTTCTCAGTCGAATCTCATCCCACGAAAGTGCTATTTGATACTGGTGCAACTCATTCATTTGTCACTGCAACCTGGGTAGAATTGCATAACATCTCAGTAGAGGCAATGATGCCGCCCATGAGGATTAATTCGGTTGGTGGCAAGGTGCAAACAGATAAAATATGCTCAAATATAATGGTGGAAATAAGGGGGATAGGATTCCCCAGTGACTTAATAGTAATAGACACCCCTGGGATAGATGTCATTCTAGGGATGAATTGGTTAATGAAGTATGAGGCGAGTGTTAGCTGTGACAAGAGGACCGTAACATTGAAGTCCCCGTCAGGAGAAGAGGTAGTGGCCGAGCTAAGGATGCCTAAATCAGCGGAGGGTGTCTGTCACCAGATTTCAGTCGATAATAAGGAGCCCAACCCGCTCGAGGCTATCAAGGTTGTGTCGGACTTTCCGGACGTATTTCCCGAGGAGCTAACGGGCATGCCACCCGAGAGAAAAGTCGAATTTTCCATAGAGCTTATCCCTGGTACCGCCCCCATTTCCAAAAGAGCCTATCGAGTGTCTGGACCAGAATTGGTGGAACTCAAGAAGCAGATAGATGAGATGTTGGAGAAGGGTTACATCAGACCAAGTACCTCGCCTTGGGCCGCTCCGGTGTTGTTTGTAGAGAAGAAAGATGGTACCAAAAGGATGTGCATAGACTACAGAGCCTTGAATGAAGTCACTGTCAAAAACAAGTACCCCCTGCCAAGGATAGAAGATTTGTTCGACCAGCTCAGAGGTGCCAGCGTATTCTCGAAGATAGATCTGAGATCAGGTTACCATCAACTCAGAATCCGACCCTCGGACATACCAAAGACGGCATTCATCACCAAGTACGGGTTATATGAATTCACAGTTATGTCCTTTGGTTTGACAAATGCGCCAGCCTTCTTTATGTACCTGATGAACAGTGTGTTCATGGATTATCTGGACAAGTTTGTGGTAGTGTTTATAGATGATATTCTCATATACTCTCGAAGTGAGGAAGATCATGTAGAGCATTTGAAGATGGTATTGCAAAGACTTCGAGAGCATCAGTTGTATGCCAAGCTGAGTAAATGCGAGTTCTGGATTCATGAAGTCTTATTTCTGGGTCATATCATAAATCAAGATGGGTTGGCAGTGGATCCAAAGAAAGTAGCAGATATCCTAAACTGGAAAGCACCAAAGGATGTTCGTGGGATCAAGAGCTTCATTGGAATGGCTGGGTATTACAGGCGTTTCATCGAAGGCTTCTCAAAGATTGCTAGACCAATGACAGCGTTGCCAGCGAAGAAAGTTGAGTTTAAGTGGACCCAAAAGTGTCAGGAAGCATTTGAAGAACTGAAAATAGATTGACTACAGCTCCGGTGTTAGTCCTGCCTGATGTTCACAAGCCATTCTCAGTGTATTGCGATGCTTCTTACACCGGATTGGGATGTGTGCTAATGCAAGAAGGAAGAGTTGTAGCATATTCATCTCGGCAGCTGAAGATCCATGAGAAAAATTATCCCACACATGACCTGGAGTTGGCAGCAGTAGTTCATGCTTTGAAGACCTGGAGACATTACCTGTATGGACAGAAGTGCGACATCTACACCGATCATAAAAGTCTGAAGTACATATTCACCCAGTCAGAGTTAAACATGAGACAGCGAAGATGGTTGGAATTGATCAAAGACTATGAGTTGGAGATACATTACCGTCCAGGCAAAGCCAATGTGGTTGCAGATGCTCTGAGCAGGAAGAGTCAAGTCAATATGATGGCTACGTACCCAATGCCATATGAGTTAGCCAAGGAGTTCGACAGACTGAGTCTCGGTTTCCTGAACAGTACGCAAGGAGTAACAGTGGAATTAGAGCCCACCCTAAAGCGGGAGATCAAAGAAGGGCAGAAGGATGATGAAAGCATCAACAAGATCCGGCAGCTGATCTTAGAAGGAAGAGGTAAAGACTTTCGAGAGGATGAAGAGGGGGTAATATGGTTCAAGGACCGATTGTGTGTCCCCGACCTCAAACCTATTCGGGAGCTGATCCTAAAGGAAGCTCATGAGACGGCCTACTCCATACACCCTGGGAGCGAGAAGATGTATCAGGATTTAAAAAGGAGGTTTTGGTGGTATGGCATGAAAAGAGAAATCGCAGAATATGTCGCCATCTGTGATAGCTGTCAAAGAACCAAAGCAGAGCATCAAAGGCCCGCCGGATTGTTGCAGCCATTGCGGATTCCTCAGTGGAAGTGGGATGAGATCGGGATGGATTTTATAGTTGGCCTACCTCGTACCCGGGCCGGCTATGATTCCATCTGGGTGGTTGTGGACCGTTTAACAAAGGTGGCCCATTTCATACCTGTGAAGACCACATACACCGGAGCAACGTTAGCTGAGCTATACATGTCACTGATAGTCTGCCTTCATGGTGTGCCGAAGAAGATAGTGTCAGATCGAGGAACGCAGTTCACCTCTCATTTTTGGCAGCAGCTACAAGAAGCTTTGGGCACCCATTTGAACTTCAGCTCGGCTTATCACCCGCAGACAGACGGTCAGACTGAAAGAACTAATCAGATCCTAGAAGATATGTTGAGAGCCTGTGCATTGCAAGACAAGTCAGGATGGGACAAATGGTTACCTTATGCAGAATTCTCCTATAACAATAGTTACCAGGCCAGCTTGAAGATGTCACCGTTTCAGGCACTCTATGGACGGAGTTGTAGGACTCCGCTGCATTGGGACCAGCCTGGAGAGAGACAGGTGTTTGGCCCCGACATTTTGCTTGAAGCCGAAGAGAATATCAAAATGGTTCGGGAGAACCTGAAGATAGCCCAGTCAAGACAGCGAAGCTATGCGGACAGAAGGAGAAGAGAACTGAGTTTCGAAGTGGGGGATTTCGTCTATCTGAAGGTGTCACCTATCAGGGGAGTCAGAAGGTTCGGAGTTAAAGGCAAGTTAGCACCCCGGTACGTTGGACCATATCAGATTCAAGCAAAGCGTGGAGAAGTGGCTTACCAACTCAACCTACCAGAAAGTTTGTCGGCAGTGCACAATGTGTTCCACGTGTCGCAACTGAAGAAGTGTCTGCGAGTACCAGAAGAACAGTTGCCAGTGGAGGGTTTGGAAGTCCAGGAGGATCTAACATACATAGAGAAGCCAACGCAGATTCTGGAGTTTGCAGACAGAGTAAACCGGAGGAACACCATCAGAATGTGCAAAGTCAGATGGGGTCACCACTCGGAGGAAGAAGCAACCTGGGAACGAGAAGATGATCTGAAAGTCAAATACCCTGAACTCTTTGCTGACCAACCCTAAATCTCGGGGCGAGATTCTTTTAAGGGGGATAGGTTTGTAACACCCTGAATTTGGGGGTATAAAATTCCTTTGCTCATATTCACAAATTCAGGTGTTACTTCCCTTTTCTCATCTTTCCCCAATCTTCTCTTTCTCATTTCTATAGGAGAAAAGTGGTTATTTTATTTGTAACTATAGTCTATTAGCTCAAACTCCAAGGGAGTATGAATTGTTGCATCATGTTGAACCCTAGATTTCACTTTTGTTTGGTGCATAATTCTTAGAAAGTCTAATTTGAATTTGTGGCTTATTTGAATTTGAATCAAATAGAGAAAATAAAAAGAAAAGAGAAAACAAAAACCAGAATAAAAGAAAAAGGAAAAGAAGCCCACTCCCCCCGCCCCCCTCAGCCTTTTGGCCCAGCTAGGCCCATCCCGCGCGCGCGCCCTCCCCCCCTCCTCTCTCTCTGCGCTGGCGGGCCCGCCCGTCAGCGTGGCCGCCGTCTCCGCGCCCGCCTCCCTCTCTCTCTGCCCGCGGGCCCGGCCTGTCAGCCCCGCCTTCCCCGCGCCCGCGTTCGCTTTCCCCTCTCTCTCTGCTCGCGGGCCCGAGCTGTCAGCTCCTCCATCCCCACGTAACCGCCGCCCGAGCCGCGCGGCCGCCTTCTCCGCGCCCACGTCGCGCGTGGAGCTCGCAACTGCCCCGCCCCCGGCCACTTGAGCCCAGAACCCCACTCACCCTCTCCCCCTCCCTCACTTGCGCACCTGCAGACCCCTCTTCCACCTCCCCTCGCTGCGCGCACGCCAGTGCGCCGTCGCCGCGAACCGCCGCCGTCCCGAGCTCGTTTCCTGGCCGCCGTTGGAGCTCCGCCGTGTCCATTGCCACGGTGAGCTTCGCCCCGGCGTCCGCAACCCGGGACGCGCCCCAATTCCCTCTCCCCCTTCCTATTTCTCTCTGCCCGCGCTCACCCGCCGTCCTCCGTGTAGCCGCGGGGGTCCGCCACCGTCGACCCGGGCCGTCGTCGCGCCGTTGCCGCCACCGAGGAGTCTCCGGAGTTCGCCTTGAGGTAAGGAACCTCCCCTGCCCTCTCCCTTCCCCTCTACTGCACTCTGACGCGTTTAATTGCTCGCCGGAGTCCCTTAACGCCGCCGCCGAGCCGCTTCGCCGTGAACCGCCCCCCTCCGGTGCCCCTGTCCCGACCTAGTCCCCACCAAAGGATTCCCCGTGCCCTTCCCAACCTTCCCGGCCACTCAGGTCGCCCCAGAGACCCGCCAATCGCCCGCGCCCCTCGTCTCCGGCGAGTCCTCCGCCGCGGGGACGAGCGCCGCCGCCCCAGCTAGCCGTAGGAGAAGCCCAGGCCGGCCACCCAATCCCCACCGTCCGTCCCAGATCGGGCGGTCCCGTTTTAATTAGGCCAAACCTGATCCTGGCCGTTCGCCGGAGATCCAGCGGCCCAGGCCCGCTTCCCCCACACCCCGTCTCCCTGCCGTTTGGGCCCCGCCTGTCAGCCCGCCCGCGCGCTCGCGCTGCCCGCCGGCCCCGCCTGTCAGCCCGCCCGCGCGCTCGCGCTGCCCGCCGGCCCCGCCTGTCAGCCCGCCCGCATGCTCGCGCTGCCCGCCGGCCCCGCCTGTCAGCCCGCCTGCGCGCTCGCGCTGCCCGCCGGTCCCACCTGTCAGCCACCCAGGCCGCCGCGAGCTCGCGCGCCCGCCCGCAGGATCTAATCCTGGCCGTCCGCCTGAGATCCAACGGCCGTAGAAGCCCGATACCCCTTCGCCCGCGCAAATTCTTAAAGAGACCCCCGGTTTTCTGTAAATTGACCCGCCGTCCCTGGATCTTCGCAGTTAGGTCCTCAGACCTTTTATTTAATCCAAAATAAGTATTTAAGGCATATTTTTTAATCCCTAATCTTGTAAAATTCATAACTTTGCCATATGAACTCCAAATTAGGTGCTTCAAATTGCAAAATGTTCATAATATTATTATCTATCTGTTTATGCAATGTTTCCCTGCTGTTTCTATGTCCCAATTAATAGTTGATCATTAGGGTAAAATTGATGTTATGGGAACCCTATTTGAGATAAATAAAAGATAGTAGATTTTAATAAAAGTTGGAGCACTTAAGTTTATGGACTTAACACTATGTAATGATTTAACCCCCACCCCTGACTTAGAACTGATTAGTGGATAGTGAATCACTTGGTATAGTCCTCCACCCTAGACCTAGGGAATACTAGAGTACCAATCCTTTTCTACTATGAACTTGTGATCTCTCTCTGCTGCATATGTTTGGTATATTGTTTTTGTTTGTTATTTCCCAAGTGCATAGTGTGAATGATTACTTTACGTAGACAACGAGCAGTCTGTGTTTCCCGAGGAAATTGCAGAGGAAGTCCCTGATCAGCAGTTTGGTGAAGGCAAGTGTCCTCTGACCCATTATGTCCTATTCATTTATAACTTACTACCCCGCATTACTTACTTGAAACCTAAGGATTGACTAGCTTTACACTTTACTTTATCCTTGATGACCTTATGGGCTGTTATGGTTAGCATTCTGCTATTGCCTTAACTTAATCAATGAACATGATGTGACTATGTATGATACTGTTATCCTGATGATATTGATGATCTTGTGATACTCTAGGGGGCTCAGGCTGTTTCCTGAGTACCTCTCCGTAAGGACCTGTTCGTTGAGAGACCACCCGGGATAACAGTGCAACCATGAGGGTGAAATGGGGTGCCCTTAGCTAATTAATTAGAGGAACTAGAGGTGTAGTTGCTTCGCCGTCGTGCCGTCAATGGGGTCCAGGCACAGTGCTTGCTCTGCCGAGGCTGAGTGCCGAGGTTCTTTCGTTTTGATTTTGTTAGTCACTCTCCTGCGGGGAGGAGTACTGTGTTTATCAAACTGGAGAAACCTAACGGGCAGCTATGATCTCTAGGGAATCTTTGTAACAGCTACGTAGTGATACCCTGCCGGACCACCTAGGTAGTGGTCAATGGGGATTAGCTCTCCCCGGGTAGAAAGGGAATCATGACTCATGGGTAAAGTGTGCGACCTCTGCAGAGGGTAGTGAAACTGATATATCAGCCGTGCTCACGGTTAAGAGCAGCCTTGGGATCCTCTTTGATTAGAGATACAGATGGTTCGAGATACAAGGATTATGTTATGGTTTTGGTTCGAATATGATGATGTTGTTCCTCGATGAGGAAATGGTTCATGGATTGGTTAATGCTAAAATCTGGCTTCTACTAATGATAAATACCTGACCAACTAAAAGCAACTGCTTGAGCCTAACCCCACATAAAGCTAGTCCACTTCAGCCAAACGGGACATTTGCTGAGTACGTTGATGTGTACTCATCCTTGCTTTACCACCAAACACTAGGTTGTCCGCATTGTAACCACTGCGCAGGAGAAGGCGAAGCCGTGGAAGGAGACTTCCAGGAGTTCCAAGACTACGACGAATTCTAGGTGTGGGTTGGCGGCAACCCCCAGTCAGCTACCTATGAAGGCCTTATCTTTACTGCGTTTCGCTAGCACTTTGATTTATCTGTTAAGTTGATGACTATGTGGATGTCTATGACTCTGTGATGTAACAAGTTAATACTCTCCTAAGTTATTATTTGAGCAATGTGCATTGATGTTCATTTATGTAATCGCTGTGTACGTGAGTTCTGATCCTGGCACGTACATGGTTCGCATTCGGTTTGCCTTCCAAAACTGGGTGTGACAGCAGCCCCTCCGGCATCCTCCAGCGATGCATCTCCATCGCCGAAGGTCAGGAACTCCTGCGAGAGATACACTTAGGGGCTTGCGGCCATCACGCAGCGCCTTGAGCCCTTGTCGGGAATGCTTTCCGGCAAGGCTTCTACTGGCCGACGGCGGTGGCCGACGCCACTAGAATTGTCCGCACCTGCGAAGGGTGCCAGTTCTACGCAAGGCAGACCCACCTGCCCGCTCAGGCTCTGCAGACGTGTAACACCCGGATTTTAGGGGTCCAAAACCCGGGGTTAACATAAACACCAGGTATGCTGGGACCAAGTCTCAAACATATGATGTATAGTGGCACAGGATCGAATGTCACAACTTTATATATAACAGGAGTTCTATACAAAATAAATAATTACATTATAAGGAGACAACGGTCCAGCAACCCAAAGTTGACTGGGAGACGACGACCTAGACCTCTCACGAACTCATCACAGCATCCTCCATGAGCATCATCCTGCAGTACCTGTTCTTGACCTGTGGTGTATGTGAGACAGCAAGAGTGAGCTCACATACGTTCATCGCTCAACAAGTTGTGGGGAATAATGTGCATGAACTCGCCAAAGGTGGGAGCTCACGTGAAGTGTAAGGCTTACCAAAGAAGATGGTTAGAGCTGAGCATTGCTTTTAAAGTTGGTCAAAATTTTATTAGCAGTTACTAAGTATAAGTAAATACCAAACCCAATTAAATAGTAGAACAAAAGTTAACAACTTCACCTGCAATGCAATGCATATGACAAATTGAATTTAGTTCCATAAATTAATCATGTGAGTGTCCGAGCTGCTCATGACCGTGAGCACGGCTAGTATACCAGTTTTACACTCTGCAGAGGTTGCGCATCTTTACCCACAAGTCGTGTATCCCATGTCGCCAGGGTTTGCAAAGCCCTTAGACACTTCCGAGGTGAATGGCTAGGGATCCACTACGAGGCCTTTACAAAGTTCCACTAGCTTCCGAAAACCCGCTACAGTTTATAGGAAGATCCAGTGCAGGAATCCCTTGCAGGACCGCCATCGCAGCAAAATCCTCCCGAGGGCCTCCCTACACTGACCTCTCCCCTACTGCCCTTGCCCCTTTCGGGTAAGGTAGTCTTCCACTAGCTTTCCTAATTAATCAGCCAAGGGCGTCCCATTCCACCCTCATGGTAGCACTGTTTTCCCGGGTGGTTCTCCATGTTCCAATTAACATAATGATCTCAACATGAATCATAAATAACAACTGATAACAAAAGTATAATCATGAATGGCGTATCTCCATACCCAAAACCACATATAGCACTAGCAAGTACTACCCAGAAAGTTCAGTGGTAAACAAGGTATAAAGATAGACAAACTAGGGTAACCTATTGGGTCCCATCAAAATTAACCTATGCAGATCATTATGATTAATTAGAACATGGGTAGGTGAAAAGAAGTGATCAAGGGCACAACTTGCCTGGGCCTTGAGATTCCAGGTACCAGGATGATCTTCAGGTGACTCGTATCCTCACTGCTAGTCGTAGTAATACAAACAAACAGTGTATAGGCAAGATTAACATTACACCAAACATGTATGCCAAAATACATATTAATAATCTACATATTAAAATAAGATCACAGGAAAAAGAATTATTAATTTTGGAGTTGTAGATTTTAAGTTATGAATTTTCAAAGGTTATATGTGCTTATTACAAGATTAGTTAAGATAACAATTTTAATGTGACTTTTATGTAAAACCAGTGGCACTAATTGATAAACAATAATATTACAAAATTATAGGAAGTGGAATGGATTAATTTGGAGTTCATATGCATTTTCTATGAATTATATAAATTCTAGGAATTATTTTTATATTAAAAACTCATTTTCTAATTCATTTTCCTGATTTTATAACTTTCTGGACTGGGCCTCAATTATAAGAAAGGTCAGGGGGCTCTGGGTAAATCTTCTAAGACTCAGAGCACAGTCGTATAGGACGGCGGGTTTATTTCAAATAAGTGGAGGGGCTCTTTAACAAAAGCGCCAGCGCGAAGGGGTATCGGATGAGCTGAGCCGCACGATCACAAACCGATGGCCCAGATTAAATCGAGCCGACACCGAAACGGTACGCGCCCAGAGCCGTTGATCAAACAATCAACGATCGGGATTTAAAATACTCAGATTGATTCTCGTGCGCACGATCCGGATCGAACGGTCCCGATCGCATCCATCCCCACTGCACCCAGATCCGATGCCGATCTAATCTACACCGTTTATTTCGCGATCGACGGTCACCGGCCCTTCGTCCCACTTCGCGCCCACACGCAGTGGCGCCGCCCAACAACGGCGACGCACCATCGCCGGCGACACGCCATCACCCCCCCCCCAGATGCCACATTCTCGAATCCGAAGCGCTCAAAACGAGAAACGTGCCCTGGCCAACATAGGAAAGGGTTGATTTCCACGAATCGTGCAAGCAGGAGCGTGGTCCACGGTGAAGGGCGGATCCGCGGCGGCGAGCTTGCCGGCGACGGCCGATACGGCGCGCCACCGCGCCAAACTCAAATTGGAAGCTACTGCTCTATGCCCGCAACACGGCGATTCAGGGCGTGATGTTCTTACCGGGGTTAGGAGCGCAGAGGCCACTGCCCACGACGACGAGCGGCACCACCGCGAAGCTTCAACACCGATGAGCGATTGCGCGGTCACGGCAACGCCGATGACAAAATTGGTGGCCGTCGAAGCTTCCAGGGTGTGCGGCGCAGCAGCTGGATGCTTCACGGTGCACGATTTAACGTCTTCACGCCGGTCCACGGCGGCGGCACGAACTTCTCTCCGCGCGGTGATGACAAAAAGGGTTCGGTTCTTGTTTTGTTGGGCGAGAAGGACCCAAGGGCATGCTTTTATAATCCAGCGACGAGGTTGAGTCGGCCAGATCGATCCCAGGTCAACCGCGCGCGCGATTTCCGCGGCGGCGGCGAGCTTCTCGCGCGATCCGTTGTCGCGAGCAGCGGGATGACAGGTGGGACCGAAGAACCAGTGACTCAAGCAGTGAGCGCGGGTGATACACTGACCAAGCGGGCCCACACGACAGGGATGCCAAACGAAAGCAGGCGCGCGAGGTGAGGGCTGACCTACGGGGCCCACACGGCAGAGACCACGAAACCGGACGCGCGTGCAATGGCTGATGAATGGGACCCGACTGTCAGTGCCCGATGGCGCGCGCGTGGGTTAAATGGGCCGTGCGCGGGAGAATAGTGGATGGGCCGAATGTGAAGCCGCCGGCCCAGATGAAGTTTTAGTCTTTTTCTTTTTATTTTCTATTTTCTTTTCTCCATTTTCAAATCCAATTTGAGTTCAAGTTTAAATTCAAACTTTTGTGAATAACTTGTCCTCAGTTTGAATAGTATAATTTAATAATATAAGTGTGAAGAATTTTTATTCTGATTTTATTTTATTTTATGTGGTATTTTTCTTAGTTCTTCCCTACTCCTTTTATTTTCTATTTTCTATTTTCCTTTCCATTTGAATTTCAAATCAACACAAGTTTAAAGTTCAAACACTTAATTTGGATACATTTATAGAACTTCAGCATAATGTGCAAAAACCTATTTTATGTATTTTAGTTCTTTTAGACAAGCTTTTAATCATATAGTAGAATAATCCCTACCTTATTACTTCTAGGGAAATCAAATTTATATTGTAGACTATATATATTAAGAAATAGTTTAATCCTAATTCCTTTATATATCTCCTAACCCAAAGGCAATTTAGATTATCTAAGTTTCTTTAACTATGTATTTTTAACATATTCATGAGTGGAAACTTCTAAATTATGATTATCTTTAAGGAAAGGTGCTTTGATTTAAAATCTTTGAGAATTTTTCCTTGTCTTCACAAGTTTGAACTTTAGGGTGTTACAAATCCTACCCCCCTTAAAAATAATCTCGTCCTCGAGATTTGTAAGAAAGAGGATATAGGAAGAGTGATTAGCTTTTAGTTTCTAATTAGTTCAAAATCAAGAGTTTCTCTTTTTTTTTATTATTAGTAAGTAATAGGAGAGCATGGGTAATATATGTATGTCCACTTTATTATGTAGGATAGAAGATGTCTTTAGGGCATATATAGGTTTGGTTAAGAAAGTGTAGGGTAAGAAAAGATTCCATCTTAGATTGTGGCTTTTGACTCATCTGGTGATCCCGCTTGATCCTTGAGGACTTGAGTTGGTGTTTGTCCTTTCTTAATGAGGTTGGTCTTCTTCGGTCTCCAATCTTGGTGTCTTCATTTGAGCTAGGGAGATATAGTTAAGATAGGTGGGTCTATGAGTAGGAGATTTTTTTTTTTAATTAATAGGTTCACACAAATGGATTGTGCAACTTATTGGGAGTGTATGGCTGAGTTGATCTATGACACTAACTTAGGCTTAAGTGATTTAGGAGTATGGCTTTATCCTTTGTATCTGCATTAAGTAACTCAATCTAGCTTAGATCATACTGGATTAGATAGAATCCAGATTAGGTTGGTATGACTAGATTAAACTAGTTAAGATTAGCTATATCTACCAGGGTAGGATAAATATTATTAGGGTATGTTAGAATCTTTTAAGACAGGATGGATTATATGATATAGGTAGGCCATTGTTCAAGGATGAGTTGGTATAAGACATTAATTTAGGTTAAGATATATTTGTAGAGACAGTGTCTAACCTATACCACCAACTTAACTAACTTGTTAATAACTCACTTTAGATTGGGTCATACTTAGATTAGATAGAATCTGGATTAGGTTGGATATAACTAGATTAGACTAGATAATATCTAATTACTTTGGTTTGGATCTTGGTTGTTACTAGGGTGAGGTAAATATGCTTATTAGGACAAGAGGAATCCATAAAGATAAGGTAGAATCTTTTGAGGTCAGTTAGATTTATTAGGATAGGATAGAATCTTTTCAAGACAAGATGAATCTATTAATAGTAATAGAGTATCTTTTTAAAATAAAAGAGAATCTTTTAAGATAAAATGGATCTATATTTTAATTAGGATAAGTTAGGATCTTTTGAGATGAGATGGATCTATTAAGATAAGGGAGAATCTTTTAAGATAAGATGAATTGGTTAGAATGAGAGCTTTTAGGATAAGATAAATCTTTTAAGCTAGATATGTTCCAATGGGGACAATCTAGGTTGTCTAGTTATTTCATAAATATATTTTTATACCTATGTGCAGATGCAATTGTGGACATTATTCCACAACTCATCACATTCAATCAAAGATCCAAATCAGACAAGTATCATAAGAACAAACATTCAAGTATATAGACACTTATAAAAATAGTTTTGTTTTTGTTCCTAGGATTAGGTCTCCTATTCCTAAAGCTCACTTTAAGCACAGGATTTCAAAGTGTGAAATCCACATTTGTCTTTAGAAGGAAAAGGTAAGAATAATCAGAGTATAGCGGAAATAGATGAGAAAGATTAAGATAAGTTTAGAAAAGAATCAGAATAGCAAAGGTAAGTAAGTATTGGTTGTCCAGTTCTATCTAGGTTTCGTCCTACAGTCAACATTCCTCTGATACCACTTCTGTAACACCCGGATTTTAGGGGTCCAAAACCCGGGGTTAACATAAACACCAGGTATGCTGGGACCAAGTCTCAAACATATGATGTATAGTGGCACAGGATCGAATGTCACAACTTTATATATAACAGGAGTTCTATACAAAATAAATAATTACATTATAAGGAGACAACGGTCCAGCAACCCAAAGTTGACTGGGAGACGACGACCTAGACCTCTCACGAACTCATCACAGCATCCTCCATGAGCATCATCCTGCAGTACCTGTTCTTGACCTGTGGTGTATGTGAGACAGCAAGAGTGAGCTCACATACGTTCATCGCTCAACAAGTTGTGGGGAATAATGTGCATGAACTCGCCAAAGGTGGGAGCTCACGTGAAGTGTAAGGCTTACCAAAGAAGATGGTTAGAGCTGAGCATTGCTTTTAAAGTTGGTCAAAATTTTATTAGCAGTTACTAAGTATAAGTAAATACCAAACCCAATTAAATAGTAGAACAAAAGTTAACAACTTCACCTGCAATGCAATGCATATGACAAATTGAATTTAGTTCCATAAATTAATCATGTGAGTGTCCGAGCTGCTCATGACCGTGAGCACGGCTAGTATACCAGTTTTACACTCTGCAGAGGTTGCGCATCTTTACCCACAAGTCGTGTATCCCATGTCGCCAGGGTTTGCAAAGCCCTTAGACACTTCCGAGGTGAATGGCTAGGGATCCACTACGAGGCCTTTACAAAGTTCCACTAGCTTCCGAAAACCCGCTACAGTTTATAGGAAGATCCAGTGCAGGAATCCCTTGCAGGACCGCCATCGCAGCAAAATCCTCCCGAGGGCCTCCCTACACTGACCTCTCCCCTACTGCCCTTGCCCCTTTCGGGTAAGGTAGTCTTCCACTAGCTTTCCTAATTAATCAGCCAAGGGCGTCCCATTCCACCCTCATGGTAGCACTGTTTTCCCGGGTGGTTCTCCATGTTCCAATTAACATAATGATCTCAACATGAATCATAAATAACAACTGATAACAAAAGTATAATCATGAATGGCGTATCTCCATACCCAAAACCACATATAGCACTAGCAAGTACTACCCAGAAAGTTCAGTGGTAAACAAGGTATAAAGATAGACAAACTAGGGTAACCTATTGGGTCCCATCAAAATTAACCTATGCAGATCATTATGATTAATTAGAACATGGGTAGGTGAAAAGAAGTGATCAAGGGCACAACTTGCCTGGGCCTTGAGATTCCAGGTACCAGGATGATCTTCAGGTGACTCGTATCCTCACTGCTAGTCGTAGTAATACAAACAAACAGTGTATAGGCAAGATTAACATTACACCAAACATGTATGCCAAAATACATATTAATAATCTACATATTAAAATAAGATCACAGGAAAAAGAATTATTAATTTTGGAGTTGTAGATTTTAAGTTATGAATTTTCAAAGGTTATATGTGCTTATTACAAGATTAGTTAAGATAACAATTTTAATGTGACTTTTATGTAAAACCAGTGGCACTAATTGATAAACAATAATATTACAAAATTATAGGAAGTGGAATGGATTAATTTGGAGTTCATATGCATTTTCTATGAATTATATAAATTCTAGGAATTATTTTTATATTAAAAACTCATTTTCTAATTCATTTTCCTGATTTTATAACTTTCTGGACTGGGCCTCAATTATAAGAAAGGTCAGGGGGCTCTGGGTAAATCTTCTAAGACTCAGAGCACAGTCGTATAGGACGGCGGGTTTATTTCAAATAAGTGGAGGGGCTCTTTAACAAAAGCGCCAGCGCGAAGGGGTATCGGATGAGCTGAGCCGCACGATCACAAACCGATGGCCCAGATTAAATCGAGCCGACACCGAAACGGTACGCGCCCAGAGCCGTTGATCAAACAATCAACGATCGGGATTTAAAATACTCAGATTGATTCTCGTGCGCACGATCCGGATCGAACGGTCCCGATCGCATCCATCCCCACTGCACCCAGATCCGATGCCGATCTAATCTACACCGTTTATTTCGCGATCGACGGTCACCGGCCCTTCGTCCCACTTCGCGCCCACACGCAGTGGCGCCGCCCAACAACGGCGACGCACCATCGCCGGCGACACGCCATCACCCCCCCCAGATGCCACATTCTCGAATCCGAAGCGCTCAAAACGAGAAACGTGCCCTGGCCAACATAGGAAAGGGTTGATTTCCACGAATCGTGCAAGCAGGAGCGTGGTCCACGGTGAAGGGCGGATCCGCGGCGGCGAGCTTGCCGGCGACGGCCGATACGGCGCGCCACCGCGCCAAACTCAAATTGGAAGCTACTGCTCTATGCCCGCAACACGGCGATTCAGGGCGTGATGTTCTTACCGGGGTTGGGAGCGCAGAGGCCACTGCCCACGACGACGAGCGGCACCACCGCGAAGCTTCAACACCGATGAGCGATTGCGCGGTCACGGCAACGCCGATGACAAAATTGGTGGCCGTCGAAGCTTCCAGGGTGTGCGGCGCAGCAGCTGGATGCTTCACGGTGCACGATTTAACGTCTTCACGCCGGTCCACGGCGGCGGCACGAACTTCTCTCCGCGCGGTGATGACAAAAAGGGTTCGGTTCTTGTTTTGTTGGGCGAGAAGGACCCAAGGGCATGCTTTTATAATCCAGCGACGAGGTTGAGTCGGCCAGATCGATCCCAGGTCAACCGCGCGCGCGATTTCCGCGGCGGCGGCGAGCTTCTCGCGCGATCCGTTGTCGCGAGCAGCGGGATGACAGGTGGGACCGAAGAACCAGTGACTCAAGCAGTGAGCGCGGGTGATACACTGACCAAGCGGGCCCACACGACAGGGATGCCAAACGAAAGCAGGCGCGCGAGGTGAGGGCTGACCTACGGGGCCCACACGGCAGAGACCACGAAACCGGACGCGCGTGCAATGGCTGACGAATGGGACCCGACTGTCAGTGCCCGATGGCGCGCGCGTGGGTTAAATGGGCCGTGCGCGGGAGAATAGTGGATGGGCCGAATGTGAAGCCGCCGGCCCAGATGAAGTTTTAGTCTTTTTCTTTTTATTTTCTATTTTCTTTTCTCCATTTTCAAATCCAATTTGAGTTCAAGTTTAAATTCAAACTTTTGTGAATAACTTGTCCTCAGTTTGAATAGTATAATTTAATAATATAAGTGTGAAGAATTTTTATTCTGATTTTATTTTATTTTATGTGGTATTTTTCTTAGTTCTTCCCTACTCCTTTTATTTTCTATTTTCTATTTTCCTTTCCATTTGAATTTCAAATCAACACAAGTTTAAAGTTCAAACACTTAATTTGGATACATTTATAGAACTTCAGCATAATGTGCAAAAACCTATTTTATGTATTTTAGTTCTTTTAGACAAGCTTTTAATCATATAGTAGAATAATCCCTACCTTATTACTTCTAGGGAAATCAAATTTATATTGTAGACTATATATATTAAGAAATAGTTTAATCCTAATTCCTTTATATATCTCCTAACCCAAAGGCAATTTAGATTATCTAAGTTTCTTTAACTATGTATTTTTAACATATTCATGAGTGGAAACTTCTAAATTATGATTATCTTTAAGGAAAGGTGCTTTGATTTAAAATCTTTGAGAATTTTTCCTTGTCTTCACAAGTTTGAACTTTAGGGTGTTACAAGACGATACCCATCACCTGGCCTTTTGCTGTGTGGGGTCTGGACCTCGTCGGCCCCTTGCAGAAGGCACCCGGGGGGCTACAAGCACCTGCTGGTCGCCATCGACAAATTCTCCAAGTGGATCGAGGTCCGACCCCTGAACAGCATCAGGTCCGAGCAGGCGGTGGCGTTCTTCACCAACATCATCCATCGCTTCGGGGTCCCGAACTCCATCATCACCGACAACGGCACCCAGTTCACCGGCAGAAAGTTCCTGGACTTCTGCGAGGATCATCACATCCGGGTGGACTGGGCCGCCGTGGCTCACCCCATGTCAAATGGGCAAGTAGAGCGTGCCAACGGCATGATTCTACAAGGGCTCAAGCCTCGGATCTACAACGACCTCAACAAGTTCGGCAAGCGATGGATGAAGGAACTCCCCTCGGTGGTCTGGAGTCTGAGGACAACGCCAAGCCGAGCCACGGGCTTCACGCCGTTCTTCCTAGTCTACGGGGCCAAGGCCGTCTTGCCCACAGACCTGGAATACGACTCCCCGAGGGTGAGGGCCTACACCGACCAAAGCAACCAAACTAGCCGAGAAGACTCGCTGGACCAGCTGAAGGAGGCTCGGGACAGGGCCTTACTACACTCGACGTGGTACCAGCAGTCCCTGCGACGCTACCACGCCCGAGGGGTCCGGTCCCGAGACCTCCAGGGGGCGACCTGGTGCTTCGGCTGCGACAGTACGCCCGAGGGCGGCACAAGCTCACGCCCCCCTGGGAGGGGCCGTTCGTCATCGCCAAAGTTCTGAAGCCCGGAACGTACAAGCTGGCCAACAGTCAAGGCGAGATCTACGGCAACGCTTGGAACATCCAACAGCTACGTCGCTTCTACCCTTAAGATGTTTTCAAGTTGTTCATATATCTCGCGCCCAGCAAAAGTTTAGTCGTCAAGGAAGGGTCGGCCTCGCCTCGGTAAAGCCCGACCCTCCCTCGGGGGCTAAAAGGGGGGAACCCCCTCTGCGTCGAAATTTTCCTCGAAAAAAGATCTTTTCTGCCAGAAGGTCTTTCGGGCTGTTTGACTACTTCAAAAGTGGATCCTGAAAACGACGGAGTACACATAAGCAGCAAAGGCTGACCGAGCCGAGGGACTCCTACGCCTCCGGGATACGGATACCTCACTCATCACCTTCTGCGATAAGTAACTCACGTTCGGATAAGTGATCCCGCGGACCGAACAAGTCTTCACGTTCGGAAGCTCTTCTGCCGAAGCGATTTCTCGAGCCTTTTCGACTGCGTCGGGAACAGAGCCCCATGGACGGGTAAGAGTGTGCGTAAGCGGCAAGGCTGACCGAGCCGAGGGACTCCTACGCCTCCGGGATACGGATACCTCACTCGTCACCTTCCGTGAGAAGCAACTCTCGCTCGCACAAACATTTCTGTTACCAACAAAAGGGTCCAGATACTCGAAACAAGAGGAAAGGAGACGCGGCTTTACAACATGGCGAGGGTGTGTTTTGGCCTCGGCGGCCGCAGGAAACACACGCTACAAGACAATCCGATCCTGCAGGCTCGGATCTTGACGGCTGAAGGGAGCAGCAGCACCCTCGGCATCGACGACACCTTCGGCGAGGTCCAACCTAGCCTCGTACGGCGACGCGGTCCGAAGATCTCCACTCTGAAGGACGACGTCATCACCATGCCCGGGCCATCGCTACCAGGGTCTTCTCGGGAATCCAGCCCGAGCAGGCAGCTCGGCCGGTCACACCGGGGCCTCGGCCAGCTGTCCTCCAAGGACGTCAGCCCGACCCGAGGCCTCGGCTGGTCAATTCCGGCGTCGGTCCCGCTAACGGACGACCCGGCCAGGCTCCGGCCAACCAGGTTTTCTTTTCGAGCCAACTCTGCCTCTGTTCATGTTGACGCCGCTACCCCTGGCCTCGGCTCATCGAAGAGCGGCCGAGGGGTTCCTTTAATTAAGCTAGAGAAGCCTCGGACAACAAGGCCGACCAAGCCGAGGGACTCCTACGCCTCCGGGATACGGATACCTCACTCGTCACCTTTACACGGGGCGACTCACGCTTGGTGAAGCGGTTCAGACAACCAACAGGCGAGTCTTAGTGCTCGAAAATGAGGAAAAAACACGGCTCCGTGCCGAAAGTACATACATGTTCAGGCCCCGACAGCCACAATGAACAAAAACACTGGCATTCGAAGTGCCATTACAAACGGAACTCTGGTTCCGTCCCCGCGGGTATGAACAACCTCGAGCCTACGGGGCGACGAACACCGGGGGACCCGCCAGCGACCTCTGCAGCAGTAGCCATGGTCCCAGGACGGACGCGGCCGCCGGAGGGCTCTCATTCGCGTTCCCGCTCAAGGGACGCGAACCAGCTATTAAAGCCAAAGAGCGGGCCGCTCCCAAGCGCACCGGCAGGTCCTCGCTGCCGTCCTTGCCTCGAATGCAAGGAAGAGGGCGGAATGTTGCATCCTAGCTGGGCAGCAACAGTTCTCCTTCCCTGGCATGGCTGGAGGACATCTCCTCCGTAGGGCTGGAGGGTGTTTGCCACCACCAGAAGCTGGAAGAAGAGGTGGCCCACCGGCCCGCGCGGGAGGTAGAGCCCCAGCTCGACTCGCTCCCCGCTCCAGCGAGGATGACGAACACCCTCGAGGCTGAGGGTGGGACCAAGATCACAGCCCGGCTTGCCCCTCCCCATCCAGGGGCTGGAGGTCACCGTCTTGGGTGACCACCAGCGGAGGGGTGCAACCGGGCTGCGTGATGAAAATCCTTGAAGCCGAACGATGGCTGAAAGGTGCCAACTCCCACGGAGTTGTGTTCCCCCAACGACGAGGCGGAAAGACGGTGGATCTCCCCCATCCGGGGGCTTGGAAGGTGGAAAGACACGATGCATAAGGGAGCGCGAAGACATGGTCTCCTTCCAAGGGGGTCACCCTCCTTTTAAAGGCGGATCTCCCTACTTGCGTCCCCAGCCGTCACGGGCTGAGTCTTCTCCAACACACTCCAAGGTCCTCCCCTACGGCGCGGGGGCTGGGTCCCACACGTCATGCAAGCCGACTAAGAGCAGAAGAAGCCAAACCGCCGCGCGCGGTGCGTACAACCGCCCAGCGGTTACAAGCGACCCTCCACTTTTGCCCAGACCAGCGGGCGAAAGGGCGGGCAGCCGTGCAGGCGGCATGCAAACGCGCCAAGTGGGCGCACTTCTCCGACTCCCAACACACCCGGCACGGAGGCCCAGGCCCACGCGTCATGCAACCGGTGCGCCGGTTGCTACGTGTGAGTAACTGCATCGCCACCTGCGCCACCACCGCGCCTCCTCGACTACGGAACCAATACCGCGATTCGAGGCCACCCAGCGCACGACCCAGCGGCTCCAGCCTGGCGCGACGGTCAATACGGCCGAAGACGGGCCGGCAGTAATGGCGGTGGCAGGCGGGCAGGTGTAGCGGTCACGTCGTCAGCCAAGCTTACGTCCCATCCGGGGGCAGCGAGAGAACCCTCTCTCACAGTGTGAAGGCAACGCGCCCGTGACCCGTTCCTCGAACGGCTCACGCACGCGCAACGGCTACCCTGCGAACCACTCGCCCTGTCGCATCAACTCCGTGGCGGGACACGCGGCGCCTCTGGCAGGAGAAGCGAGCGACGCTTTGCCTTCGCCGTAATGACCGCGTCAAAAAAAAGGTACACCGCATCGTTCGATTTCGTATCCTTTTCCGTTTTTCCTCTTTCTCTCTCTTGCAACAGGGACCAGGAAAGGGGGATACCCCGAAAAGGATCCTTCCCCGAGAAGGAACCAGGCTCCGAGCCCCCCTACTGATCAGAGGTTCGAAGGCTGGCCCCCTGGAAGGGTTCAACAGCCGCCTCAGATCGCGTGGGCCCTGCACCCACTACTGGTCAGAGGTTCGAAGGCCGGCCCTTCGAAAGGGTTCCACGACCACCTCAGGCTACTCGGGCTCCGTGCCCATTACTGATCAGGGGTTCGAAGGCTGGCACCCGAAGGGTTCACAGCCGCCTCAGACGCCGAGCGAGGGATGACCATGGGTACGTTCGATACATAACCAAGGCTCGGGCTGCGCTCCCGAGGTACCCTAGGACATTTTCGAGACCAGCGGGAACGATCTTGTAACAGAATCCCATCAGAGGGAGGCATCGAGCCCTCGGACCCCGTCGCCAGGGGACCGGGTCTGGCAGATCACCCGCAGGTACTTTTGGGCGTGCCTCTGGGCCCCTAGCCGACCCCTAACGAACGGGGCACGGACGTCCACTCGGATTACCCGCTTGCAGCTCATCGGAGACACCATGTTCGGCGCCCATCGAGGGCAACATGGCGCTTTCCCCCCTCCTCCTTGCGGAAAGGCGACGCAGGGGCGTATGTAAAAAAGCCGAGTCTACCCCTGACCGCCCTCTCGCTCTGTGCAGAGGCTCGAGGGCTGCTCTCGCAAACCCGGCTCCGGCCGAACCGTTGATAGCGTCAACATACCAGCCCGAGAACTTGGGACCCGACCATACACCTGGGCTACGGCCAGCTCGCATGAGGGAACGACCAGACCAGCCGAAGTACTACGTGAGACAGTAAGACCTCGAAGGAGTGAAACCACTCCTCCGAGGCCTCGGGGGCTACACCCGGCGGGTGCGCTCGCGCGCACCCACCGGAACAAAAGCGCAACCGAGAAAGGCTGGTCCCCTTGCAAAAAAGTGCGATGAAAGCCTCCAAGCGAGTGCAAACACTCCCTTCGAGGCTCGGGGACTACTGTTGGGGACCATAATTAGGGGTACCCTCAAGGCTCCTAATTCTCAGCTGGTAACCCCCATCAGCACAAAGCTGCAAAGGCCTGATGGGTGCGATTAAGTCAGGGACCAGTCCATTCAAGGGACTCGATCACGCCTCACCCGAGCCTAGCCTCGGACAAGGGCAGCCGACCCCGGAGGATTTCCGTCTCGCCCGAGGCCCCCCTTCAGCGGCGAACATGTTTCCGGCTCGCCCGAGGCCCTGCCTTCGCCAAGAAGCAACCCTAACCAAATCGCCGCACCGACCGACCAAATCGCAGGAGCATTTAATGCAAAGGTGGCCTGACACCTTTATCCTGACGCACGCCCCCCAGCCGGCAGAGCCGAAGTGACCGCCGTCACTTCGTCGCTCCACTGGCCGGCCTGACAGAAGGACAGCGCCGCCTGCGCCACTCCGACTGTGGTGCCACTTGATAGAGTGAAACTGACAGGCAGTCAGGCCCGGCCAAAGGCACCATAGGAAGCTCCGCTCCGCCCGACCCAGGGCTCGGACTCGGGCTAAGTCCCGGAAGACGGCGAACTCCGCCCGACCCAGGGCTCGGACTCGGGCTAAGTCCCGGAAGACGGCGAACTCCGCCCGACCCAGGGCTCGGACTCGGGCTAAGTCCCAGAAGACGGCGAACTCCGCTCGACCCAGGGCTCGGACTCGGGCTAAGTCTCGGAAGACGGCGAACTCCGCCCGACCCAGGGCTCGGACTCGGGCTAAATCCCGGAAGACGGCGAACTCCGCCCGACCCAGGGCTCGGACTCGGGCCAAGTCCCAAAAGACGACGATCTACGCCTCGCCCGACCTAGGGCTCGGACTTAGGCTCGGCCCCAGAAGACGATGAACTCCGCTTCGCCCGACCCCAGGGCTCGGACTCCGCCCCGGCACCAGCCGGCGATCTCCGCCTCACCCGAACCTAGGGCTCGGACCTGACCTCGGCCACGGAAGACGGACTCGACCTCGGCTTCGGAGGAGCTTCCACATCGCCCAACCTAGGGCGTAGACCAGCCACGTCAACAGGAGGCACCATCATCACCCTACCACGAGCTGACTCGGGCCGCAGGGAACAAGACCGGCGTCCCATCTGGCTCGCCCCGCCAGATAGGCAATGATGGCGCCCTGCATACTCTATGACAACGGCGGCTCTCAGCCCTCTTACGGAAGCAAGAGGACGTCAGCAAGTATTCAACCGCTCCGGCAGCTGTCCCTCCGCCAGGCTCCATCGCTCCTCCGACGGCCACGACATCACACCAGCTGGGTGCCAAAATCTCTCCGGCTGCCACAACGGCATGTACTCAGGGCGCTAGCTCTCCTCCGCTAGACACGTAGCACTCTGCTACACCCCCCATTGTACACCTGGATCCTCTCCTTGCGCCTATAAAAGGGAGGACCAGGGCCCTCTTAGAGAGGGTTGGCCGCGCGGGGACGAGGACGAGACACGCGCTCGCTTGGAGCCGCTCGCTCCCTCTCCCGCGTGGACGCTTGTAACCCCCTACTGCAAGCGCACCCGACCTGGGCGCGGGACGAACACGAAGGCCGCGGGATTCCCACCTCTCTCACGCCGGTCTCCGGCCGCCTCGCTCTCCCCCCTTCGCGCTCGCCCTCGCGCTCGACCCATCTGGGCTGGGGCACGCGGCGACATTCACTCGTCGGCTTAGGGACCCCCCGGTCTCGGAACACCGACAACTTCCCTACTATTTATAGATGGTTATTTTTCTTTCCTAAACTACTCCTAGATATATAAAGCCTATCCACTCAGCAAGGGAAAAAATGGACCAATTCTTGAAATTTTGGTCTGAGAGCCAGGAACTCTTGACGAAGTTATTTTGCCTTGACGCACCATTCACGATGACGCCATATGTCGCCTCTGGTTCCCTCAAAACTATGCCACCGAGTTGTGGCCTAAACTCGGCGTAACCCATGAATTATCGTGCTTGGTGGTTTTAAGACTCAACCATCAAAACCCCACGGGTAGTGTACTGCATAAGTGTTACATGATCTATCCCTCCATGTCCTTATATCCGTCAGTGTCCCTAACTGTTAGCCACCACGGCTAGTCACATGACTTATCCAATCCCTCGATCAAGACCTAGCATCCGTCCTTCACTGCTCCTGGTCCATCAGCATGAATTCGTATGGTATTCACCTTCGTTATCGACCACAGTCTCTAGACTTCACACATACGCACCACAGACCAAGAGACATGTTGCAAAAATACTCTCATGTCCTATTATTGCACACGACTCAACACAAGACACTAAACGTTTTAACAACCATTCATCACGGACTAAACCACAAGGATACATCAACCTTGTGTTCGCAGTTTTATTGGTAGGACAGCACGTATGCCTCCTCCATTATCGACATCCACTTAGGGTACACGTTTTCCTTTATGGAGTTTTATGTTTTCCACAGATTCAATACCTTAAAATCGATATAAAGAAATACACAACCATAATTGTATTACTAAAAGGACATAATAAGTTGTCTTCAATATTTAGTGGGTGTTTAAGACTATTCCACGTTTCAACTGTGGCGTGGAGTTGTAGTTTACAATATAAATTTATAAATTTAAATAGTTTAATTTTTTTAATCTAAATAATAGACAAATGATGTATCTAAATGTTTTCTAAAGATTTACAACTCCAGTTCTAGAATTTTCTAGAGCACCTAATGAACCGCTTCACCAACTAACTGCATCAAATTTTGTGGAGCTAGAGCCTGAGGTAGTTCCAAACAGAGTCTCAAAATAAACTAGAGCTCCACCAATCCTCACCAACCCTATGGAGTTGGACCGCTCAAAAAAACGATGAAGTTAGGGTGTTTGGCTAGCTTTACTTCTCCTCACCATATAAATGGAAAAACTGTTTCGTAATAATTAATCCAACTATGCAAGCATGTGTATTCAGGCTTTATTACAACCGATAAAAGCCAACGGAAGTTATGATTTGGATACAGAAAATCAGTCAGGTACAGTTTTGAACACAACGACACATGTGTCCTCCTCTGGTAACAAACTGGTAGAAGATGAGTTGACAGGCTACATCAGTCATCATCACCCTCATGGTCGGCCAGATGCCACCGGCCATCCTTGCCTTTCACCATACCTTTGTTCTGCACCACCCACCACGACGGTGGGACAGCGAACTCATTTCTCAGCGCATCTTCATGCTTGTTCACCAAAGCAACGTCCCGATCGACCAACAGCTCGAACCCTCCACTGCTCCCCTGAGCCCCAGCGACCCCGTGCATGTAGCACTCCATGTCATGCCATGTCAGGGGGTTTCCAGGGGCCTTCAGGTACGGCGATTCTCCTGTGTCGATCATCAGCTCTGTGCCGACATCACTGTACCCTAGCTTTGGCCATTTGGGGACCACGTCGGGAGAGTTCCGGACGCGGAGCAGCCTCAGGTCCGCCGCGCTGTCGAACGCCTTCTGGAAATCAGGGTTTCCGACTCTGGGGCTCCCGAATACGAACGCGGACACAGGGCAGCAGCTCCTGTTGTAGCCATTGGAGACGATGTCGGTTGCGTTGATGGTGGCAAGTGCTGCTCCTAGGCTGTGGCCTGTTATGGTGATGCTCGTCTCCTCTGGCTTGTACAGATCCTGTATCCTTTTCACCTCGTTTAACACCTGCTAGTTTTTGTTAGTTTGATCAGCACATGTTTATTATATTTTTAATAAATGATGAGCAAAATGAAGGAGCTACATCAAATATGCACAATCAAGGAGACAATGATGTATGTTGGGAATTTGGGATAACATTACTCAAGGTCCTGTTTGTAAAAATGAATTCAAACTTTTTGAAGACACAACACAATTTTTTTGTCTTAATGGGAGAAATGAACTTATTTTTGTCTTAATCCCTTTAAATCATCCTCAACTCCCTTATCACCAGTCCTAAATGGGCCTCAAGTTTTTGGCCTAGGACATGCTCTCACCGGGTGAGAATTTGTTTTTCTTATGTGGCAGACTAACCTTAAACATTATTCTCTCTGTTTTATTTTAGTTGTCGCTGAATAGTACAAAATTTAACTATCCAGCGACAACTAAAAAGAAACGGAGGGAGTATCTGTCAAGGCACTTCAACTAATCTCTATAGTTACAGATTGAATCAAACCATCTAAAAACTGATTTTTTTTCATTGACACCTTGAAGCTAGCGTTCCCAATGGTGAAGGGCTCGCTCTACACCACGCTGGTCCAATCCCAAACGTGCAGCTAGCCATGGTGTGGGTTATCTATTTAAAAAAGTAAAATAGTCATTGTGCCCATTTTTTGAGTGACCTGAACGGCACTTCTCAAGCACCACTACTCAACTCGAGAATACCTGCCTAGTTTAAAATTAAAGGCAAATCAGTGCTTGACACTTAGGTATAGTGCCTACAGGTCATGCTGTTTTAATAAAGTAATGCTCTTTACATATACCATGCTGTTCTACCTTTGCTTGAACTCTAACGAACACATTCGCTAGGGGTGCGTTCGGTTTTTACGGAATGGTGGACTAGAACAATTCCTAACCGGATTGTTTCTCTAATTTATATGTAAGGTTTAATCAGCTGAAATATTTCTAGATCCATTTCTAGACAAATTAAACGAACAAAGTCTAGGTGGGTTTCAATCTATAATACGTTCAAATTCTTCATAATTTTTTTTCAATCATTTTCAATCCATAAGACACAAGAATAACCGAACAAGATTTTAATGCATATTCTAGGATCTGAACGAGTTACCTGATGTCTTGCGCTCTCTTTGTTGTACTGTGACCCTGGATCAGCACTCGTGTAGACTGAAAGCCACCCTCCATGCACACAGGGGTTGGCTGCGCTGCCTGGAAGAACTATTTCCGAAGCAGGCACCAAGGAAATATCAAGATCATCGACCCACTCTACCATCCGTATGGTGCCACGCCACGCCACCACCACGTCCCGCCTCCCAAGCAGTTCCTTGCCCTCGTCCGTAGCTACTGCAACAAACCCCATCCAATTCGACTGCCTGCTCCATGCAGCCTTTGAGAGAGACTTGACCATGAACCCGTCAGGTAAGCTGACAGTGCACATCGCGTATATGAACTTCGTGATCTCATACAGGTTCGGGTTTGATACATCCACCCTGCTGAGGAAGTCTCTGCGGTTGAAGAGGCAAGACCCAGCGTACCTTGATCTTCTCTCCCTGTTCAGCCCGGTGTAGGTTGCCTGGGAGAGCTCACCGTAGTTGATGATGTTCCTACGGAGGTCGAGGTCGAGCGGATAAACTAGGCCCTTCCAGTAATTCAAGCCATTGAGTTCTTTCCATCTCTTGGCAACGTTGCCCATCCCTCTTATGAGACTCATCTTTGCAGTGTGTGCCCTCTCTCTCTTGCTAATTTGGTTTTCAACATGCTACAAGAAACCAGAACTTCATGCTCCACCTGCACATATATAGGTATGATAGGTGGTAGCTTGTCCATCAGATTTGCAGTTCAGTATGCTTGAAGAATAGAAGCTCCCCTGTCATTCTTTCAGCCTATCGATCTGCCGGCTACCTTGGGCAACATGCATCCTGGATTTCAAAGCATAAAGAAGCTTTGCGCGGACCAAATAAGGACATAAAGAGAAATACACCATTTATCTTTATGCCTTGCCAACCGTACTAACCAGATGAAGTAGGGGAGGCAAATAATGTGCAGCCTTCCCCCTCAAGATAAGCAAATACCTCATAGGACCAGTAGGCAGCAATAACTCCTACGACTTGACCCGAAAGTTTGGGCCGAGCCATTTAGGACCGGCACGACACGACACGAAAATAGGAGCTCAAAACACAGTCCAACATAAAAAAATGGATCGGGCCGACACGGCCTAAATGGTGCCTCAATCTTAGGCACGATGGGCGGCACGCACGACACGACACGACTAGATGGACCGTGTTTGGGCCGGCACGACATGAAGTGAGACACGAATTAGAAAACTAGTGTCTAAATGGTTATTTCATGCTCCAATATTTTTTATCTCTTCACAAAAGTTATAAAAATATTGATTTCTTTTCACATATAATTTTTTAGTCTATAGCAAAGTCATGAATATTCTGAGGATGTATTTTTAGATATATACAAATTTTTTTATCTGTGCTGTGCTTGGGCCGTCTCGACATGATCATCGGCTTGTCGTGCTTCGGGCCGGACCTAGCTTTTAGTATCTAGGCACTGCACGACCCATCCCGAAATTATTTCATGTCGTGCTGGCAAGAAAAAGATTAGCCTGAAGCACGATAGGCCCGGGCCATGCTAGCACGAACGACCCAACTTTCAGCCCTACCTATGACCAGTAGGCAACAGTGAATACTTGAACCTTCTCCTGCTATATGTTGAAGTGGCGCAAGGCAGGTCCTATTTAGATTGTACTCATATATAAAGAGAAATGTAGAAGAGAATGATTTATATGGCAGGTAGCAGTATTGTCAATAATAGAGAGTGTATCCCCAAGCCCAACCGAATTAATAGCGCATGACCCTTTGCTACATACTATATATAATATTTTATCTTTGACACCCCATTCAATCCGGACGGTGTGAAATTAAGTTCATATTTTTATAAATCTTTTAAAATAGTGAACAGCCAAAGGCTTATCATGATATCGAACACTTAATCTTTAGAGGATAGGATCCACACATCAAATTGGTGAGACATCACTCGTTCACGAACAAAGTGATAGTCAACTTTCACATGTTTGGTGTGATGATGAAAATGTGCATTCGTTGGAGCTAGGTAGCCTCAATGTTGTTACACCAGGGAGTTGACAATCGTGGTTGTGGTATCCAAGTTCCCAAAACAGTACATACACCCTATCGAGCGATGCTCCCTAATATTGGTAGGCTCTAATACTGAAAGTGCATCTAGCCCTTTTGTTGGTTTTGGTGTTTAGATTCCAACACAACAAAAGACTAATATGGTTGTTAAGTGTTGAACAAGAATTCAGTGAGAAGCATGCAAGGTTCAACACATGGGGTCATTGTGCTATTCCATAGAAGCTGAGTCAGAATATAGATCATGTATATCACAAGAGAAGAAGGATATCCAATATACATTCAAGATGGTATGACTTAAGAAAAGCTTGACAAGGTGAAGATATCAAGGAAATGTGACTTCAATAAACTAAGCAAAGAAGAAGGTCAAGAAAACTTAGGTACCGAAGCTAAGATAATGAAGAAAGTACTTGCGTTGAGTCAAAGAACCAATCAAGCTCAAGAGCGGTCATGTTGAGGAGAGTGGTCCTAAGTTGAAGAAGGTTAAGAAGAAGAAGAGTGGACATTGATTAGGTTGGTGATCAATAAACATGACTTGGAGTCAGTTTGGTAGACCAAGGGCTAAGGCAAGGAAGAAATTTGAGGGACTAAGCAAGGGAGAAGGTCAAGAGGACTGAGGTACCAAAAGCAAAGGTGAAGAAGAGACTGCTTGTAAGAGTCAAAGGCGATCAAGCTATGAAGAGTTGTGTGATATTGAAGAACACAACATAAGGATACATGACTTAAAAACATTAGAGTAATTCATATGCATTTGGATGGTTCAAAGTCATAAGGTTTAAGAAATACTAGCTCAAGAAAAGGACATGGTCACAAGATTAAGCTGAAAGTATCGAAGTCAGAACCTGGAAGGGCTCAAGTGTCGTGCTTACTTTGATTTAGTGTTTGGATCATTCCTAAGTTTGGAAAGGTTCTTGATGACCATTAGAACATATTGAACTCAAAGATATGGAAGAATTGATCAGATTTAGAGTTTGATGTTCCAAGTGATATTTGTAGTGAAAGGTTGATGAAGAGAAGAAAACTGAGTTAGAGATGAGATAAAGGTGAGTATCCATGACTTAGACCATTTGGATACACTCTAACTTAGTTTGTCTAAGTCATAGGAAGGTGCTCAAAGTTGGCCATCTTGAATGGAATAAGATGCATAGAAAAATGTCAAGTTTCAACTATCTGGGGGTGCATTGGACCATGGGCACGTATGCACCGGACCTATTTTGCAAAGGCGCCAAGAAAAGAACTTGGTGGCCTGGTGCACCAGACCATTTATGCTGAGGCACCATGAAGAGGACTTGGTGGCCTGGCGCACCAGACCTTTGGCCTATGTGCACCGAAATACTTTACCAGAGAGATCAGAATTGAAGACTTGGTGGACTGGTGCACCAGATCGCGGGTTTGGTGTGCATTGGACCTCCTAATCCAATGACTACTTCAGGTCAACGGGCTACTGCAATGGCTAGCTAATGTGGCAAGGGTCCGATGGTGCACCAGACTAGTCTAGTGCTAGCCCAGATCGAAAAGTATCTATCATGATCTCTATGATCGTGGGACTGTATACTGTCTAGTAGTGCACCAGACCGGTTCGATGCACCCGTGTAAGGTAGGATCTGCCAATGACTAGATTGGCCTTTGGGCTATAAATAAATCACCTCCACACGTCCAACAAGTTGAGCCAAGCTTTGAGAATTGCATACACACTTCCTAACAATAGAATAACCCTCTCTAGTGCATTACTTTGCAAGATTAAGTGATTGGTGTTAGATCTAGACATAGAGACATGTGTATTTCTAGAGTGCTTGTTTGTAAAACAAAGTGTTGTGTAAAGAGCTAGTGGTGAGCTTGAGCAAGTGTTCGGGTTATGATTCTGCCAAAGAGCTACCAAGTTGTGGTTAGCCTTATGATTGTTGTAACGCAAGAAAAAGATAGTGGAAGTCTCGGTTTATCACCTTGGTGATAAACTTGAGCAAAGGGAGGAAGGAGTTGAAATATACTCCAAGCCAGTTGGCTAACTCGAACATGGATGTAGGCAAGCATTTGAACCATGGGAAAATCGTTGTGCCTTGTCTCCTGCTTTATTTCTTATTTGCACTTTTCATCTTATATTTGTTAAAAGTGTTTGTGAAGTGCAGGTATCATTTGAATAAGGACATTATTTTGCTGTAATTGACTCTCTAAGTTAAGTAAGAAAATTCAATCGAGTTAAAGTTTTTATTAACACATATTCACCTAACCCGTCTAGGTGACATCCAAGGTTCTTAGTACCTCAAAAGGTACTTTCATATACCATGTCAAAGTGGTGCAAGACGAGGATCTCTTATGACCATACACAAATATATAGAGATGTACATGAAAATGATTTATATGTCGGCTAACAACATTGCCGATATTAGAGAACGTGGCCCAAGCCTTTTAAATGTTAGGTAACTTCTAAGATTAGCGGGTGTAACCCTAAGACCAACAAAATAAGGGTGCATGATTCTTTCACATTTCATATAACCTTCTATCTTTAAAACTCTCTAGCCAACAAGCCTAGTGTAGTAAAATAGAGTTTGCGACCTCTGGACCATCATCCAAACTATATGCATCCATCAAATCATGGAGAAAGCTAAAGTGTCTAGCAGTCAAATCCTTACTAATCATGTTTTTGAGTATATCGTACAATAATACATATGTCATCACTAGAAGAAAATTACAGATAGCGAACAAATAAAAACTAACAATTCCATATGCAAAGAATGGATGCAACCAACTCAGGAGTCTCTTTTATATATAGCATACATACAATACATACTACACACAAAGGAATGTTGCCCTAAAGTACTAATCACGATACAAAGGAGTAGCATGATTAGATATGTTTTCACTCCATCCCAACAAAGATTTTGCCCTTTATGGGTTAAAGAAGGCCTTGTTGGTTAGAAGGTTTTTGATTTTAGTAGTTTCCTTTCTAGAGAGGATTATTGTACAAACGTAAAAAAATACCAGCCTTAGTTTCCAAATACTTGATACTTTGACCAATGACTGAAATGCTCTCATAAAATTATCTAGAATACCTACATAGTACTTTTATAGTGGGCTAGTGTGAAATATTTGTAATCAAAAAGTGGTGAAAAGTATCAAGTATTTGGAAACAGGGGTTGATAATAACATAGATACACCTCATTAATCTACCTATCACTTCAAAAGTACTCGCTCCCTCAAACTTGATGTTCTAGTATTTTTCTAAAATAAACCATTGTAAGTTTGACCAATTGATATTAAAAAACTTGTACCATCAATTGGTGTCCAATTGGTGTCCTAAGTGTTGATACTTTTATGTATAATTTTTTGACAAACTTTGGATGTTAGACTTAGGACAATCCTAGAACACTATATTTTTTTTGGGCAGAGGGGGTATGTTTTGTTGGTATATCAGTATCAAATATCAAGAATTGACCAAACACACATAATTTAGTACGTCAAATCAATAAATTCCATTAAATACACCTAAAAGATAAAGGAACCACCATGCATTTCAAAATAACAACTATTGTTTTCCTTTTAAGTTTTTATGTAAGTTCCAACTATTGTGATATGAATTAATCATCATAGCACAAATAAATTGAAATGTCACTTCATTAGTGCTTCTCAAATCCATATAGAGAAACTTGCAAGTGCTTTCCTGAGACATCAGACATTTGAAGAAAACAATTCAACCTTCCAACTTCCATGCATAATAAAGAAACATAAACGACTCAAGTCAAGTATTACATGATGCTTTGCTCATTAATCTGAGTTTGGTAATAAACATATAATATATATATCCTACCTGATCACTAGTATTGCATGACCATATGATCCCTGCAATCCAGCATTAAAGATGAGGACCTTCAACCCAAAGGAAATAATATTTTGGAAGTTTTATCTGAACTATAAACGATTAATTCTATCCCTAGTTTAGTTTAGCACATTTTTTAATTCGCTTTATCCTTATCACTAAACATAATGGGATAACCATGACACGCTTGCAAGTCAGTTGATAAAAATGTAATACAATGAGCAAATGATTGAGGAACATGCACGATTAATTGGAGCCATAAGATAATACTAGAAGTTACAGATTTTTAGCAGCTACACTCGAAATATTGTTTGACAAAAGTCACAAGGTTGCACATGTTACTATCCAAATGCATGTTCTAGGACGACATTTAGCAGAATCCTCAATGTCATGTGGACCCTCAGGTACAAGATTCCATCCTATGTGCAAGGATCGTAATTTTTTTCACAATAATTTGAACTTTTCCCAAATTGTATAATTTCAATGGCAGGGAGCCTGGCTTGGCAGAGTTCGTCCTTTACTTCATAGACCGAGCTAGAACTTAGCCAAACAAAGCCTTTATTGTTTTATCGAGAAAAAGAAAGAAGAAAGAGCAAAGTCATTGCAATTTGCACTATAAAACCATGCAAAGTAACACCCCTGCCCAGCTGCACTATCTGAAGATGATTTTGCACTAATGTGGTGTTAATGTGTTAGCGGTTTAAAGTTTAGCCTACACAACATGATCATGGTTTAACATGCACATGATCATAGTTTGCATAAAATTTACATTTTGAAACTTGTATGGCAAAATTGTATGTTCTAGGATATATTACTAGTTGTCCGACAGTTTGTCGAGCACCACCAGATACTCCATCACCGCACGGTCGACAATTCGTTGATACACAACCATACATGGATTTTGAGATGTCAAACTGTAATCACCATTGCCCCTACTTGTAAGTCATATCTAGTAACTCTCCATGACCCAAAGGCTGCCATGAGGCTATATCTCCCCTCTCTCTCTTATTCTCCTTTCTCTTTTTCGCTCACTCTCTCCTCTCTAGTTCTTGCTTCCACTACCCTGACACTTTGATCATCTATCAAGCAAGGATGAGGAAGGAGGAGCGGGTTACAAGCAAGGGGAGTATCAAGGAAGGCCGAGGAGACAATCAAGATCATTCCTATCTGGCCCTTGCTAGGGGTTACATAAGGAGAGGTTCACCCCCCTGTGCATGAGGAGCCTTCAAGAATGAGAAATGAGGAGGCTGAGTACAAGTTCGAAAAGGAAAACCCAAGTACTCAAGATACATATCAACATCTTCTCCATAACTTGGTAGGTTGGATCCCAAACACATCCTTCTTTTGAATCATATAGACCAAGGTTTACCTAGTTACTCACACATAACACTTTCAATAAATCAATATCAACCTAGGCTTATTATAAACAATGTACCTTTTGATAGATGTGTTCTTTGAGACATTAGAAACACAAATACAATCGCTATAGGAATTTTGCAAACTTTCGGTAGCTCAAAACTATTGAAAGTAAATGTCTCCCGCTGAAAATAACAGATTTTCGGTGGTAGACCTCCGCCGAAAGTTCATCACAGAAAATATCACTTATTTTCTATGGTAGAGTTAGGGTCCCTCAGATGAAGGATGCAATATCACCTCTACGACTCTGTTGTCGCTCATGCATAATAAGTCTTGATGGAATTTCTCAGCCCTCATTTCATCCCACTCGGTCGTCACTCCAAGGGTATTGAGGGGATTTGATCCCACTAAAATGGTACTTGGACACTGAGTCTAGACAGATTAAGGCCCCTCAGGGGAGGATGGAATATTACCTCTATGACTCAGCGGTCATCTACACATTGAAAGACCCATCTATGGGCATCAATTTTTTGAGTTCCCAAAACTTGGTTCTCTGACAGAAAGACTCATTCGTGGGAACTAGATCATCGAGTCCCTGGTGTAGTATCACCTCCATGGCTCTACTATTGCTCGTGCATAACAAGTATCAAAGGAATTTCTCAGCCCTTACTTTATCCCACTCGGTTGTCACTCCAAGGATATTGAGGGGATTTGATCATCCCTGTTAAAATGGTACCTAGATACCGAGTCTGGATGGATTAAGGTCCCTTAAGGGTGGATGCAATATCACCTCTATGGCTCTGTTGTCGCATGCACAATGAAAGACCCATCCATGGGCATTGAATTTATGAGTTCCTAAAACTCGGTTCTCTGATAGAAAGACCAATCCATGGGCACCAGATCACTTAGTCCCTAGACTCGGTCACTCAATTGAAGTCCCATTCATGGGTGACGGATGACTAAAGTCTTGATCATAGGTTGTGTATTCTATAGCGTCCCTTAAAGGACAACTGATTCCATATCCATGTAACTCGGCCAACATGAAGCTCCGGCAACAGAGTGTATTAACAAGTCCTACCGAGATGGTTGACAACACAGATGCCACAAGTGCCAACTAAATACAAATGGTGAATTCCAATTTAATTTTGAGCTATATATCACAAATATTCCTAAAAGGTGTTTTAGGTTCTTAAATCCTTTTACACATCAAATTGAGATGTCAATATCCAAGATGATCCTGGCCATCATAGACTTGTTCTTTTCAGTAAGCTCTAGGAGCTTTTTGTTTGAGTAGTCGACGATGACTCCTTCTTGACCTAGGACACATCTAGATTAGGATAATGAGACTATGTAAGTGTTAGCGTTAAAACGTTGGCCTGTTGCATGATATCTTGGCCGAACCTTTTGATGCGCTCCAGAAGGTTATTCAACTTCTGGACCACCGACCAGTCCTTTGTGCCATCAAAACTATATAAGAGGACCATCATCGCCTTTAAGCATGCTTATACAACTATATAAATTCTCTACACTATGCAAAAAACATCAAGTTATGGTTAATAAATTCTTATTCAACTATATCCTTATGTTTTATGGCTATCTTAGTGGCCCGCTTCTTGTCGAGGGTTCTCTTGAACTCACCCAAATAGTCTTCCAACTCATCATTTAATGTATCAACTTGGCCCTCTCAACTAGGGCTACGTCCCTAGCTTCAATAGATGAACTTAGCCTTTTGGTCATGTCCTTGGCCACCTTAGGAGTAAGGCCAAGTGATTTGTATGTCGCAAAGTTATAATTACCAATTCAGAGACATATAATCTTGAGAGTGGGGAAGTTGCTGAGATAAGGATCATACACTCAAGTTCCTAGTTTTTGGACTCTAGCTCAAGAGCTTTGGCCTCAAGATCATCTCACATCTTTTAACCATGTCCTATTAACTCGATAATGGCGACTCTTTCCTTGGAAAGATATTTCTCCATAGTCTCGATAGCTTGACTTTTTTATGCAACAACATGAGAAGAAGGGACTTCTCAGCTAACTCCTTTATGATGACCTACCAACAGAGAGGTTAGAAACCAGCTAATAGCATTAATTGGGCAAATAGAAGAAAAGGAGCATACCTTATAATTTTTATGGAGTTGCTCAATGTGTTGCTTGGCATGCTATACGTGTCGATGATCTTCAACTATATCAATATCGACAAGTAATCCCCATATGAGATCGCAATGGCCCAATAGTCCTCATCAGACATTGGGGCCTTACAGTCAGGAAGGACTTTTCAATAAGGGGTCTAGAGTGCAAGTAATGATTGATGAATCAGAGCAATAGGAATTTCTAAATGATTAGATAAAGCAATCAAATATCAAAGTGAAAGGGAATTAGGCTTACACCTAGTTCCTAAATAATTTTGGTGGTTGAATTGCCCAACACAAACAATTGGACTAACTAGTTTGCTCTAGTGTATAAGTTATACAGGTGCAAAAGGTTCACACTCAGCAAATAAAAAGATCAAGTTTTGGATTCAACAAAGGAGCAAAGAGGCAACCGAAGGCACCTCTGGTCTGGAGGCACCGGACTGTCCGGTGTACACCGGACAGTGTCCGGTGCGCCACCGGACAGTGTCCGGTGCACCAGAGGACTCCAACTCGAACTCGCCACCTTCGGGAATTTCTCAGGCCGCACCACTATAATTCACCGGACTGTCCGGTGTACACCGGACAGTGTCCGGTGCTCCATGGAAGTGCGGCCTCCTCAACTCGCCAGCCTCGGGATCGCGCAGCAGCCGCTCCGCTATAATTCACCGGACATGTCCGGTGTGCACCGGACTGTCCGGTGTAACCACGGAGCAACGGCTATTTCGGCGCCAACGGCTACCTGGGTCGCATTTAATGCGCGCTCTGCGCGCGCAGAAGGCAGGCGCGCCCATACTGGTGCACCGGACAATGAACAGGTGATGTCCGGTGTGCACCGGACATCCAGGCGGGCCAGCTCCAACGGTCAGAATCCAACGACATTGATGACGTGGCGGGGGCACCGGACATGTCCGGTGTGCACCGGACTGTCCGGTGCGCCATCGACAGACAGCCTCCACCAACGGTCAAGTTTGGTGGTTGGGGCTATAAATACCCCAACCACCCCACCATTCATTGCATCCAAGTTTTCCAACTTCCAACCACTATACAAGAGCTAGCATTCATTGCAAAGCACACCAAAAGAGATCAAATCCTCTCCCAACTCCACACAAAGCCCTAGTGACTAGTGAGAGTGATTTGTAGTGTTCATTTGAGCTCTTGCGCTTGGATCGCTTCTTTTTCTTTGGCATTCTTTCTTGTGATCAAACACTCACTTGTAATTGAGGCAAGAGACACCAATTGTGTGGTGGTCCTTGCGGGAAGTTTGATTCCCAAGTGATTTGAGAAAGAGAAACTCACTCGGTCCGTGGGATCGTTTGAGAGAGGGAAGGGTTGAAAGAGACCCGGCCTTTGTGGCCTCCTCAACGGAGAGTAGGTTTGAGAGAACCGAACCTCGGTAAAACAAATCCGCGTGTCTCACTTCGTTATTCGCTTGCGATTTGTTTTGCGCCCTCTCTCGCGGACTCTGTTATATTTCTGACGCTAACCCGGCTTGTAGTTGTGATTATTTTTTTGAGAATTTCAGTTTCACCCTATTCACCCCCCCTCTAGGCGACTTTCAATTGGTATCAGAGCCCGGTGCTTCATTAGAGCCTAACCGCTCGAAGTGATGTCGGGAGATCACACCAAGAGGGAGATGGAGACCGGCGACAAGCCCACTACAAGCCAAGGGAGCACTTCATCGGAAGAGTCCCGCACCAAGAGGAGGGAGAAGAAGAAGGACTCCTCCAAACGGAAGGAGAAAAGATCTTCCTCTTCTCACCACAAAGAGAAGAAGGAAAAATCTTCTTCTCACAAGTCGCATCGGAAAGGCGACAAGCACAAGAGGATGAGGAAGGTGGTCTACTACGAGACCGACACTTCATCAACATCCACCTCCGACTCCGATGCACCGTCCGTAACTTCTAAGCGCCAAGAGCGCAAGAAGTTTAGTAAGATCCCCTTACACTATCCCCGTACATCTAGACATACTCCATTACTTTCCGTTCCATTAGGCAAACCGCCAACTTTTGATGGCGAAGATTATGCTAGGTGGAGTGATTTAATGAAATTTCATCTAACCTCACTCCACAAAAGTATATGGAATGTTGTTGAGTTTGGAGCACAGGTACCATCAATAGGGGATGAGGATTATGATACGGACGAAGTGGCCCAAATTGAGCACTTCAACTCCCAAGCCACAACCATTCTCCTCGCCTCTCTAAGCAAGGAGGAATACAACAAAGTGCAAGGGTTGAAGAATGCAAAGGAGATTTGGGACCTACTCAAGACGGCGCACGAGGGTGATGAACTCACCAAGATCACCAAGCGGGAAACGATCGAGGGGGAGCTCGGTCGCTTTCGTCTTCGCCAAGGGGAGGAGCCACAAGATATGTACAATCGGCTCAAGACCTTGGTAAACCAAGTGCGCAACCTCGGGAGCAAAAAGTGGGATGACCACGAGGTGGTTAAGATTATTTTAAGAGCTCTTATTTTCCTTAACCCCACTCAAGTTCAATTAATCCATGGTAATCCTAGATATCCACTAATGACCCCCGAGGAAGTTATCGGGAATTTTGTGAGCTTTGAATGCATGATTAAGGGCTCAAAGAAGATCAACGAGCTTGACGAACCTTCCACATCCGAGGCGCAACCGGTGGCCTTCAAGGCAACGGAGGAGAAGAAGGAGGAGTCTACACCAAGTAGACAACCAATTGACGCCTCCAAGCTCGACAATGAGGAGATGGCCTTAATCATCAAAAGCTTTCGGCAAATCCTCAAGCAACGGAAGGGGAAGGATTACAAATCCCGTTCCAAGAAGGTTTGCTACAAGTGTGGTAAGCCCGGTCACTTTATTGCTAAATATCCATTATCAAGTGACAGTGACAGGGACAACGACAAGAAGGGCAAGAGAAGAGAAAAGAAGAGGTACCACAAGAAGAAGGGCGGCGATGCCCACGTGTGCCGCGAGTGGAACTCCGACGAGAGCTCCACTGACTCCTCCTCCGACGACGAGGACGCCGCCAACATCGCCGTCACCAAGGGACTTCTCTTCCCCAACGTCGGCCACAAGTGCCTCATGGCAAAGGACGACAAAAGGAAGAAGGTTAAATCTAACTCCTCCACCAAATATGAATCTTCTAGTGATGATAATGCTAGTGGTGAGGAAGATAATTTGCGTATCCTTTTTGCCAACCTTAACATGGAACAAAAGGAAAAATTAAATGAGCTAATTAGTGCCATCCATGAAAAGGATGATCTCTTGGACTCCCAAGAGGACTTCCTAATCAAGGAAAATAAGAAACATGTTAAGGTTAAAAATGCTTATGCTCTAGAGGTAGAAAAATGTAACAAATTAACTAGTGAGCTAAGCACATGCCATGACACTATTGACAACCTTAGAAATGAAAATGCTAGATTAATTGCTAAGGTTGATTCACATGTTTGCAATGTTTCAACTTCCAATTCTAAAGATGATAATATTGATTTACTTGCTAGAATTGATGAGTTGAATGTTTCTCTTGCTAGCCTTAGAGATGAAAAAGAAAAATTGCTTGCTAAGGCTAGAGATTGTGATGTTTGCATTTCTAACCTTAGAGATGAGAATGATATACTACATGCTAAGGTTATAGAATTAAAAACTTGCAAACCCTCTACATCTACTGAGCATATTTCCATTTGTACTAGGTGTAGAGATATTAATGTTGATGCTATCCATGATCACCTAGCCTTAATTAAAAAACAAAATGATCACATAGCACAACTTAATGCTAAGATTAGTGAGCATGACTTAGAAAATGAAAAATTTAAATTTGCTAGAAGCATGCTCTATCATGGGAGACGCCCTGACATCAAGGATGGCATTGGCTTCCAAAGGGGAGACAATGTCAAACTTAATGCCCCTCCAAAGAATTTATCTAACTTTGTTAAGGGCAAGGCTCCCTTGCCTCAGGATAACGAGGGTTACATTTTGTACCCTGCCGGCTATCCTGAGAGCAAAATTAGGAGAACTCATTCTAGGAAGTCTCACTCTGGCCCTAATCATGCTTTTATGTATAAGGGTGAGACATCTAGTTCTAGGCAACCAACCTGTGCCAAGTTGCCTAGAAGGAAAACTCCTAATGCATCAAATGATCATGCTATTTCATTTAAAACTTTTGATGCTTCTTATGTGCTTACTAGCAAATCCGGCAAGGTAGTTGCCAAGTTTGTTGGGGGCAAACTGAAAGGGAAATGTGCCCTTGGGCCATTTCTAAGTATTTTGGTGATTGAGTGCCAACACATGTGCTTAATTGTGAATTTATGTACATGGATGAACAAGGTGCAAATCATGAAGTAAAGGTATGTTTCTAAGCCTTAGTACATTGGTTTTGTGTACTAATATATTTGTCTAAGTGTTAGAAACAGAAAGAAGAAGAAGAGAGAAGAGAAGAAAAGACTTGGCTGTGTGCAGCGAAGACTCAGCTCGGTCTGGAGCACCGGACTGTCCGGTGTGCACCGGACAGTGTCCGGTGCGCCAGACTGACTCGACGCGAACTGGCCGCTCTCGGGAAATTGGCCGACGGCGTACGGCTAAAATTCACCGGACTGTCCGGTGTGCACCGGACTGTCCGGTGAGCCAACGGTCGGCCGGGCCAACGGTCGGCCGCGCAATCTGCGCGGGACACGTGGCGGAGCCAACGGTCGGAAGATGTCACCGGACTGTCCGGTGTGCACCGGACATGTCCGGTGCGCCAACGGCTCCAGATCTTCCAACGGTCGGCAACGGTCGGAAGCGCCAGTTATGGAAACAAATCGGGCACCGGACAGTGTCCGGTGTGCACCGGACTGTCCGGTGCCCCCGACGACAGAAGGCAAGGATGGCCTTCCGGATTTGCTCTCAACGGCTCCTAGCTGCCTTGGGGCTATAAAAGGGGCCCCTAGGCGCATGGAGGAGATACACAAGCAACCTTTGAGCATTCTTGATCATCCACACTCAGTCTTTGCGCATTCGTTTGTCATTCTAAGTGATTCGAGCTCCGTTCTAGTGAGAACTTTGTGATACTCTTGTGAGCTCGATTCTTAGCCGTGTGTGTGCGCGTTTCGCTGTGGATTTGTGTGTGTTGCTTCCCTCCCTTACTCTGTGCTTCTTTGTGATCATATACTTGTAAGGGCAAGAGACTCCAATTTGTGGAGATTCCTTGCAAACAGGATAGTGAAAGGCAAAACAAAACACCGTGGTATTCAAGTGGGTCTTTGGACCGCTTGAGAGGGGTTGATTGCAACCCTCGTCCGTTGGGACGCCACAACGTGGAGTAGGCAAGCGTTGGTCTTGGCCGAACCACGGGATAAACCACTGTGTCACCTCTGTGCTTGATCTCTTGTGGTATTGTGTTTTGTTGAGACTTCTCTTTAGCCACTTGGCAACTATTGTGCTAACACTTAACAAGTTTTTGTGGCTTAAGTTTTAAGTTTTCACAGGATCACCTATTCACCCCCCCCTCTAGGTGCTCTCAATTGGTATCAGAGCCGTTCTCTTCACAAAGGGACTAACCGCCCGAAGAGATGGATCCTAAGGGGAAGGGTATAGTGATCAACGACAAAGAGAAGGAGACCTTCGTCAACGAGCCGAAGGACGACAAGCCTACCGACTCCGGCTCGGGTCATAGACGGAAGGAAGGGAAGAAGAAGAAGACAAGGCGCATCAAGGAGATCGTCTACTACGACAGCGATGAGTCTACTTCTTCCCAAAAGGACGAAGACCACAACGACTACGAGAGAAGGAAACCGGTTAATTCGAACTTTTCTTTTGATTACTCTCGTATTCCGCAAAGTTCACATTCACATTTGCTCTCCATTCCACTCGGCAAGCCCCCACACTTTGATGGAGAGGACTACGGATTTTGGAGCCACAAAATGCGTAGTCACCTATTCTCTCTCCATCCTAGTATATGGGAGATTGTAGAGAGTGGAATGCACTTTGATAGTTCGGATAGTCCTATGTTCATTAATGAACAAATTCATAAGAATGCACAAGCTACTACTGTTCTTCTAGCTTCCTTATGCAGGGATGAATACCATAAAGTGAGCGGCTTGGATAACGCCAAGCAAATCTGGGACACCCTCAAGATTTCTCATGAGGGGAACGACGTCACCTTGCTCACCAAGATGGAGTTGGTGGAAGGCGAGCTTGGACGATTCGCCATGATAAGGGGAGAGGAGCCAACTCAAACTTACAACCGGCTCAAGACCCTTATCAACAAAATAAGGAGCTACGGAAGCACGCGTTGGACGGATCACGACGTCGTCCGCCTAATGCTCAGGTCCTTTACCGTTCTTGATCCTCATCTCGTGAACAATATTCGTGAGAATCCCAGGTACACGATGATGACGCCCGAGGAAGTACTTGGAAAATTCGTGAGCGGGCGGATGATGATCAAGGAGGCAAGATACGTCGACGACGCGTTGAACGGACCACTCCACGAGCCTCAACCCATTGCTCTAAAGGCAACGAGGAGCAAGGAGTCGCTACCTAGCAAGGTGGCGCAAGTTGAGGCGGCCGGACTCAATGATGAAGAGATGGCTCTCATCATCAAGAGATTCAAGACGGCGCTAAATGGTCGCAAGGGGCAGCCAAGCAAGACCAAGACAAAGGGGAAGCGCTCATGCTTCAAATGCGGTAAGCTTGGTCATTTTATCGCTAACTGTCCCGATAATGAAAGTGACCAGGAAAAGGGGAACAAAAGAGAGAAGAAGAAGCAATACAAGAAGGCAAAGGGCGAGGCGCATCTAGGAAAGGAGTGGGACTCGGATTGCTCCTCCTCCGACTCCGACAATGAAGGACTCGCTGCTACTGCCTTCAACAAGTCTTCCCTCTTCCCCAACGAGCGTCTCACATGCCTTATGGCAAGGGAGAAGAAGGTGAGTACTCAAGACTCCACTTATGCTTCTTCTAGTGACAATGAATCTAGTGATGATGATGACATAGATTATTCATGCTTGTTCAAGGGCTTAGATAGATCTAAGATAGATAAAATTAATGAGTTGATTGATGCGTTGAATGATAAGAATAGATTACTAGAAAAACAAGAGGATCTTTTATATGAGGAGCATGATAAATTTGTTAGTGCACAAAATTCTCTTGCTCTAGAAATTAAAAGAAATGAAGTGCTTTCTAGTGAATTATCTTCCTGTCATGAAACCATCGATATCTTAAGAAGTGTTAATAATGATTTAAGTGCTAAACTAGAAGTAACTAGTAAATCAAATTCCTGTGTTGAAAATGTTACAATTTGCACTAGGTGTAAGGATTTTGATGTTAATGCCTGTAGTGAACACTTAGTTTCAATTTCCAAACTAAGTGATGAATTGGTTAGTCTTAATGCACAACTTAAGACTAGCAAAAGTGAATTTGACAAGTTAAAATTTGCAAGGGATGCCTATACAATTGGAAGACATCCCTCAATTAAGGATGGCCTTGGCTTCAAGAGGGAAGCCAAGAACTTAACAAGCCATAAGGCTCCCATCTTCGTCAAGGAGAAGGGGAAGGCCCCTATGGCTAGTAGTGCGAAAAAGAACCATGCCTTTATGTATAATGATAGGAGAAATGCTAGAAATGCTTATAATGATTTTGATTCACATGTTTATGATTCTCATGCCATGTTTGCTTCTAGTTCTTCTTATAAGCATGATAGAGATATGCGTAGGAGAAAGGTTGTACATATGCCTAGGAGAAATATTGCTCATGTGCCTAGAAAGAATGTTATTCATGCTCCTAGGAAAGTAGTGAATGAACCTTCTATAATTTATTGTGCTTTAAACACTTCCTTTGCTATTTGTAGAAAGGATAGGAAAATAGTTGCTAGGAAGTTAGGGGCAAAATGCAAGGGAGACAGGACTTGCATTTGGGTCCCTAAGGACATTTGTGCTAACCTTGCAGGACCCAACATGAGTTGGGTACCTAAGACCCAAGCCTAAATTTGCCTTGCAGGTTTATGCATCCAGGGGTTCAAGCTGGATTATCGACAGCGGATGCACAAACCATATGACGGGGGAGAAGAAGATGTTCACCTCCTACGTCAAAAATAAGGATTCCCAAGATTCAACTATATTCGGTGATGGGAATCAAGGCAAGGTAAAAGGGTTAGGTAAAATTGCAATTTCTAATGAGCACTCAATTTCAAATGTGTTTTTAGTTGAGTCTCTTGGTTACAATTTGCTATCTGTCAGTCAACTGTGCAACATGGGATATAATTGTTTATTTACAAATATAGATGTGTCTGTCTTTAGAAGATGTGATGGTTCACTAGCTTTTAAGGGTGTACTAGACGGCAAGCTTTACCTAGTTGATTTTGCAAAAGGAGAGGCCGGTCTGGATGCATGCTTAATGGCTAAGACTTGCATGGGCTGGCTGTGGCATCGCCGCTTAGCACATGTGGGGATGAAGAACCTCCACAAGCTTCTAAAGGGAGAACACGTGATAGGTCTAACAAATGTTTATTTCGAAAAAGATAGACCTTGTGCAGCTTGTCAAGCAGGTAAACAAGTGGGAGGAGCACATCACAGCAAGAATGTGATGACCACATCAAGACCTCTGGAGCTGCTGCATATGGACCTCTTCGGACCCGTCGCCTATCTAAGCATAGGAGGAAGTAAGTATGGTTTAGTTATTGTTGATGACTTTTCCCGCTTCACTTGGGTGTTCTTTTTGCAGGATAAGTCTGAAACCCAAGGGACCCTCAAGCGCTTCCTCAGGAGAGCTCAAAATGAGTTTGAGCTCAAGGTGAAGAAGATTAGGAGCGACAACGGGTCCGAGTTCAAGAACCTTCAAGTGGAGGAGTTTCTTGAGGAGGAAGGGATCAAGCACGAGTTCTCCGCTCCCTACACACCACAGCAAAATGGTGTGGTAGAGAGGAAGAACAGGACGCTAATCGATATGGCGAGAACGATGCTTGGAGAGTTCAAGACCCCCGAGTGCTTTTGGTCGGAAGCTGTGAACACGGCTTGCCACGCCATCAACAGGGTCTATCTTCATCGACTCCTCAAGAAGACTTCGTATGAGCTACTAACCGGTAACAAACCCAATGTATCTTACTTTCGTGTATTTGGGAGCAAGTGCTACATTCTAGTGAAGAAGGGTAGAAATTCTAAGTTTGCTCCCAAAGCTGTAGAAGGGTTTTTATTAGGTTATGATTCAAATACAAAGGCGTATAGGGTCTTCAACAAATCATCGGGTTTGGTTGAAGTCTCTAGCGACGTTGTATTTGATGAGACTAATGGCTCTCCAAGAGAGCAAGTTGTTGATTGTGATGATGTAGATGAAGAAGATGTTCCGACGGCCGCTATACGAACCATGGAGATTGGAGAAGTGCGGCCACAGGAACAAGATGAATGAGATCAACCTTCTTCCTCAACAACGGTGCATCCCCCAACTCAAGACGATGAACAGGTTCATCAACAGGAGGCGTGTGATCAAGGGGGAGCACAAAATGATCATGTGATGGAGGAAGAAGCGCAACCGGCACCTCCAACCCAAGTTCGAGCGATGATTCAAAGGGATCATCCCGTCGATCAAATTCTGGGTGACATTAGCAAGGGAGTAACTACTCGGTCTCGACTAGTTAATTTTTGTGAACATTACTCTTTTGTCTCCTCTATTGAGCCTTTCAGGGTAGAGGAGGCCTTGCTAGATCCGGATTGGGTGTTGGCCATGCAGGAGGAACTTAACAACTTCAAGCGCAATGAAGTTTGGACGCTGGTGCCTCGTCCCAAGCAAAATGTTGTGGGAACCAAGTGGGTGTTCCGCAACAAACAAGACGAGCACGGAGTGGTGACAAGGAACAAGGCTCGACTTGTGGCAAAAGGTTATGCCCAAGTCGCAGGTTTGGACTTTGAGGAGACTTTTGCTCCTGTGGCTAGGCTAGAGTCCATTCGTATCTTGCTAGCATATGCCGCTCACCATTCTTTCAGGTTGTACCAAATGGATGTGAAGAGCGCTTTCCTCAACGGGCCAATAAAGGAGGAGGTGTACGTGGAGCAACCCCCTGGCTTCGAGGATGAGCGGTACCCCGACCACGTGTGTAAGCTCTCTAAGGCACTCTATGGACTTAAACAAGCCCCAAGAGCATGGTATGAATGCCTTAGAGATTTCTTAATTGCTAATGCTTTCAAGGTTGGGAAAGCCGATCCAACTCTTTTCACTAAGACTTGTGATGGTGATTTGTTTGTGTGCCAAATTTATGTCGATGACATAATATTTGGTTCTACTAATCAAAAGTCTTGTGAAGAGTTTAGCAGGGTGATGACGCAGAAATTCGAGATGTCGATGATGGGCGAGTTGAACTACTTCCTTGGGTTCCAAGTGAAGCAACTCAAGGATGGCACCTTCATCTCCCAAACGAAGTACACGCAAGATCTGCTAAAGAGGTTTGGGATGAAGGACGCCAAGCCCGCAAAGATGCCGATGGGAACCGACGGACACACCGACCTCAACAAAGGAGGTAAGTCCGTTGATCAAAAAGCATACCGGTCAATGATAGGGTCTTTACTTTATTTATGTGCTAGTAGACCGGATATTATGCTTAGCGTATGCATGTGTGCTAGATTTCAATCCGATCCTAAGGAGTGTCACTTGGTGGCGGTGAAGCGAATTCTCAGATATTTAGTCGCTACGCCTTGCTTCGGGATCTGGTATCCAAAGGGGTCTAACTTTGACTTGATTGGGTACTCAGATTCCGACTATGCTGGATGTAAGGTCGATAGGAAGAGTACATCGGGGACGTGCCAATTCTTAGGAAGGTCCCTGGTGTCTTGGAACTCTAAGAAACAAACCTCCGTTGCTCTATCCACCGCTGAGGCCGAGTACGTTGCCGCAGGTCAGTGTTGCGCGCAACTACTTTGGATGAGGCAAACCCTCCGGGACTTTGGCTACAATCTGAGCAAAGTCCCACTCCTATGTGATAATGAGAGTGCTATCCGAATAGCGGAAAATCCTGTTGAGCACAGCCGCACAAAGCACATTGACATCCGGCATCACTTTCTGAGAGACCACCAGCAAAAGGGAGATATCGAAGTGTTTTATGTTAGCACCGAGAACCAGCTAGCCGATATCTTTACCAAGCCTTTAGATGAGAAGACCTTTTGCAGGCTGCGTAGTGAGCTAAATGTCTTAGATTCGCGGAACTTGGATTGAATTGTAGCATACATGTATTTATGCTTTTGATCATGTTCCTTTTTGCATCTTGTTGCTTATCATGGTGCTCAAGTTGTACAAACACTCCCTGGACCTCACAAGTCCGTTGCAAAGTGATGCACATGTTTAGGGGGAGATGTGTTACAACTTGACCCTTTTTGACTAACCATATGCTTGAGTTTGTTTGATTTAGTCTCAAAGGAGAATTGAAAGGGAAAAGGTGGACTTGGATCATGCAAGACTTCCACTGCACTCCGATGAGAGGGTAACTTATTCCAAGTCCATCTCATGAACTCTTATTGTCATTTGCTCTTAATTGAAGATTTTGGTGAGGCAATGGGGTTAAAGGGCCAAGATTGATCCCGTTTTGGTGCTTCATGCCAAAGGGGGAGAAAATAAAGGCCAAAGCAATAAATGGATCAGCTACCACTTGAGAAATTTAAAATAGTAGAGTAGAGTTTTTGGTTTGTCAAAACTCTTTTATTGTCTCTTTTGGCTTCTTGTGGGGAGAAGTAGTAATTATGGGAAAAAGGGGGAGTTTTTGACATCTTTGATCAATCTCTCTTGGAGTGACTCTCTTCTTGCTTCAACATGTGTGTTTAACTTAGAGATAGAGATTTGAGTTTGATTTGCAAAAACAAACCAAGTGGTGGCAAAGGATGATCCATATATGCCAAAATTGATTCAAAATAAATTTAAGTTTTATTTGAAGTGAGTTTGCACTTGTTCTAGTTGCTTTATGTTGTGTTGGCATAAATCACCAAAAAGGGGGAGATTGAAAGGGAAATGTGCCCTTGGGCCATTTCTAAGTATTTTGGTGATTGAGTGCCAACACATGTGCTTAATTGTGAATTTATGTACATGGATGAACAAGGTGCAAATCATGAAGTAAAGGTATGTTTCTAAGCCTTAGTACATTGGTTTTGTGTACTAATATATTTGTCTAAGTGTTAGAAACAGAAAGAAGAAGAAGAGAGAAGAGAAGAAAAGACTTGGCTGTGTGCAGCGAAGACTCAGCTCGGTCTGGAGCACCGGACTGTCCGGTGTGCACCGGACAGTGTCCGGTGCGCCAGACTGACTCGACGCGAACTGGCCGCTCTCGGGAAATTGGCCGACGGCGTACGGCTAAAATTCACCGGACTGTCCGGTGTGCACCGGACTGTCCGGTGAGCCAACGGTCGGCCGGGCCAACGGTCGGCCGCGCAATCTGCGCGGGACACGTGGCGGAGCCAACGGTCGGAAGATGTCACCGGACTGTCCGGTGTGCACCGGACATGTCCGATGCGCCAACGGCTCCAGATCTTCCAACGGTCGGCAACGGTCGGAAGCGCCAGTTATGGAAACAAATCGGGCACCGGACAGTGTCCGGTGTGCACCGGACTGTCCGGTGCCCCCGACGACAGAAGGCAAGGATGGCCTTCCGGATTTGCTCTCAACGGCTCCTAGCTGCCTTGGGGCTATAAAAGGGGCCCCTAGGCGCATGGAGGAGATACACAAGCAACCTTTGAGCATTCTTGATCATCCACACTCAGTCTTTGCGCATTCGTTTGTCATTCTAAGTGATTCGAGCTCTGTTCTAGTGAGAACTTTGTGATACTCTTGTGAGCTCGATTCTTAGCCGTGTGTGTGCGCGTTTCGCTGTGGATTTGTGTGTGTTGCTTCCCTCCCTTACTCTGTGCTTCTTTGTGATCATATACTTGTAAGGGCAAGAGACTCCAATTTGTGGAGATTCCTTGCAAACGGGATAGTGAAAGGCAAAACAAAACACCGTGGTATTCAAGTGGGTCTTTGGACCGCTTGAGAGGGGTTGATTGCAACCCTCGTCCGTTGGGACGCCACAACGTGGAGTAGGCAAGCGTTGGTCTTGGCCGAACCACGGGATAAACCACTGTGTCACCTCTGTGCTTGATCTCTTGTGGTATTGTGTTTTGTTGAGACTTCTCTTTAGCCACTTGGCAACTATTGTGCTAACACTTAACAAGTTTTTGTGGCTTAAGTTTTAAGTTTTCACAGGATCACCTATTCACCCCCCCTCTAGGTGCTCTCACAAACACAAGGGCTCCAAGACTTGTGTTTGGGTACCCAAAGTTCTTGTTTCTAATGCCAAAGGACCCAAAACCGTTTGGGTACCTAAAGTCAAGAACTAAAATTGTTTTGTAGGTTTATGCATCCGGGGGCTCAAGTTGGATACTCGACAGCGGGTGCACAAACCACATGACAGGGGAGAAAAAGATGTTCTCCTCATATGAGAAAAACCAAGATCCCCAACGAGCTATCACATTCGGGGATGGAAATCAAGGTTTGGTCAAAGGATTGGGTAAAATTGCTATATCACCTGACCATACTATTTCAAATGTTTTTCTTGTAGATTCTTTAGATTACAATTTGCTTTCCATATCCCAATTATGTCAAATGGGCTACAACTGTCTATTTACTGATATAGGTGTTACTGTCTTTAGAAGAAGTGATGATTCAATAGCATTTAAGGGAGTGTTAGAGGGTCAGCTATACTTGGTAGATTTTGATAGAGCTGAACTCGACACTTGCTTGGTTGCTAAGACTAACTTGGGTTGGCTCTGGCACCGCCGACTAGCCCATGTTGGAATGAAGAATCTTCACAAGCTTCTAAAGGGAGAACACATTTTAGGACTAACCAATGTTCATTTTGAGAAAGACAGGATTTGTAGCGCATGCCAAGCCGGGAAGCAAGTTGGCACTCATCATCCACACAAGAACATCATGACAAGTGACAGGCCACTGGAGCTCCTACACATGGATTTATTCGGCCCGATTGCTTACATAAGCATCGGCGGGAGTAAGTACTGTCTAGTTATTGTGGATGATTATTCTCGCTTCACTTGGGTGTTCTTTTTGCAGGAAAAATCTCATACCCAAGAGACCTAAAAGGGATTCTTGAGACGAGCTCAAAATGAGTTCGGCTTAAGGATCGAGAAAATTAGAAGCGACAACGGGACGGAGTTCAAGAACTCTCAAGTTGAAGGCTTCCTTGAGGAGGAGGGCATCAAGCATGAGTTCTCTTCTCCCTACACTCCACAACAAAATGGTGTAGTGGAGAGGAAGAATCGAACTCTATTGGACATGGCAAGAACCATGCTTGATGAGTACAAGGCACCGGATCGGTTTTGGGCCGAAGCGGTTAACACCGCTTGCTACGCCATCAACCGGTTATATCTTCACCGAATCCTCAAGAAGACATCCTATGAACTCCTAACCGGTAAAAAGCCAAATATTTCATATTTTAGAGTTTTTGGTAGCAAATGTTTTATACTTGTTAAAAGAGGTAGAAAATCTAAATTTTCTCCTAAAACTGTAGAAGGCTTTTTACTAGGATATGACTCAAACACAAGGGCATATAGAGTCTTTAACAAGTCCTCAGGACTTGTTGAAGTTTCTTGTGACGTTGTGTTTGATGAGACTAACGGCTCTCAAGTAGAGCAAGTTGATCTTGATGAGATAGGTGAAGAACAGGCTCCATGCATAGCGCTAAGGAACATGTCCATTGGGGATGTGTGTCCTAAGGAATCCAAAGAGCCTCCACATGCACAAGATCAACCATCCTCCTCCATGCAAGCATCTCCACCAACTCAAATTGAGGATGAGGCTCAAGATGTTGAACAAGAAGATCAAGAAGATGAGCCACCTCAAAATGACGGCAACGATCAAGGGGGAGATGCAAATGATGAAGACAAGGAGGATGAACAACCAAGGCCGCCACACCCAAGAGTCCACCAAGCAATCCAACGAGATCACCCCGTCGACACCATCCTCGGCGACATTCATAAGGGGGTAACCACTCGATCTCGTGTTGCACATTTTTGTGAGCATCACTCTTTTGTTTCCTCTATTGAGCCACACAGGGTAGAGGAAGCACTCCAAGATTCAGATTGGGTGATGGCGATGCAAGAGGAGCTCAACAATTTCATAAGGAACGAGGTATGGCATTTAGTTCCACGTCCTAACCAAAATGTTGTAGGAACCAAGTGGGTCTTCCGCAACAAGCAAGATGAGCATGGTGTGGTGACTAGGAACAAAGCTCGACTCGTGGCCAAGGGGTATTCACAAGTCGAAGGTTTGGATTTTGGTGAAACCTATGCACCCGTAGCTAGGCTTGAGTCAATTCGCATATTATTGGCCTATGCTACTTACCATGGCTTCAAGCTTTATCAAATGGACGTGAAGAGTGCCTTCCTCAATGGACCAATCAAGGAGGAGGTTTATGTTGAGCAACCTCCCGGCTTTGAAGACAGTGAGTACCCTAACCATGTTTATAGGCTCTCTAAGGCGCTTTATGGGCTCAAGCAAGCCCCAAGAGCATGGTATGAATGCCTTAGAGATTTCCTTATTGCAAATGGCTTCAAAGTCGGCAAAGCCGATCCTACTTTATTCACCAAAACACTTGATAATGATTTGTTTGTATGCCAAATTTATGTTGATGATATTATATTTGGGTCTACTAACAAATCTACATGTGAAGAATTTAGTAGGATCATGACACAGAAATTCGAGATGTCTATGATGGGGGAGTTGAAGTATTTTCTAGGATTTCAAGTCAAACAACTCCAAGAGGGCACATTCATTTGCCAAACAAAGTATACTCAAGACATTCTAAGCAAGTTTGGAATGAAGGATGCCAAGCCCATCAAGACTCCCATGGGAACAAATGGGCATCTCGACCTCGACACGGGAGGTAAGTCCGTGGATCAAAAGGTATACCGGTCGATGATTGGTTCATTGCTTTATTTATGTGCATCTCGACCGGACATCATGCTTTCCGTTTGCATGTGTGCAAGATTCCAAGCCGACCCTAAGGAATCACACCTTACGGCCGTAAAACGAATCTTGAGATATTTGGCTTATACTCCTAAGTTTGGGCTTTGGTACCCTCGGGGATCCACTTTTGATTTGATTGGTTATTCGGATGCCGATTGGGCGGGGTGTAAGATTAATAGGAAGAGCACATCGGGGACTTGCCAGTTCTTGGGAAGATCCTTGGTGTCATGGGCTTCAAAGAAGCAAAACTCGGTCGCTCTTTCTACCGCCGAAGCCGAGTATATTGCCGCAGGCCATTGTTGCGCGCAATTGCTTTGGATGAGGCAAACCCTGCGGGACTACGGTTACAAATTAACCAAAGTTCCTCTTCTATGTGATAATGAGAGTGCAATCCGCATGGCGGATAATCCCGTTGAGCATAGCCGCACTAAACACATAGCCATTCGGTATCATTTTCTTCGGGATCACCAACAAAAGGGGGATATCGAGATTTCATACATTAACACTAAAGATCAATTAGCCGATATCTTTACCAAACCACTTGATGAACAATCTTTTACCAGACTTAGGCATGAACTTAATATTCTTGATTCTAGGAATTTCTTTTGCTAAACTTGCACACATAGCTCATAAGAATACCTTTGATCATGTCTCTTTTATATGCTATGACTAATGTGTTTTCAAGTGTATTCCAAACCAAGTCATAGGTATATTGAAAGGGAATTGGAGTCTTCGGCGAAGTCAAAGGCTTCCACTCCACTCTACTACTCATCCTTCGCCGTCACTCCGAGCATCTCTCCAACTTTGGTATAATCTTCACTCATTTATTCTATGACCAAAGGAGGAGAAAGTACTTCATTGGGCTCTAATGATTCCGTTTTTGGCGATTCATGCCAAAGGGGGAGAAAATATGAGCCCAAAGCAAAAGGACCGCACCACCACCCTAATTTTAAAATTGATGATTTTCAATTGGTAAATTTCAAAATTGGTATCTCTTTGTGTTCTAAAGGGGGAGCAAGTAGGATTTTTAAAACTTGATATCCTGAAACCCTCTTGAACACTAAGAGAAGACTTTATTTGAGGGGGAGTTTTGTTTAGTCAAAGGAAAAGCATTTGAACAAAGGAAGAAAATTTCAAAACTTGAAAATGCTTTGCAAAATCTTATTCATTTACCTTTGACTATCTCGCAAAAGGACTTTGAAAAGAATTTACAAAAGAATTTACAAAAACAAAACTTTTGGTGCAAATATGGTCCACTATGTCAAAAACAAAGAAAACAATCCATGCGCATCATGTAAGTATTTATATTGGCTCAATTCCAAGCAACCTTTGCACTTACATCATGCAAACTAGTTCAATTATGCACTTCTATATTTGCTTTGGTTTGTGTTGGCATCAATCACCAAAAAGGGGGAGATTGAAAGGGAATTAGGCTTACACCTAGTTCCTAAATAATTTTGGTGGTTGAATTGCCCAACACAAACAATTGGACTAACTAGTTTGCTCTAGTGTATAAGTTATACAGGTGCAAAAGGTTCACACTCAGCAAATAAAAAGATCAAGTTTTGGATTCAACAAAGGAGCAAAGAGGCAACCGAAGGCACCTCTGGTCTGGAGGCACCGGACTGTCCGGTGTACACCGGACAGTGTCCGGTGCGCCACCGGACAGTGTCCGGTGCACCAGAGGACTCCAACTCGAACTCGCCACCTTCGGGAATTTCTCAGGCCGCACCGCTATAATTCACCGGACTGTCCGGTGTACACCGGACAGTGTCCGGTGCTCCATGGAAGTGCGGCCTCCTCAACTCGCCAGCCTCGGGATCGCGCAGCAGCCGCTCCGCTATAATTCACCGGACATGTCCGGTGTGCACCGGACTGTCCGGTGTAACCACGGAGCAATGGCTTTTTCGGCGCCAACGGCTACCTGGGTCGCATTTAATGCGCGCTCTGCGCGCGCAGAAGGCAGGCGCGCCCATACTGGTGCACCGGACAATGAACAGGTGATGTCCGGTGTGCACCGGACATCCAGGCGGGCCAGCTCCAACGGTCAGAATCCAACGGCATTGATGACGTGGCGGGGGCACCGGACATGTCCGGTGTGCACCGGACTGTCCGGTGCGCCATCGACAGACAGCCTCCACCAACGGTCAAGTTTGGTGGTTGGGGCTATAAATACCCCAACCACCCCACCATTCATTGCATCCAAGTTTTCCAACTTCCAACCACTATACAAGAGCTAGCATTCATTGCAAAGCACACCAAAAGAGATCAAATCCTCTCCCAACTCCACACAAAGCCCTAGTGACTAGTGAGAGTGATTTGTAGTGTTCATTTGAGCTCTTGCGCTTGGATCGCTTCTTTTTCTTTGGCATTCTTTCTTGTGATCAAACACTCACTTGTAATTGAGGCAAGAGACACCAATTGTGTGGTGGTCCTTGCGGGAAGTTTGATTCCCAAGTGATTTGAGAAAGAGAAACTCACTCGGTCCGTGGGATCGTTTGAGAGAGGGAAGGGTTGAAAGAGACCCGGCCTTTGTGGCCTCCTCAACGGGGAGTAGGTTTGAGAGAACCGAACCTCGGTAAAACAAATCCGCGTGTCTCACTTCGTTATTCGCTTGCGATTTGTTTTGCGCCCTCTCTCGCGGACTCTGTTATATTTCTGACGCTAACCCGGCTTGTAGTTGTGATTATTTTTTTGAGAATTTCAGTTTCGCCCTATTCACCCCCCTCTAGGCGACTTTCACAAAGGCCACTTACCTCTTGGCTTCACGAGGGCCAGGGGAGGACTCAGCCTGATAGAAGACATGGCTAGCGTGCTAGAGGACTCGATCGATGGAGTCATCTGACCGACATCAGGTTCCGCAATCCTAGGCTTGGCGGGTACTGCTACTGGACCTAGATCTAGGGATGATGTACTCGATGGTGTACCCTCTAGAGCTCTAGGTGGCTCGATCCTTGATGTCTCGATCACTAGAGGATCAGAAACCCTAGCAACAGGCACCAACTCAACCGGGACACTTTCAAGCAAACATATCTTAGGCAAAGGTTGACTAGCCGAGTCATCTGATAGATCTGTTGATATCCTGATACAGTAACAATCAAGATATGTTTATCCATACACTTTTAATAAAAGTGATAACTACAATGTTGTCGTACCTTGCACATCATTTTATCTTCCTTTTCAGGGGAGCAGAAGAGCCTCCCTAAGACTCAGCCTTAGTAACCGAGTCATCCTTACTAACTGGTGGTGCTATCGACCGGACTGGGTGCTCAGTGGATATGTCTTCATCCGCCTCCAAGCTCTCCTCCTAGTAGCACAAAGGCATTTGGACCTTCACACGCCTGGATTGACGAGGGCTCTGAGGAGATTCCCCATCGTCCAAGATCACCATTAGGGCTCTCTCCTTCTTCTTCTTATTAGACGCAGAAGGAGTCTTGGACTGATTTGCTATAAAAGGACCTTTGGAGGCCTTCTCAGCTAGCTGTTTAGGGAAGTGGCTTGGACCCGACTCCTCACAGTTCCTTGGAATCCACTCTTCTTCCTATATGGAGGCCAATTATACACCAACATCTAACTTAGAATTACAGAGTAGTCAGAGCTGGCCAACTTTTAATGTAGCTTCAAATGACATAGATATTGTACAAACCATTGTGTGGAGAACTTTTAATGGATAGAACTTTTAATTTGTCTAGGAAATCTCTGAACTGAAAATCTATTTTAGATATGCCTTCACTTTAGGCTCTAGAATGTCTTCTTTAAAAGATTGAGACGGAATGGTCAACCTGTCGTACTACCAACCATAGTTGGTTTTCTCCTTCAAGTGGAGAACTCGGTGTTGAATCCAGTTGACTACCACATGCACACTAGATAACCCGAGCACCTTCATTTCTAGGATTCTCTTAGCAGCAACATGCATGGCATCAATATATTTGAGTGTAGGGCCGCTCATCCACTCAAAGCGATGGATGGGACATTGGCCAAGGAACTTAGGAAACTTGTGAATGTGGTTGCTAATGTAATCCATTTTTGTACTAGTTTTTTATGTAAGTCTTGAAGGGGTGGTCAAGGTATTGGTGGTTTCCTTGTAGTGAACTCCAACCCTATCCACAGCATTTCCTTGTTGGCTCCAAGCGGCATGGGAAGAAAAGACACTATAACAAAGGGAAGAAAGATGGAATGCCTAAATAGGCCTCACACAGATGCACAAAGATAGCTATGTGGAGGATTGAGTTGGGACTCAAGTGAATCGGTTCAATTTCATAGAAATGCAAAAGATCCCATAAGAAAGTGGCGATGGAATCCCTAACCCACAAAAGAGTCTTTCTTGCCTAATAATTTCCATTGGATGATATCTTGCTCAGGAAGAAGTTTCATTCATGTTAGAACCCATATTTTTTTGTCTCAATGGAAGATTTCTCAAACTCGTGGTGGTGCGAGGTAGCCATGGCTACAACTCACTACTAGAGACAAGAGCCTAAGCTAGGGTTTGGCGGAAGCACTCGCGAAAGGTTACGACAATGGTCATAGGCCCTCACGATGGCTGTGTCAATGGTGAGGTGGACGCATTAGAGGTTAGGGTTTGCATAACCCTAAAAATCAACATATGGTTTAATCTATAACATAACAAATGAATGTGAAGCATCGCGTGAAGCTAAAGATGGAAGCAAGGCTACAAGGTAAAGCAGTATGCAGAATCTGAAGCACCAATCTAGTGGATTTTTGCTAAGTTGTGATGTAAAAGGATGAGTCCTAGCACTCGGGGGCTACATCCTAATTCATATAACTCAACTACTAGGGAGGAAAACACAGCGAGTATTGTGAATATTAACAAGTAGGATCCAATTGTCAGATTCCAACATACTCGACTTGATAACTCTACTAGGTTATACTCAGGGGACTACTGTTAAGGATATATACTAGGTGTACCCAAGAGGTTTCCATAATGAAGATGTTGGCCTATGGGCTGGGTCCGGGGAACACGGACTTGGTCGAGGGAGTCATACTCGGATATTAGGGTACTCGACACACATGTCAAAACAGAATCCACCTACATGAAGCAAATAAGGGAAGATGATGATTCATGATAAGGACAATATCTTTGTAAAATTAGCATATCTTGATCTATAAGGGAGTCCACGTGTAAATATAAAGATGGCGTTCTTGTTTTTAGGGGTAGTCGTTTGGACCGATCTCGATTCTTATCTAGCTAGCGGCTAGATAGGCTTTATGTAACAAATTGCACCTTCATGGACTATAAAGGGGGGCGGTAGTGCCCATGTACAGCAGATCATCTCATCATATTGCATAGGCAACAGACACCGCAACACACATGACGTAAGGTATTATCTCGCATTGAGATCTCAAACCTGTCTAAACCCTCATGTGTTTTGTGCATTCTTCTTTAGTTCTTGATCTCGTGATCCACGCTATAAATTCATTCCGAAAGTTTTTCGACAACCAACCCGTGGTTTTGTTGTTGAGGGAGGAAACCCAAACTATGGCCATAATTTAGAGAGGGGTGTGGAAGAGTAGTGGAGATGTAAATGTGATTTTTCCATGAAGAAACTGCACATAACAAAATGCCGCCTCCACTATCAGCAATGAAAAAAAACTAATTTTTAATTACTGGAATGCCAAACGCCTAACAATTTTGAAGATGATGACTAAGTGTATCTCGACTATATCTTTTATATTGCATCTTCTATTAATTGTTCTAGGTTAGTACCTAAAAATCAATTTGCTACAAGAGAACACTAGCACATTACCTAAAACTTGTCTCCTAGATTTCTTTAGAGATAGAAGAGAGTAGATTGTCTCGTTTATTTAGTATAAATGATGCTTCCCTTAGAAGATCTCTTAAAAATTTAAATTCTAGGTATAGATGATATGAGATATGTTGGAGCAATTGTATCTTCTAAAATACTATTTTAAGTGTAGAAGCTTGGATAGGGCCGGTGTCAGGTGAAAATTCTTTAAGAGCAACTCTAAAAAAATTATAGCCTTGTTAAGAATAGAGATTCTGACAGAAACAATACTCTTCAACGGCCTGTTTAATTATCTTTTCAAATATTGTCTTTCTCTATTATAGTTTTTTTGCTGGCCAAAGATAGAAAAGAGAAATGACTCTTTAAAGTGTGTGTAAGATGCAAAGAAAGTGTTAGAAGGTATAGAAAGTAATTTTTATTTAAATGATTCTTTACATGATGATTTAGAGAGCGATGAATTTAAAAAAAAGTCTATTGAAGATGCTGTGAGCTCTCAGCTAAGAGAACAAACCAATCCCCTTTCACCGTTACCACCAAAACTAACAGCTAGCAGCTCCATTTAGCAAATGGCGGGTCGGCGAACGGCCCGTTGAGCACCCCATGGGAGATGACTTGGTACGCCTTCTCAGTCATGTGCATGCCGTCCCAGCTGGCGAAGCCGCTCGGTTTGCCCCAGAGCCTGGCCGTTCTGTTGCACGGCCTGTTGATGTGGTACGGCTGGTCATCGCCACCGCAGCACGCCGTGAGGGGGTCACTGATGCCGAACCTGTGCGGGTCCTTGACGAACTCCATGGCGGCACCGTAGTAGTCGGCGTAGATGAGCTTCACGCCGGGGTGCTGCGCCCTGAGCCGGTCGACCACGCCGCGCAGCGCCCGGTTGTGCCTCTGGGAGAAGTCGTTGAACCACCGGAGGCACCTGTGCTCGTCATAGTCCGCGCGGTTGCCGCTCCTGTACCCGCTCAGGTATGCCGGTACGCAGCCGATAGGGAAGTTGTTCGGGATCAGGATCGCCTTCGCGCCCATGCCGATGAGCTCCTGCAAAAAAAAAAAAAAAAAAGATGCATGGCACATGCAATGCAAGCTCCGTTAAAATGACTGGAAAAACGAATGCGCAGTCGGGCGGCTCACCTGGGCAGCAGAGCCAATGGTCGCGACGATGTCTGGGATGAACTGGCCGGCTTGCTCGCGGGGCCTACGGGCAGCGAACCAAAAGTTGTAGTCGTTGCCGCCGATCTCGCCCAGCACGATGAGAGACTCGCTCAGGATCTGCCTCTTGGCGCCTGACGGAATGATTTGTGCAATGGAAAATCAGTCGATTGGGCATATGAACGGATGCCTCTTGGCGCCTACGGGGCACTCTATATAGAATTGTATATAAAGTAAGTACCTACCATCCCAGGGAGCAATTCGTTGCAGCATTTGTTTGAACCATCCCATCTGCACGCCCAGGCAACAGGCCCGCACGTCGTGGTTCCACCTGCGGAAGTACCCCGGGGGCATCGCCGTGGAGCCATACACAGCGAAGTTTGCGCCAGTCGGGAATAGCCCCGTGTCCTTCTCCGGCAGATTTGGTGGTATCAGCGGCAGCTGGAGCGCTTGAGCTGAAAGAACGCATGGTGGTAGGTCAGTGGGTGGAGTGGGGATAACACGCATTGCGTTCATCGTGTATACATTTGCACAGGCTGATCGTTGTTGGAGTATACTCACCGTAGAAATCGACGAGGACACGGCCGTCGCTGATGCGGCCGGTAGGGTGGTGGAAGTAGGTCATGCCAAATGGGTACTCCATTATCGGGCCGCTGCGCGCGAAGTTGCCCGTGTCGATGATAGAGTCGCCGAAGCTGAAGATGCGCTTGTAGCAATGGCAACGCCCCGCAGGAGCGGTGAGCAGGAGGACGACGGAGACGAGGAAGATGCGCAGGGAGGCGGAACGGTGTTGGCAGCTGAAACCCATCATCTCTGAACAGGACTGGTACTTCTGTCGCTCTGGTTCTGCAGGTTTTCCAGATGGTCTACCTTTTATAGAAGTCTTGAACACTAGTGACTGTGACGTAGTCACGTAGGTATCTAGTATACGGCGCAATAAAAAGTCTGTCTATGATTATCTCCAGGAGATCTCCTATCTAATTCTCATCCCTTATCTTTGTTGAAAAGTAAGCCTTATCACATTAGTTACGTAGTCAACATTTTAGTTGCATGCATTAGCTAGTTAGTGGTCGCATGAGCTCTGGTTTTTGTGGATGCCATGCAGTAGTGGGTTAGTGGCAGCACGAGTGGTTGCATGCCTGAGGACGCAGTACTCGCGGTGTGTGGACGTGGGGATAGACACGTCAATTCTGTACATCGTGGAGATACTCGGACTCTACTTGTATTCCTTTGTTTTTGTTATAAATTGCATCAGAAAACGTCGCAAGAATTAGTGGCACAAATTCTCTTGAGTCCATCCAGTGCTTGTGAGTTTGTTTGGTTTTCGTTTCTAACAATCTTATTCTCTATTTCAAACTGTACTTCACAAACAATGTCAAATAGTGTCATCTACAGTTTTGTATTCTCTATTATATCCTATCTACTGAAGACAGCCTAAGCTTAAAGGATAGAAAATCAGTAACTGATTTGCAGGAATCCAAATATGAATGCACCAGTAGTCACTACTAGAATTTGAGAAGACTTCAAATATTATGAAATCTTAACAAGATATGATATTGCGTCTTTTTTAGTGGGATATGTTATGGATAGATGTCGAAGTCGAACATGTAATATCTTACTATTACTAATAGAGATACTTTTGAAAAAAAATTATATGTTAACCTTCACACTAATCCATTAACATATGCTCTCACATGGGCTATAAGCCAACGTGTTTGGTTCAGTTTTCACAACCAGATTCGCTGAAAAAAATCTAGAATCTCAACCAAACAGGTACAATAATAGAATAGATTCCTAAATACTATAGATTATTTCTCTAGTCTAACCAAACGGGTACCCTAGATTTTTCAGATTTCTGTCATCCATGTTAACAAGCTATCATACTCTTACATAATCTACATTTGATAGTTGTTTTAACCAAACATATTTTAGATTTTTCACAAACGTCAACTTTCTCATAGGTAGAATCATATTTTCATGAATCTATAGTTGAACCAACAAACAGACACTAGAATACCTAATCATAAGTCATTATTTAATAGGAAAATTCTCTATATGTCACTGCAATTTTTCCTAGTACCTTATTTGTCATCTTAGATGTCATAATACTCTCTAGGCTACTCGAATAAATTTCTTATTCTTCCATGCCATCATCGTCAATCCACAATTAGTTTGACCCTGACAAACCAGGTAGAATGACGAAATCGCAAATGTCTCAATTCCTTCTATGTCATTCAGATGTAATTTTTACCCTTCATGCAATCGCCATCAGTCTATAGTTAGGTGGATCTTAATGATGGTAACATAACAGGATTAGAAATTGCATCTGGTTGGTATAGAAAGAATCAAGACATTATTTTGCAGTGGCAAATAAGGTACTGGACAAAATTGCAGTGGTATAAAAAATTTGACCTTATTTAATACACATGAACAGTAAAAAATACTTATATTGAAGTTTAAATTAATAAACATATCAATTGTTGATCAAAACATTTTTCTAGTCATATCCATAATTCATCTCTTTAATATAATTTAAAACCTTAGCTTGAACTTTGGTGGCTCTTATTATCTCATTGCAGCTCATATATTATGACATAATTAATCTGAATTTTGATTTTCAAATATTAGTCTTATTAGTTGCTACATTTTTATTAGGTCATGTTCTTATTGTATCATTTATAACACTTTTTTAGATTTTGAAAATAAGGACTTTTGTTTGTCGACTAAACTCTTAAGTGCTATGATAGCATAAATTGTCATGTAAAACCTACACTATGTTGCTTGAGATTCGTGATAGAGATTAAAAGGTCTAGAATGTTTAATAAAACTAATATCAAGAGGATATTAATATTTAGGCCTTGTAATGAATTAATGACAATTTATTTTAAAGATATTTAAAGGTAGGAAGATATTACCATTTTTAGTATATACTTTCTACACTTTTCATGATGTTTGGATTTACTTATTAATTAGTTATATATAAAGTAATTGTTATTATATCAATAATATAGATATGTCAGATATTTTAGTTAGATTTATAAATATATTGTCAGTTACCTATCGAAATCCATATAAGGAACCACAACAAAACAACACAATCAAGATAAAATCCATCCTTTCCCTCACCTTCAAAGGGTTTGAAGGTGAGAAGGTAATAAGAAACAAAGGTTCATATCTAGAATGCATGTTAAATCTACATGGAATCATACTTCTTTAGTTTTATTTCACTACATGTGAAGGGTAGCAAAAAGACACAACACTGCTTAAGAGACCTTTGGAATATTATACCTTTGAAATCTCTTGCGCATACTCAAATGTACGAGGGTGACTACTCTTTGGAGTTGCTGACGTTTGAAGGTGGTACAGATGTAGGAATACAATTGATCGACTCCCTCAACAATAACACTATACACCTATTTATAGGGTCGAGGTTACATTCAGAGTGATTTATTAGAATGATGGTCTTAGAAGTGAAGATAGGTTCATGGCTTGATGAGATCGGTGTTTCCTTCATAGTGAATGTGTCCTCAAAGAATGTGACATCTCTGGACTCTATAGTTGTTCCCTCAATCATATCTTGAACTCTAGACTTTACTATCAGAAATCTACAACCTATGTTATGAAAAGCATAGCCAAGAAATACACAATGTACGGTCTGGCTCCAAGCTTACGCTTCTTTGGGACTGGCACACTAACTTTAGCCAAATAACCTCATGTTCGCAAATAGGAGAGGTTCAACCTTTTCTTCTCTCATTCCTTAAATGGTGTTTTTTGTTGATTTTTCATGGGAACTCTATTTAGGATATGACACGTAGTGATTGTAGACTCACCCCACCATTTCTTGGAAGTCCAAGTTTTCTAATATGGTGTTAACCATCTCTGTTAGAGTTTGGTTCTTTATTTCCACAATCACATTAGATTGTCGGGATTAGGGAGGCGTCTTCTCATGAATGATCCCTTGTTCACCATAGAATGAGTTGAATTTGTTTGAGAAATACTCTCCACCACAATCGAACCTAAGATATTTAATATTTCTCTCAAGTTGATTTTCAACTTTGGCTTTATATATTTTGAAATAGTTAAGAACCTTACCTTTTGTTTTAAGCAAGTACACAAAGCATAATAGTTGAGTCATCTATCAACATCATGAAGTGTCTCTTTCTGACTTTTATCAATACTCCATTCATCTCGCATAAATCCGAGTGAACTAGTTCTAAGCTCCTAGCCTCTACTGCCTTGTGAGGCTTGCTAGTTTATTTAGATTGCACACATATTTCACATTTACAACTTTTGACAAATGTATACTTTGTGATTAAGCTTATATTAGCTAGCCACATCATATAACCAAAATTAATATGACATAATCTTGAATGCCACACACTAGCCTCATCATGCACATGGTTCACAACATTATTACATAAATCTAATAAAGATAGGTACAATAAGCCTATGCACTTATAGCCTTTTCCAACAAAGGATCAATATTAGGATTACACTCTTATTCGATTTAAACACTAATTTAGAACCCTCTTTACATAGAGGAGAGACGGTTAATAAGATTCCTCTTGAAGGAGGGGACGTGTTGTACGTTTCGGAGTTACAGTCTTTCCCAAAGTAAGCTCTAGATTGACCATGTCAATAACACAAACAAAAGCATGAGAACTTTTTCCCATCAACATGGAGGATGTCCTTATGGCTTGGTAATAAGAAAACAAAGAAATTTCAGTACACAAATGTATGTTTGCCTCGATGTCAATCCACCAATTAGGTAATAAAGGTATATACACGATAGCTCCACCTTTAGTGTTGGCAATAACAACATTTGTTGTTTTCTCTTGCTTGTCCTTATGTTCTGGGCAATCCTTAGACCAATGGTTTGAACCACTAGGCAAAGCATTCTCCTTTCTTGTTTGCTTCCTTATTCTTGAAACTGATTGTTTGATTGGCTTTGACTTTCTTAGATTTAATTCGGTCTTCTTTTGAGGGCAAAAATTCTTTTTCTATACCAAGTTGGCACTAGAATTTCCTCATGACATTTTCATGTGTGTGTCTTTTGATCTCGCCTTCTCCTTAATATTAAGGGAACCAATGAGATCAACAACACTTAACTCTTGTCTCTTATGTTTTATAGAAGTAGCAAAATCCATCCAAACACTTGTGGTAGCTTAGCAATGTTGCATACAGACAAAAATGTGCCTATTCTTCCATAAAGTGGTTTTCAACCATTCTGTAATCATGAAACTACTCTATAATATACAGCTCACTGCCTACATGTGAGATCCCAAATTTTTTTGCAAGTGCACCCCACATCTCTTTTGCTAGTCAACAAATGCATGTAAGAATCCACTATATTTCTAGCAAGAGAGCTTATCACAGCACCTCTAAAGAGGTTGTCAATAGCCTCAAATGACCTCCTTAGTAGATTTAGGAGTCAATCATTTGGGCTTGCCCATTGCCACATGATATATGTTCATGGTTGTCAACCATGCAACCACCTTTGCATGCCATGTTTTATAGTTTGAACCATAAAATGGACTTTGTGGTTTAAGTGTGGTAGAAAAGAAACGACAATGGTAAAATTCTTACATGACTAAGGTTTTTGGAATGTTGACTTTTGTAGAAATTTTAGGCATAAATTAATCCATAAACTAATATAGAGTAACATGACATACATGATCCAAATTAATAGAATTCTGCTACTCGTAACTAATTGAGAGTTCATCATATAGCAAACTCATAGGCAAGGAATAGTGAATAGAAAAGTAATGGATGAGGGTATACCCAATAACAGGACCAATGTTGGGGCGCTGGTAGCCAACTAAAGTAGCCATGCTATTTAGTTGGCCTTAATTGGTGTAGCCATACAAGTCGTTGTAATGAAGACTTGACACTATGTAGACCCTTAAACAACCACTAGGAAGTAGTCATGCATGGCCTCAAGGACGTAGACATATAGGGAGCCTGGATGAAGATGCTCCTCTGAAACCTTATTGTCTTGCCTATCCTAAGCAGAATCTTCAACATGAGATGTCTTTGGAGGCCTGCTCTTGCTAGGTTTGTGTGTGTAGAGTTGTGAAAATGGAGATGTAAGAATTTTGCAAACATTAAGATAGAGAGGGAGAAGAGAGAGGTCTCCTAATTAGGAGTACTAATGAGTTGTGACTTCGCTAAGAGAGAAGAGGAGGATGTATCTTATATAAGCTCAAGAGGAGCTTCATTCACTAAACCTAGGTGCCCTCTTTTGTACATTGATGATCATCAAACCGTCAACAATTACAGGTAAAGGTATGGAAGTTATCGCTAATGTATCAGTTTAATAGTTAGGACATTTACTTTATCAGTTACTCTTTATGATGACCCAATTAAACTATGTAATGGTAAACATTCATCTCATAGCAGCACATCATGTTTGGTCACACTGTGTCACACCACGCCTCTTGTCTTGTCTCGGCACACCATGCCCATGCCCTAGGCCCAGCGAGGCGAGCAAGCGCATGTGTGGGCATGCTAATGTCCTTCCCCAACTTTAGGGAAGGTGTACACAAAGTACACCTCTTAAGTTGGTCCAAGGCTTCTTCCACTTTCAATGTGGGATTAACCCCACTTAACTCCCTAGGATTATTATGGACCATACAATATTGATCAAATGGGCTAGACCATTTAAATCCAACATTTTACAACAGAGTAATAAGAATAAGATTGATTGATCAGAGCACAAGAGCTCCTTATAATTGATTGATCAAAGCTGACAACAATCACCAAACCATTCAATGACCCCCACTGCCTTAAAGTTGCCTAGGTGGTGGCAACCATCAAGAGTAATAATAATATTGTAGCTCAACTCAATCACTAGGGCCACTAAATGCAATAACTCAATAAAAATTCACTAGAATCACTCCCAATCTTATATTGGATCAATCAATAGACAAAAAGATGTGATGAGGGAGGTGTTTGCTTAGGCTCAAAAAGGCGTTCAATAGGTTAGAATGCCAAGAGAGACTGGCCAAATGCTAACCAACTCTTATTTGAAACACTCCAAGATCTCCACTAGCACTTATCACATCACTACAATGAAGTCATGACCATCAGATCGACCAACAACCAAGTGTTGGACTAATGCTGATAGGTTAGGCGACCTTAAAAACTGCCATGTTGGCCGATTGATAAATACATGTATATTTTCATGTGATTGGATCAATTTTTCTAAATATGAAAAGATTGTGAGTTGGAATAGAGAGTTATTGAGAACATTTTTTTCAATTTGCCAAAAAAATCTAGATTGGTAGCTGCTGTCGATGGACAATGGAAGATACTAGGAGCATACCCTCGTAAAAAAATCTAGAGAACTTTTGTGTATCACCCTATGTCTACACAATCGGTTGGGCCCTGCCCGGTTAGCTGGGAGAAAGAGCACGACAAACACGCATGAGCACTGCAATGTAGACAAAGGTTTCTAGAGGTTCAGGCCACTGGGAGGCATAATACCTATGTCCCCTTTGAGTGGATTGAGTAATTATTGGAAAATAGTTATGTTTTGAGTACATGGATCTTATGAGCAGGAGAGCTTGTGAGTTTACAAGTATAGAAAAGGATGTTCTAAAAAGGATCACTGCATATGGGGCCTCCCTCTCTCTTTTATAGGCCAAGGGTGGTGGAGTTATATGTGTTTGGAGGAGTTAGGTCTGGTACCTGTCCCTCCCTACTGTAATGGAAACTTCTATTGACATTAGTCTGAGGTCCAACCAGAGTGTCTGAGGAACTAAAGACGCATGCCATGCCCATACAGGATGCCCCGGGTGTGAGCGAGGCATGCACACGTTGCTGACCGGATTCCTAGGATGTGGTAGGTGGAGCTTGCCCTCCACGCTGCTATAGGAGCCCTCAAAAATTGTGGTGAATGTCATGGATAACCATGGACGTGTACAACATGGCATACGATACATGTGATCTAGATGTGATAGCCTATGGCGTGTATTTTTCATGTCGCCATAGGGATCGTGGCAGGTTGTGGCACATGCTAACACACACTGCCACAGTACGACGCTAGCGTCACACCCCAGAATGTTGGGCCTGACTGCTAGGGAGTGGGCACGATGTTGCCATAGTCGTGTCTGTTCTGTCAGAAAAATGCAACATGACTACTAACTTCACCAACTCCTTGACCGACCACGGCGTGAGCGATCGGACATGTGGCACGTCCGGAGCCCTCATGGCTAGGGTCATCGAGAGCCCTTCAATGATTGGGGTCATCGTGAGGCCCGTTGGAGTCGTGGTGTGCCCGGACCTAGCATCAGGTAGGGCCCTCCTAGAGCTTGAGATCATAGGGGCTCCAGAGTCCCACACAATAGTCGGTGGTGTAGGAGCTTCACTACCGGAATCGACAGCTTTGCCGAGTGCCTGAAGCACTCGGCACAGGCTTTGCCGAGTGTCACACTCGGCAAAGAGGACTCGGCACACAGTACATCGACAAAGCCTTCTTTGCCGAGTACTTTCTCTCGGGCACTCGGCACAGACTTTGCCGAGTGCCAGGCAGTACTCGGCAAAGAAAAGCCGCCGTCACGGCACCGGGGTGACGGAGACGGCAACTTTGCCGAGTGTCTCCTAATACTATCGGCAAAGAAGTTACCTTTGCCGAGTGTCTACCGTCCAGCACTCGGCAAAGAATCCGTTAACGGATCCCCATGTCAGGTTCTTTGCCAAGTGCTTTATACGGCACTCGGCAAAGCGTGTCTCTTTGCCGATTGCCAGGGCCACTACACTCGGCAAAGAACCTATACCGATGCCCAGGTCTTGGTTCTTTGCCGAGTGCTATGGCCCTGACACTCGGCAAAGCACCTCTTTGCCGAGTGTAACACTCGGCAAAGTGACCAGTACACACCTTTTTTATTTGTTTTTCCTATTCCATCCAAACAAACAAAAGATATATCACATATATCACATATATACATCACAGATCATCACAGACATAAATATCCAATACAAACATTAATATACAAGTTCTCAACACAAACAGTATCAACACAAGTTCAGAAGTATGAACACATAAGTCTCAAGCTCTGACATAAGTATTCAACATAAGTTTTGTAGTCTGAACACTAAAAACATAACTCTCATTGAGGTGGGCGGATGGATTAGTGCTGTGTTGGGCTGGGCGCTTCATGAGGGTTGTTAGATGCCGCCCCAGATTGGCCCTACACAGAGAAGAGATTGCATGTGTTATACCAGATGCATTACCAACATCTAACTACAATTTTGATACTCACAGGAGTATGGAATAGAGCAGGGTCCATTGTAGGGAACAATGGAGGTGGCGGAGCGAAACCCTGTGCGGCGCCAAGGCTCTGCATGTATTGAAACATCTCCGCCATCCTCTGCTGATCTGCCAGGCGTTCCCTCCTCTCTTCTTCTAGCTGGGTCTGTAATATTACAAGCCAACATTAGAGTAACTCAAATAGAAGGTATATAACTCAAGGAATGACGAGTTACAGAAGCACTAACCTCGAGTTGCTGTATGCGAAGCTGTGAGCTATCGTGCCGAGGTATTATGGATGGACTTGAGCCTGTGCTCCTTGCCTGCACCTGAGACAGAGTAGGAGTGGAGGACGAGTCGATTGCCCCATCGGCAATCCAGTACCGCCCATGTCTCTTGCCTCCTCCAACCCTCATGAGCACATCCGGGTCGATCTGCTCGATGCTCGGATCATATTCTGGGCCATGGACCTCCTGCGCCATGGCGGTGTAGTCATAAAGGCGGCTGTAGATGGCAGAGTTGCTATAGGCCTCGGGCCCGTCACCCGGGTTGTAGGTGACTTCGGACGTCGCCTTGCCCTTATGGGCCATAGCATAGGCCGAGAAGATGGAGCAAGGCCGGCCACCATGTGACGCCGACTGTAAGAAAACCAACGAGATTGTTAGAAATAATATCTAATCGAGTGCTATATACCTAAATAAAAAAGAGGGCTTACCCATGCTTCTGCATATTGGCCTAGGCTCCGGCTGCCTTGGTGGTGGGAGGGACCTTGCATCATCATACATCGTTCTCGGCTAGCATTGTGCGCCTCGTCCCACTCAGGCGAGCACCACCTATCCACCATCTGCTCCTAGCACAGAGGATGTGTGGCGCACCAATATGGAATCATCTACAAAGTAAACACGTAAAGTGCATATGAGAAGATAAAATAAAATTCATGCATGGAGTACTGGTACCAAACATGCATGACTTTACCTACAGGTACTGGTCTCTGGTCAACGACATGGTTCAGGCTTGCTGCTTGGTCACCTTCTCCCTAAGGTCGGAGCCATGGTAGATGACGATGGCCTGGATACGGGCCTCATAGTGCATGTCCACGACGAGCTTCTTACAGCTCGTGGTGGCCACCACATTCGTCCTAGCCTCGTATCCAGCCTCGCATCTGAAGAAATCCTGCATACAACAACAATGTATCCATACATTATTTCAAGAATTTGCAATGAATGCGACATATTTTACATTATACTAAGACTTACCCACAGCTCTTGCTTCACCCGCTCCGCCTTGTTATTGAATTCCCGGCTGTTCCGGTCTACTGCATCGGGGGCAACGGCGTAGTGGTCGAAGGTGTAGGCTAGGCCCGTCACTCCGGCGTACTCAACCAGTCCAGGGAAGTGTTCCCTACACAGCAGGTCGAGGATTCCATTGGGGAGGCGACGATGACCCCAGCATAATCCACAACCGTCCAAGACCTATCCAAGTGATAAATAAAAAGTATTAGTTTATATTATGATTTTGAACACATAATATGAACAAGAATGAAGAACATAAAGTTACATGCCTCTCCCCATCCGGCCGAATCAGCGGTCGTCTGTCCCGAAGTATGGGACGCTGAGGGAGACTCGCGGGACCTCGCAGGTAGATGCTCCTCGAACCTGAACCTAAGAGCTTCCTTGCAAACTGGGCATGGGAACTTACCGTGAACACACCAAGCGCAGAATAGCCCATACGCTAGTAAGTCATGCATGGAGTACTGGTACCAAACATGCATTCTGAAGTTTGTCTTCGTAGCTCGGTCATACGTCCATACCCCTTCCTCCCAGGCACGTACCAATTCATCGATCAAAGGCTCCATGTACACACCCATTTTATTCCCTGGGTGTCCGAGAATTATCAACGACACGAATATATTCTGCCTTTGAAAGCACACACCGAGGGGGGGAGATTGATTGGGATAACAAACATGGGCCAACATGTGTATGGGGCAGCGCTCATTCCGTAGGGATTGAACCCATCTGTGGCCAACACAACACGTACATTACGAGCCTCTTCGGCTTTCTCACGGTGAATGGCATCAAAGTGTTTCCATGCTTCACCATCGGATGTGTGCACCATCTTGTCAGGATTGTATCGTTTTCCATTTTTTGTGCCATGTCATCTGTTTCATGGATTCCTCTGTCATGTACACACGTTGGATCCTCGGTATGAACGGAAGGTGTCGTAGGATTGTCAAGGGGATGTCAAGCTGCCTCTTCTGTCCATCACCAGTCTACCTCCATGAACCTAGACGATTTACACTTGGGACAGTACTTTGCCTCCGCGTATTCTTTCCTAAATAGCACGCAGCCCTTCGGACAAGCATGAATCTACTCATACATCATCTTGAGTGCACGAAGGAGTTTCTGTGCCTCGTACATGCTCTTTGGCAGAACGTGATCATCTGGAAGCAGGCTCCCAATAACCGTCAACAAGCCATCGAATGCGTCTCTACTCATGATGTACTGCGACTTGAACACCATTACACGCCCAATGGCATCCAGTTGAGAAACCTTTGTCTGGCTGTGAAGGGGCTTCTGTGCCGCGTCAAACATGTCGTAGAACGCCTTTGCAGTCGGCTCTGGCTCGTCATCCATACATCCTCCCATGTACTGTGCCTCCTGATAGTCGTTCAACATATCCGCTACCCCCGCATCGACATCATAATCCTCGATGCGTTGTCTCAGCGCCTCCTCTCTCGTACGATGCGCTTCACCATGAAAGATCCACCGAGTATAGCCCGGCATAAATCCATTCTTCTAAATATGTTCTACCATGACCTTCTTTGGTTTTCTTTTCCGGTTGGCACATTTGCTGCACGGGCATGGGACTAGACTCGCTCCTTTAGCAGCTTCGCCATATGCCCGTTCCATGAAATCATCGGTCTTTCTAATCCATTTAGTGGTGACATCGTTCCTTCCTCTACGGCCCGTGTACATCCACTCACGGTCCTCCATCCTCTAACATATATAACCAAAGTCTATCAATAGAAAATTTTGGCAGCACCTCCCCTGCACGGGGAGGTTTCCAAAACCTGCAAATAAAAGTATCAGCACTATTGCCGACACACAGATATACAAACAACACGATGGCCGTCAATCACATCTAATCGGCATCCATATCCACCATCACATTATATAGAAACTATTTTACTAAACATATCCACCATCACATTATATGATTTTATTCACAGTAATGGTAGTCATTCCAAGCCAAAGAATTCTTACCACTACATTTTACTACTGTAGATTCTAGCCAAACCTAAACAATTATTTAATACCCTAAACAATTACAAATACAAATACAAACACAAACATAAACATCTTATAGAATTATCGAACCTTGAGGACGCCGGCGGCGTGGGGGCAAAGAGCAGCGGCGGCGTTGGCTGAGGGTGCCGGTGGCGAGGGGCGTTGGGCGCGGCGGCATGGGGGCAGAGGGCAGCGGCAGCGTTGGCCGAGGGTGCCGGCGGCGTGGAGCAGAGGGCAGCGACGATAGAGTGAGAGAGTGAGAAAGGAAGAACTTACCAGGCGCTATGTACGCGTTCTTTACTGAGTACCGTGATCTGGCACTCAGCAAAGAATTTTTTAATTCTAAAATGCACTTTGCCGAGTGCCCTCGATCCGGCACTCGGCAAAGGATTCTTTGTCGAGTGCCCTCTAGGCGACACTCGGCAAACATTATTTCATGAGACTTTGCTGAGTGTCCATAGGTTGACACTCAGCAGAGCATGCTGCGCCGAGTGTCCTCTCAGGACACTCGACAAAGTATATTTTTATTTTTTTATTTTTCCAGCCAAACGTTTTATGGTATGTTCCTACACTATGTAGACCTACGTGTACCATTTTGGGACAATTATAACAGTGTTTTCAATATCTAGTAGATTTAGTTCGTTTATTTGAATTTCTGAAATTTTGAGAATGTTTCGAGAAAGTTGTGAGACACTATGTGTAGAAACCTAGAAGAACTACACATGAAATCATAGAGTTGCAATGTAGTTCTTCTAGGTTTCCACACATAGTGCGCCACAACTTTATCGAAACATTCTCAAAATTTTATCACAGCCTCTACATATGATATCATGACACGTGGACAAGTTTTAAGATTTTTTTGACTTTGTTTGTGTTTTATACAATTTTTAAACATGTGGATGGCAAGTTCACGGCCATGTTGAGTGAGCATGGTGCTCAAAGTTTCTGGTCTGCTCCTGAAATCGATCGTAACTTGTGCTAAATAGCATGGGTATCATTTTTGCATGCACGGTTTTCCAAGTTTCGAGTGACCTGCAGTTCAAATGTGAATTTTCTGAAGAAATTCAAATAAGCGAACTAAATGTACTAGCTATAGAAAACACTGTTACAATTGTCCCAAAATGGTACATGTAGGTCTATATAGTGTAGGAACATACCACAAAAAGTTTGGTTGCCAAAACTAAAAAAAATAAAAATATGCTTTGCCGAGTGCCTAAAGAAGGCACTCGGTAAAGTAGGCTTTGCCGAGAGTCAGTAGGTTGACACTCGGCAAAGAATCCTCTTTGCAGAGTGCCAACGCTCGACCCTCGGCAAAGGTTAACGGCCGTCAGCTTTAGACGGCCGCTGACGGCCCTTTGTCGAATGTCGCTGTCGGAGGGAAAATCCTCCGGCCGGGTGGTGGAATGCACCCGCGCTAATCCTAAGATGAGGAGGGGGCCTAAGCGGTTGCCTGTTTGGTGAATTTCGGATGCACACAAGGAGACTCGAGGGATTATAGTGGTTCAGGCCACTGGAGCGTAATACCCTACCTCCACTGTGTGTAAGTTGTATTGAGTGTGTGTTTTTGCGTGTCCCCTGTAACGTTGTGTGCCTTACCTTTTATAGTTTAAGGGAGGGATATACAAGGATGCTGAGCCCCGACATGCGGGCCCAGGAGCATAATGGAAGAAATACATTATGTGAATACTGACAGCACACCAAGATCTTTACTGACGCTGTGTTGCTCCCTCTGTCTTAGTAACGCATGAGTAATCAGCAGGAGTCATGATGACTGCAGTCCATGCAACATTGATAGGCAGTTACCCTTTTCTTGGTAACGCGCGAGTAATGGTGAGTCATTGCCATCGCTATGGTAACGTGAGTAACTGCACGACCCACACAACGTGGATTGGGCGTGCCGCCTGTCACTAGAATGGACAGACGCACGTCTTATCCGTAATAAATGCCAAGACACGCGTAGCCCAGAGGCTTTATGTCAAGCTCCGCCCGCTGGCTTACGCCGCGCGCAGTAGGCCACGTGGCAGCATTGGGTCTCCGCCTACACGGTGAGCAGGAGTGTATGTGATAAGGTCCGGATCCCACCAGATCAGGTCTGGACACGTGTCGGCTTCGGACCCCTGCCTGGGTCCTGATTAAGGCTCGGGTACGTTCTGTCCTAGAACCCTGGGACCCCACTGTGGGCGGCCTGGACCCCATGGGTCTGGACCCCATTGTAGGGGTCCGGTTCGCACACGTGGAGGTCCTGGACCAAACTTGGAGGCCTGGGCCGTATATACAGGGGTCTGGTACTTTCCCATGGGGTCCGGACTCACTATTGATGCCTTAGAGTATATCACTTTCTCTAGACACGTGGCGGCCCCGGAGCCGCCCATGTGGTGGGGTCAGGTGCTGTTGAAACCCGCCCATGTGGTGGGATCAGGCACTGTTGCTGGCCCAGAGTAGTCGCCCGAGGCTGGGGCGAGTCATGGCCTGGTCCCACATACAGCTCTTTTACCACGCGACTAAAGATAGCTGCATGGGTACTGCGTCTTTATACAGTAGTAAGGGGTTCCCTAGTTTCAGGGTACCGATAGTGGCCCCTGGGCCCACCTCAGGGGAGGATGCGAGCCTGCAGGTGGGGCCAAAGCTTGTACTTTGCCTCAAAACAACCTAATCAGTGATTGGCGCGCTGTTTTAGCGCGCCTGCTGACGCGCCCGCTGTCAATCCACCTTCAGTCACGTCAACTGCCATATCTGTCCCCGCGACTGACTGACCCATGGCCCCCACGCCTGGTGGTTTCGTCGGGCCACGAGCGGGGCGCCTTGTTACCGGTGTCTTGGTTTAAAAGATAACCTTTTGTCTTCTGCAGCGGCACCAAGGCGGCGCGCTATCGCGTGCAACGGTTCGCTCTTTCCGCACCCGAAATCTGGCACACAAACCGTATGACTTGTGGACCCGGGCCTCCGTGTCACAGACTTGGTTGCCTTGGTCCTTGGTGTCCGTCGAACGGGATTTCCTACGGCGATTCAGGGGTGCGGAAGGGTTTCCCTGAACAAGGATTCAGGTTTCTTTGAAAAAGGATTCACCCCACGTGCAGCAGTTACCTTTTCGCATTCTCTCCCAATCGGCTATGCCCCTTTGCCCTCGTGCTTCTCTGCTCCACGCCCACGCCGCCGCACACTTGCCATGGCTTTGCTTGGTCCTCCTGACCGCTTTCAGTCTGAGGAAGCTCTTAACCTGGTGCCCGGCCTGCTTGGGTGGAGCGCACCAGGGCTCACCGGAAGAATCCGTGTCGGCGCTGCCCCCCTTGGCGATCTCACCGCCGGGGAGTTTGTGCTGTTCACCTCCTACATCTCTTGTGGGTTGGCGCTGCCGATTTCGCCCTTCTTTCTGCTGCTGCTGGAGGAGTTCAGGCTTTAGCTTCAACACCTCACGCCCCACTCCGTCCTCCAGGTAACCATCTTCGTCCACCTCTACGAGATGTTCGTAGGTGTGGCCCCCTGCACTTCCCTCTTTTGCTACTTCTTCATGCTGGTCAAGTCCAGGAAGACTAGGGACCACATCGGTGCCTACTACTTCCAGACGAGGCCAGATTCAGTCGTCGTCTACATCCCCACCTTTGGCGGTGCGAGGTGGGAAAACTGGCGCAGCGACTAGGTGATTGCTAGCGCCGAGGCCAACGACCGCCTCATCCTACCGAGCGATGGGCCAGCGCTCGACCGCAAGCAGTGGAGGACCAAGCCATCCCTCTCGCCAGAGTTCCTGTCCGTATTGGACAGGATCAAGGTCTTGGCTTCGGGCGATCTGACATCAATGCATGTGGTCGACGATCTCCTGAAGCGCCGAATCGCGCCGCTGCAGATGAGGCCGTGCCTGTCCTGTTGGTTCACCGGCCTGAACGACATCGGTAGGATCTAGCGCGGGCCGGGTACCGATCTATCCAGGGACGAGCTAGAACTCCTGGTGGGAGGGATTACTAGGGAGACTTTTGTCCCTGAATCCCTGATACTCCCCCAGGACATCCCGGCGCTCTGCGATGACCCAGGCTTGAGGACGGCGATCTTGGCCACATTGCCGACCCTCTACGACAGCGGCATGGTGGTTCGATAGAGCGGCCGGGACCCCCACCGCGGGATCCGGATCTTCGATGCACCGGCTGGAGGTCCCCAGCCCACCGGTGTGGCTCGTAGCGCCAATCCCGCCATGGTCCCCAGCCCCTTGGACAAGGGAAAAGGGGCTTCAAGCGGTGCTTCCGCCCCAGGTAGCTTCGGGAGGGTCGGAGGAGGAGAGGCGATGCAGGCTGCGTCGCACTGACGGGTCGCTCGTTTTAGAGCCCCCCAGAAGCGCCAGAGGACTGCAGGTGGGGACGAGGAGGCCAGCTCCCAGGCCCACGACGCGCAGAGGCGCGTCAGTCCTCCGGTCCCACCGCCACCACCACCATCTGGGGGTGATCACCCCCAGGGGCACCAGCAGCAGCAACAGCAACAGCAGCAGCAGCCGCAACAATAGCAGGAGCGGCTCTCGCCTCGCTTCCAGAGTCACTGGAAAGTCCAGTGCCCAAGTAAGTGTAGTCCCTTTTTCTTTGAGCCTAATCATCATGCCGACAAGTCTTAACCCATCATCTGTTTTCCAGGGCTTCTTCTCACACTGCTCCCAAGGTCATGCCTCCTCCGCCAGATACCAGACCCACAGATGGGTCTGGCTCTCAGCAGCAGGAATCTACTGAGGGTGGTGCCGGCGGTACGCCCCCGACTGCTGCCAAGACAGCGCCAACGTCTTCCCATGCCCCAGCTGAGGATCCAGCGGCAGCGGCGCCAGCGTCGGGCGGCGTCGCAGTGGTGGAGGAGGTCCCAGCTAGGGGATTCACGCCCACTCCCGACACTGGGGGTGACACCGGAGGCGCGTCCAGCTCCAACCCCCCGCCTGCGCCGGAGGAGATGGAGGTGGTGTTTGGACGGCGGTTCCGGTCGGGCGCCGAGCAAGAAGCGGCACTAGTCCCACTCCCCTGCATGTTGTCCCGTGCCCACTAGGTCCTCAGTGACACTGAGGTAGCAATCTTGCGGGAGTGGGGGGCGCTTGAGGCTGAGCACCAGCGCCTCAGTGACTGACACACCCAACTGGAGGAACAGACTAAGACGGCATCCCGACAGTTCACCTCCGAGCGGTCCCAACTCGAGCGAGACCGCAAGGAGTACAAGAGAGACCTTCAAAAGGTGTGTGCTAGGGAGCTGGAGACGGCTTAGAGGGAAAAGAAGGTGACAGGAGGGAGGAAGTCGTGACCCAGTGGGAGGCCCTCACGACAGAGTACCAGGCCAAGCTGAGCGCCCTGGACCAGACTCTGGAAGCCCAGCGGGCCCAGCAGGTCAAGGCTGTGGAGAGGCTGCAAAAGTGGCAGCAAGAGCTCGAGGGCAAGACCAGCGACGCCGCCCTCGCCGAGGAAAATCTTAAGGCGAAGGAGTAGTCCTTGGACAAGCGGGAGATGGACCTCGCCAGGCGGGAGACAGATCTCGCCTTCAGGGAAGAAATGCTCACCCAGCGAGGCGAGTTGCTGGCCGAGCACGAGCTCGAAGCAGAGGAAAAAGAGAAGCAGCTGGAGGAGCAGATCCGCCAGTTCAATGCGGCGCAGGCGGTGCCGGGTCCCCAGGCGGTGGAGGCCACCAGAAAAGCCCTTGAAGATCTCCAAGCAGAGCACCACGCCGGGGTCCAGCGCATTGTCGCGTGGGCCGATGAGGCAAGCACGACACTGGTGCCGCTAGGGGTGAGCCCCATCCTAGTGTCGGAGCCGCCAGCGTCGATCACCGATGCCCTCTCGATGCTAGACTCTGCCGCCGATCGCCTCCGACGCCTGGATCAAATCCTCGGTGCTCGCTTGGAGGCAGAGGGTACCAAGCTCTGCCGGGCAGTGGTTGAATACGTCTTGACGTGCTTCTAGAGTCACGACCCCACCATATTCTTGGCGCTGGTGATCGATGGTCCGGTAGCCGCCACAGGAGACGCCGCCCGAGAGAGCGTACAAGATGCTGTGGAGATGGTGGCCGCACGCTTCTAGCGGGATCCTGCCGACGCCGAGTAGCTGAATCTGCAGAGACAAGGCGAGGGTTCCACTGGGAGGCGGCTGTAATAATTTTTGGTCTTGTAACATACCTTAAGAACCGTTAATCAAGTAAAACTGGAACTTATATGTATGTTATTTGCCCTTGTTATCTTCTCTCTGGTACTTGGCCCCCTTAGGAGGTAGGCTCGACATGTCGAGGCTGGATACCAGTCTACTAAAGAAAAAAATTGGTGGCTCGGCCCCTAGGAGGTAGTCTCTACAGTTTGAGACTACCTATCTCTGGACTGGGACCTGGACCTGCACATAGCTCCGGCTTTGAAGTTTTAGGAGCACACCCATAGGACCCAACATCTGGTATCTTTCATCCTTTGATTTATGCAACAGGACCTGTAGGATCTAGCCTGGGAAGCCAAGCTGTATGCCCAGACCTAGAGGATCATAGTTCCAAATTCTAGGGTACCCGTTGCAGAGTGATGGAGCATGTAGGCTTAGGGTACGGAACCATGCTAAGCATCTACACAGCTCCGGACCACTCCAGGGGACGAGCGCCCATTCTCTAGAACTGGTCCCCAGGTTGCTGGACCCCCTGCAGCAGTAGAGGGGTCCCACACTGCAAGCCTGGCTACTCAATTCAGATGTCATCATACCAGTTAGGGTGGGAAACTGTATGGGTGGGTTAGATAAAAAATAATGCTTATAAACTGAGGTAGAATAAAACCATCACAAAAGCATATCTGGGGGGTAAATGTTTTCCTTATAACTTGATATACATGGGTGTAGACCAACAGACCGATCTTACGAGGGTGGGCCTCACCGGATTGACATACACATATGCGCAACCTAGTTACCAAGGAAGAGAACTCAACCCCCCACACTACAGGAAACACATAAATTTTCTTGGGCCAGAATATTTTCGTCGTCCGGCCCACGAAAATACTGCATTTATTTTCGTCGGCCTCATGACCAACGAAAATGTGGAGTATTTTTGTGGGCCGGGGAATATTTTCGTCGGTCGGCCCACAAAAATACGGCAGTTATTTTCGTCGGTCACGAGGCCGACGAAAATGTGGCCTTGCCGACGAAAATAACCTCTTGACCGACCACTATTTTCGTCGGTCTCAGCCCGGCCGACGAAAATAAAGGCCCTAAATCATCCCCCTCGGCCTTAGCCCGCACCTTCTCGTTCGTTTCAATCTCGCCGCGCCGCCGCCCTCACTCGCGCCCGCCCCTCGCCGCGCCGCCCGCAAGCCCGGCGCCCGGTGCCCCTCGCAGCGCCGCCCGCCCGCACGCCCGCCCCACGCCGCGCCACCGCCCGCACGCCTGCCGAGGAGCCCCGCCCGCCCTCGCCCCTCGCCATGTCGCCCGCCCCACGCCACGCCGCTGCCCGCACGCTTATCGAGGCGCCCCGTCCACCCTCGCCCCTTGCCACGCCGCCGCCCGCACGCCTGCCGAGGCGCCCCGCCCGGCCCCCGCCGCCCCGCCGCCCGCACGCCCGCCCCTCGCCGCGCCGTTGCCCCGCCCGAGGCGCTCTGCGCCTCATCGCGACGGCCTCCCTGCGCCGTGCCGCCGCCCACACGCCCGCCGCCGAGGCGCGCCGCGCCGTCACCGGCCGCTCCGCCCGCCCGCTCCGTCGCGAAGGCCTCCCTGTGCCGTCACCCGCCTCGCCCCGCCCACATTTTCGCCATCAGGCAAGTATAATCGCCGAGGCCCCGAGGTCATTAATTTATATTAGTCATCTTGTCGTGTTGTGATTAGTTTAACTGTTGATTGCTTTAATTCAAATTCATATTTGTCTCCGAGTTATTTTTTAATGTTTAGAGTTTAGTTTTAATCGTTAACCGTAGCGAACCGTATGCGTCACCCGTTCGGGAACGACGAACGTCACATTGGCTTGTGAGGTTCGCCGTTCTGGAATTGTCCACGTATTTTGGACAGCCTGAGAGTGTAGGCCGATGCTTGTGATTTGTGACATGTTCCTTACGATTGACATGGAATTTCGGTTGTGTAACCCAGTTGTTCTCCAACACACCATGTTCAGGCGTGTGCTTGGAGAGCAGCAGGGTTATGCTGCCGAAATTTCACGGCAATTGTAGGCTACACGTCACAAATCACAAGCATCGACCTACACTCTTGGGTGGGTTTAGGGCCTTTACCTAATAGGGAGTTCACCTAAGCCATGGACGATCGTTGATGTTCTTTGTCTTTTGTTTAGCCTTTGAAATGGACGATGATCGGAGGGTGATGTATGACGGGTGGAGAAAGGATGTGGCACATTCGAATGAATGGATGGTTGTAACAAAGGCTTTTCTTGAGCACTCTTTCAAAGATGCAACTGGTCGTCTAGTGAAGTGTCCTTGCAATCGCTGCGAGAACAAGTGGCCTCAGAAGAAGGAAGAAATGGAGAAACACCTTTGCAAAAGTGGGTTTATGCTGAACTACCTTGTATGGTACCGGCATGGAGAGTCTATTGGACACGTTGACGCGGAGGTGGAACTTGATGACGATCATGATAGGATGGACGACATGTTGCATGATCTTGGTAGGGAGGTTGAAATGAACGCTGAGGAGCCGGGGCAGCTTCCACGCGATGCTCAGGAATTCTTCCGGCTACTCGCCGCGGGAGAAGAGAGACTTCACGAGCACACTCAGATGTCAGTTCTTGGGACTCTCACAAGACTAATGGCGATAAAGTCGAAGCACAACATTTCAAATAGTGCTTACAACGACACCGTCCAACTAATGGGCGAGGTTCTCCCGGAGAATCATAAGTTGCCAAAGAATATGTAGTTCGCAAAGAAGATGTTGGCTGGTCTTGGGATGACATATGAGAAGATCGACGTGTCCCAACAGTTGCATGCTATTCTTTGAGGAGGATGACAAGCTGGACCGTTGTAAGCATTGCGAAGCTTATATATATGTCGAGGTGACAAATTATGAGGGTGAATTGGTAGTTATGAAGGTCGCAGCTAGGCAACTTCGTCGGTTGCCCATCATTCCTCAGCTTTCAAGGTTGTTCCTCAACAAGGAAATAGCTCTGCATATGACGTGGCCAAAGAATGGTGTACGTCTCGTCACTGATCTAGACATAATGGTCCATCCGTCGGACGGTGATGCGTGGAAGGCATTTGACGAGTTTGATCCCGAATTTGCAAACGACCCTAGGAGTGTACGGCTTGGTCTATCAACGGACGGATTCACACCTTTCAATAGCAGTGCAAGCCCTTACTCGTGTTGGCCTGTCTTCATTGTGCCATATAATCTTCCTCCTGAGTTGGTCAATAAAGAAGAGTTCATGTTCCTTGCACTAGTCATCCCAGGCCCCGAGCATCCAGGGCCAAAGCTGAATATGTTTGTTTGCCCTTTAATTGAAGAGCTGAAACAATTGTGGAGAGGTGTGAAGGCTTATGATAGCCATACTGAAAAGGAGTTTACCATGTGTGCTGCTTATTTCTGGTCAGTGCATGATCTGCTGGCGTATGTTGATTGGTCTAGATGGTGTGTTCATGGTCGGTTGTGCTGTCCCATATGTATGAATGATACGGATGCATTCAGATTGAAGCATGGTGGGAAAGTGTCATTCTTTGATGCTCATCGACGTTGGACTCCATTCAAGCATGATTTCAGGAGTTCGCTTTCTGCATTCAGAAGTGGAGCCAAAATCATAAATGGGCCACCAAAGAGGCAAACTGCACCGCAGATAATGGCATGGCATGCTTGTCTGAAGCAAGGAGAAAATGATAGGTTCCAAGGCTATGGGGAGGACCACAAGTGGACCCATATTTCATCAATATGGGAGCTTCCGTATGTAAAAGCCTTGATCATGTTGCACAACATAGACTTGATGCACCAAGAGTGTAACGTTGCTGAAAGCATCATGAGCACATGTTTCGATGTGACTGATAAAACGAAAGATAATATGAAGGCAAGAAAAGACATGGCTGAAATTTGTAAGAGGCCGAGGCTCGAGTTGAAAGTAAGCGATAAAGGGCATGAGAGTAGGCCGCGAGCTGATTACTGCCTCAAGCCGGATGAAAGGAATGAAATATTTAAGTGGTTGAAGAATCTGAAATTTCCAGATCGATATGCGGAAAATCTGAAATGGGCAGTCAATCTGAAGACCGGTAAATTGATCGGTTTGAAAAGCCATGACTACCATATTATTATGGAGAGGCTGATGCCCGTGATGTTTCGAGGCTATTTTAAGGATGAGCTTTGGAGCATATTTGCAGAGCTAAGTTACTTCTGTAGGGAAGTATGCACAAAGACAGTATCGAAGAGGTTGATGTAGAAATTTGAGAAAGAAATTCCAATTCTTATTTGTAAATTTGAAAAGGTTTTCCCACCAGGATTCTTCAATGTGATGCAACATCTAATTGTGCATTTGGCTTGGGAAGCTTTGGTAGGCGGACCAGTGCAATTCAGGTGGATGTATCCTATAGAAAGGGCGTTGAAAAAGCTCAAGGCGTCTTGTTGGCACTTGCTCTCCTGGGCAAGTTAATCCAGTGGGGGAGTAAAAGCAGTGTAAATAGGGTTTCAATTCGAAATGGCAATAGCTCTGTCAATCTAGCCTCTCAAGGGCACTGTGTGGGGGTATTTATAGGTGCCTGAGTGCCCAGCGTCTCGAGTTAAGGACACATGTGCCCTCAGGTGCCTAGGTTATCCCCGGAATATTCCCATAAAGCAGGGTTACAGACTGTAATTACAGGGAAACCTTTATAAATTAGGCCCGTAATGCGCACCAGCCACGCAGGGCCTGTTACAATGGGTCGGGTCGCAAGTGGGCCTCCCCGTTAGACGAGATCGCGAGATGGGACGACCTCGTCATAGGCCTTCGTCCTATGACGCGTGGGACGAAGGGTGTAGTCTGTCAGTCGTCTTGTCTTTGTTGGTGCAGCGAGGCTGGCGAAGGGTGGCGTCTTTGCCTTCGCCCCAACACGTCTGTTCGCAACAAGGCTAGAGTCGAAGGGTGTATTGCGGAGGCTTTTGCCCTTAAGGAGATATCTCAATTCTCAACCAGGTATTTTGCTCGAGCCAACAATGTGTTTGCACCTTCAGTGCGACTTCATGTCAAAAATGAATCACCCCAAAGCACCCTTCAAATTTTTGCGAATTTGGGTAAAGCAGTTGGAAAAGGGAGTGTACGTCACATTGAAGCATCAGATTTGAACACGCTAATGCTATATATGTATAGCAATATTGACAGCACACAAGAGGCGTTCGAGTAAGTTTTCCTCCTAGTTACGTCCATTTTCTCATCTCATAATTTCTATAGTGTGTAATCTCCATGTTTCTAATATGTCCAGCATGTTTGATGAAGAATGTTGGAAATCTACTAGTAAACCTACGGCCATCCAATTAGAAATCTTCGACGTGATGGGTTGAAAGGTGGCCCAAACTTTGTGCAGTGGTTTCGTAATTATGTTAGTAATTGTCATTCTCTCATTGTCCATACTTAATCTTTGAATTTTGGACTTGGAAGATATAATGCATATACTAATTCCTTGTATAGGTTTCCAAAAACTCTATGCACCCGGACTTGCAGCAAATGGCACATACCTCTGTGTCCGTCAGGAACTATACTCGCTATGATGTAAATGGATATCGCTTCCAAACCACGAAATTAGAGAAGAGTCGACCATTGGCAGCCACCACCAATAGTGGTGTGTTGGCAAGTTCATATGTTGACGATGACAAAGTAGTGGACTATTACGGTGTTCTTCAAAACATTGTAGAGTTGATTTTCGATGGCCCCAAGGAACTTAAAGTCGTGTTTTTCGAGTGCGACTGGTTTGATGCTCATAGTGGGACTCGTGTCGACAAGTATGGTAATGTCGAGGTGAAGCATAGCTCTAGGATTCCGAGCAATATGAGCGATGTTGTCCTTGCAAATCAGGCAAAACAGGTGTACTACATGCCATATCCTCACCCAAGCCTTAGGGCTTGGTGGGTTGCAATCAAAGTCAAACCACAAGTCTTCGCTCCAGAGAGTGCTGACTACGTGAGTACGAGTAGGGACAACGATGATGCTGTTTTTCAACCAGAAGCGGCGTCGAATCAAGACATAGCTCATCGATTCCATGTGACCAATGGAGAAGGCCTTGAAAATCTCTATAGCAATTCAAGCGACTTAATTGAAGAACCTAGCTCAAAGCGCAAACGACCTGTCATCGTTAGAAGATCAGTAAGGATCCAACAAAATCAAGAGCGTATGAATAAACAACGAGCCGAAGAAGCATCATCGGATGCGGATGACTTTTGATTAGTATGTTTCTTTTAGTTAATCAATTAAGCTATGTATTGCAATTTTCACATTATTAATTTTCATATTACTTGTTTCATATACTGTGGTTTAACATTAATTTATCTACAGTTGAACATGTTCAAGCATAGGAGATCGAGGAGGAGTGGGGGCAGCGCGGCCAGCGAGGATAGCTCGGGTAGTGGGCTTTTTCGGGGCACCTCACAGAGCCGACAGAGGCAGCAGCAGCTTCTCGACTGTCTAGACGAAGTGCAGGGTGAGGAGGGTGAGCAGGAGGCTCCTCAGCAGGATGCTCATGTGCAGGGTGAGGAGGGTGAGCAGGAGGCTCATGTGCAGGATGAGGAGGTTGACCCTATGGGGGCAGGCGGCGCGGGCGATGCGTCGGATGGTTCTACGTCCTTCAGGTATTATTAATTAATGTTGATTCAACTTACTTATGCATATTAGTTTTTAATCATTTCATCATATTGAATTTACTTGTATACTTAGGTATAAGAAGAGCAATGTGCTTGGTCCGAGACCTGCCGAGAGGAGGCTCATCCGGCAGCATGGAGAATGGTGGGGCTTATTTCTGTTGTGTTAATTTTTTAATGTGAACGTGATTGCACTGGTTTACTTGTTTTTATCAATGTTTGTAGGTCATGGGAAGACTTGACTTGAGACGGTACAGGCAGACGTCCAAAGGTGAATGCGGTGTTGGGTAGCCTCTGTCGCTTCTACTACCCTGGCATGGTGGAGCTCAATGGCGAGAGGTTCGCGGCTATGCAGTGGGCCGACTGGGGTCTAAAGGACTATGTCCAGCCAGGGGAGCCAGGGGAAAGCAGTAGCGAAGGGGGAACTTCGGAACAAAGATGAAGGACTTGTCAGGTGGCTATGTGGGACGAGTTCTGGGTGAGTTTACTTTCGTATATAAGCAATTCACTGAATTATTGTTTCTCCTAATCTTACTTTAACTTAACTTCTCCGTTGATATGTAGGAGAGGTTCCAATTGCCGAATGAGATCGAGGAGGATCAGGCTCAGTGGGCACATGTGAAGAGGCACTTTTGGAAGTGCGCTGATAAGGTCATCAAGGATGCCATGTACAATGCTTGCATCGTGGCCGTCAACTACTACTACAAGAAGATAAAGGGGCAGAACATGAGCAAATCAAAAGGGGCCAATGAGATCTACCTCACAGAGGAGCAGTACCTGGAGAGCGTTGTGGATTGGCTTGCGAAGGACATGGAAGCCTGGAGGTGGTTGGCTAAGAGATGGGCGTCGCCTGAGTGGATTGCAGAGTCCCAGAAGCACCGTGCCAACCGTGGCACTGAAGGACCGGGGCACAGGTACGGCGCCGATGGACACCTTGGTACCACACGCCGCATGGTAAGTATATAAATCAAACTTGTATGTTACATCTATGAAAATTCTATGGTTTAACTCTTCTTTTTCATGCAGGAAGCCGAAAGTGGAGTTGCTCCAAGTTTTATGGAGGTTTACGTCCGTGGTCACCGTGGCCCTGATCCGGCGAACCCTGATGTGCTATGCAGCGAGGCGGCAAGGGAGAAAATGGTAAACAAGTTTGTATTTATGAATTAAATTGCATGTTTTGTGTCTAACTCCAACTCTAATTTTCTTTGTAGAATGCATATGGGGAGGAAATGACTCAACGCCATGGGCCTAACTTCGACTGGATGCATTCGGACATAGATGCCTCGGCGTTGTACCACAGTGGTGGGGGTAGAAAGCATGGCAGGTGAGGTGTTTGTGTTTGATTCGACAATTTCATTAACAAGAATGTGTCCACTTAATGGCTCAACTATGTGTATCATGCAGGTTTGCCTTTGGCACCGGCGCTGTGGAGTATAACAGGACAATAGGTCAAGGGAAGGCATCGTCTTCGGCAGGGAGTTCTCGCTCCTCCAGGTCTGCTCGAGAGGCTCAGCTGGAGGAGGAGACTCGGGTAGCACAGGAGTAGGCTCGAGCAACAGGCTCGAGCAGCACAGGAGCAGGTCGGACAACTGACGCAGTATATGGCTTCTTATTTTCAGGTAATTCGTCTATCTCATCACGTGTCATTGAATTCAAAGTATAATGTTGCGATTCTAACGTTTCATCCATTTGCAGGAAATGACTACTCGACTCGGCCTTGATATGAACTTGCCCGCTTTTCGCCCTTCCCAGGTAACACTATCTGAACACTTCAATTCCATAGCAACTCTTTTTTATTATCAAAAATGGCTCGCATGCACAAGGATGGGGACAATGGCCAGGACAAGCTCCAGAGTCGCAGCCACTGTGGACCGGTGTTGGGTGGACTCAGGGGTGGCCAACACTACACTACCCGTGGATGCATGCACAGCCTCCTCATCACAATGGATCACAGGTGACGTTCCATGTTTAGTTTTATGCAAATAGTGACCGAACATAGCAATGTATAGGTATAGGGATAGCAAAACACAACCTTATTTGAATGATTGATGAATTGTAGGGTTCAGTGTCACGTGCTCAGGGATCGGAGGGTGCTGTCAACATCGAAGACTACCTCGTCCATGGTTCCGGAGGGAGTGACCACCTTCCTGGTGGCGGAGGAGGGAGTGGCCAAAACTCCCGTAGCCCGCAGGAGTGAGACTTGTCGTGAGTAGAGAGTTTGTTTATGGACTATGTATGGACTTTATTATGGATATGATTGTGGTATTGAAACTATGTTTGAAATAGTTATGGACTATGTTTGAAACAATTATGGTATTGCTTGTGAATGTGGTTTGTGAATTCTGTATTGAAACTGTTTATTGTATATGTGATTGTGGATTATGTGAATTTTGCTGTGAATTAAAAGGTGCAGAAAAATCTGTTTTGGGGGGGGGGGGTACCATGAATTTTCGTCGGCCTGAACGGAGGTCGACGAAAATATATGCATGCTGAGCCAGCTATTTTCGTGGGCCACCGGGGCCGACGAAAATAAAGCTCCCTATTTTCGTCGGCCACCGGGGCTGACGAAATTACCCCGCCGAGCACCTATTTTCGTCGACCTTGGGGAAGCCGACGAAAATAAGTCATTTACGTCGGTACCGACGAAAATAGTTGCACATTTTCATCGAATATATTTTCATCGGCTATTTTTGTCGGCATGCTGACGAAAATACCCTTTTTGTCGGTTTATGCTTATTGTCGTGGGTTTTTGGCCCATGAAAATTTATGCGTTTCCTGTAGTGCCAGTTTTGCTTCTATGGATAGAACTTACGGAGATGCTCTATATTCCAGGGATTGGGGAGAGGTACTCCTTCTGTTGTGGCAAGGCGGACACACCCAGGTCTGCATATTTCTGTCACCTTGAAGGGTCCTTCCCAACTAGGGGAGAGTTTGTGGAGCCCTTCTCGGTTCAGTACTCGCCTTAGGACTAGGTCCTCGACCCTGAGCTCCCTACTATGCACAAACCGCTGGTGGTAGCGCCTGAGCGCTTGGTTGTACGGTGCATTCCGGATCGCCACTTGCCATCTACGCTCGTCAATGAAGTCCACGTCCTCCCGCCGCAGTTGTTCTTGCATAGATTCATCGAAAGACTGGACCCGTGGTGAGCTCATAATGATTTCTAGGGGAAGACATGCTTCAGCCCCATAGACCAGGAAGAACGGGGTCTCCCCGGTAGCTCGGCTGGGTGTGGTCCAGTTCCCCCATAGTACGCACGAAAGCTCGTTGACCCAATTTGCACCATGCTTTTTTAAGCAGTCATAAGTGCATGTCTTGAGTCCCCTGAGGATTTCTGCATTTGCCCTCTCAGCTTGGCTGTTGCTCTTGGGATGAGCCACAGACGCAAAGCAGAGTTGGGTGCCGATGCCCTCGCAATACTCTTGGAAGAGCCGACTTTTGAACTGGGTCCCGTTTGTCCGTAATGATACGGCTGGGGACCCCAAATCTACAGACAATCGACTTGAGGAAGGCAACAATAGCACCTTGGGTCATACTAACCATAGGGGTAGCCTCTGGCCACTTTGTGAATTTGTCGATAGCGATGAAGAGGAAACGGTACCCGCCGACAGCACTGGGGAATGGCCCCAGGATATCCACCCCCCATACGGCGAATGGCCAGGAGGGTGGAATCATTTGCAGAGCCTGAGCCGGTGTGTGTATCTGCTTTGCATGGAACTAACATGCTTCGCAGGACTTTACCAACTCAACTGCATCCTAGAGAGAAGTTGGCCAGTAGAAGCCGTGCCGGAAGGCCTTACCAACCAGTGTGCGGGATGATGAATGACTTCCGCACTCTCCACCATGGATCTCCGCGAGTAGCTCACGACCCTCCTCCTGGGTGATGCACCACATGAGAATGCCGTTGGTGCCACGGTGGTATAGATCCCCTTCTACCACCGTGTATCGTTTAGCCAACCGCACTATGCGCTCTGCGGACACATGATCTTCAGGAAGGATATTTTCTTTAAGGTAGTCCCGGATCTCAGAGATCCATGCATCGGGACCACTCTGAGCTAATGGCTATGGCGCTAAGAGGTTGGCAGGACCCTCTGTAGCACACACAATCCTTGGTGGGTTCTACAGGTGGAACGCCACCAGGACCGCTAGCTTCGAGGTGCTAGTCTCACCCCCATCGCCCGGTTCGGCAGGCTAGGCGGTAGGTCTCAGCAACCGTCTTTCGAAGACGCCCTCAAGCACGGGTGGCCATGTTGATGCCCTCGTGGAGAGTTCATCTGCTGCTGAGTTGTTAGCCCGAGGAACATGGTGTAGTTCCAGGGCAATGAAATCCTTTTCCAGCTTCCTTACATGGAGGAGGTAAGCTACGAGCCTGGGCTCGTTGCAGCTACATTCTCCACGGACCTGCTTGATAATCAGCTGGGAGTCCCCCTTAACAAGGAGCTGGTGGATCCCTAGGGATAGAGCCGCAGTCAAGCTGAAAATCAGTGCTTCATACTCTACCATGTTGTTGGTGGCCTTGAACTCAAGGTGCACCATGTACTTCACTCGATCTCTGCTTGGGTCGATGAGGACCACTCTAGCACCGCCACCCTGCTGGCGGGCGGATCCGTCGAAGAAGAGCGTCCAGTGGGGCTCGGTGAAGACCGGAGCCCTAGGCTCCGTAGGTGTGGGGTCCGAATCGGGATCCGGACCCCCAGGAGTGCTCAGGGAAGGTTTCCATTCCACGATGAAGTCAGCCAGGACCTGGCTCTTGATAGCGTGGCAAGGCTGGAAGTCCAGTTGGAACTCGACAAGCTCCGCTGCCCACTTGGCGATGTTGCACGTGGCGTTAGAGTTGTGGAGAATGGCCTTTAACGGGAAGGAGGACACCACCACAACTCTGTGTGCCTGAAAATAGTGGCACAACTTCTTGGACGCAACGAGTATAGCATAGATAAGCTTGTGCGTCGCAAGGTACTTGGCCTTTGCCTCATGGAGGACTTCGCTGACGTAGTAGACTGGCTTCTGGATGGTTCGGACCCCTGCGGTTGGTCCCGAGTCCTCAAACTCCTGGCCTTCTGTCAACATCGTGGTGGTCGGACCACCACCTTCTCTTAGGGGAACTTTCTGACTCCCTGGGGATGTTGTGTCATCCTTTCGGCGACCAGCACCATGCTCACCGCCTCTGTAGCCGCTGCAATGTATAAGTACAACGACTCCCCTGGCTCTGGAGCTACCAGTATTGGTAGGGACACAAGGTGCTGCTTCAACTCTTGAAAGGCTCGCTCTGCCTCCTTAGTCCAAGAGAATGGGCCGGACTTCCATAACAGCTTGAAGAAGGGTAGCGCCCTCTCAGTCAGTCTTGAGATGAAGCGACTAAGGGCGGCCAGTGACCCCGTAAGCTTCTGGACGTCCTTGATACGGACCGGAGGCCTCATTGTCTCAATTGCCTTGATCTTCTCTGGGTTTGCTTCAATGCCCCGGTGTGAAACCAGGAATCCTAGTAACTTCCCTGTAGAGACACCAAAGACGCACTTGTCCGGGTTCAACTTTGTGCGTGTTGCCCGCAGCTTGTCAAAAACCAGGGTTAAGTCTTCCACCAGGGTCGACCCTCTCTTAGTCTTGACCACGATGTCATCAACGTATACCTCCACCCTGTCCCTAATCAGGTCACCAAAAGTCTTACTCATCGCCCGTACAAATGTTGGCAAGGCGTTTTTAGACCGTAAGGCATTAGAACATAACAGTAAAGCCCATCCACTGTTACAAAAGCGGTATGCTTCCTATCTTGCCTAGACATCTAGATCTGGTGGAAACTAGAGTAAGCATCTAGGAAGGACAGGAGGTCGCACCCAGAGGTAGAATCCACGATTTGATCTATTCATGGAAGTGGATATGGGTCCTTGGGACAGGCCTTATTGAGATTGGTGTAGTCGATGCACATCCGAAGTTTCCCGTTAGCCTTGGGAACGATGACTGGATTGGCTAGCCATACTGGGTGATGGACCTCTTCGATGAAGCCAGCGCGCAGCAGCTTCCGGACCTCCTCACGGATGAAATCCTGCCGCTCAATGGACTGTCTCCAAGGCTCCTGACTCATAGGTTTGGCGTCAGGGTGGATCTTCACACTAGTACAATTTGGCTCTATACAAGAAGTAGGCTTTTTACATCCCAGGTGGTTCGGATAGAAAATCGCCTGGGATGTTGTAATATCCCAAAAAAAATGTTGCCAAAGGTTGATCTTCGGTGCATGGATGTGGGAAAAGGGTTGTGGGCCGTTGGATGCTAAGTCGGAGTCATCTGTGGCATCACTTCTTTTCTCCCACAAAGAAAACCCTAGTGGTGGCCTTTTCCCCCTTTTGCCCCTACTTGGCCGCCAACCCTTCCCCCCCTTCCACACTTGGCCGCCCCTCCCTCCTTTCCCCTTGGGCTAGCCGTCCTCTTCTCCCATGGTAGCCCCTCTCCACGACTTCCTCCTCCCTCTAGATCTCCCCCGCGCAGCAAGGATCGAGAAGAGGAGGAGCACGTTGAATTGAAGGGGAATTAAGGATCAAGGAGATGTTCTTCCCCATCTCTTCTTGCAGAATTTCTTGGGGAAACCCTAGGTATGGATGAGATCCTTGTTCCTCCCTGTAATTATGTGCTTTTGGAGGTTGTGGATCATGGGAATTAAAGGATTAGAGGTTGGATTAGATGTGGGGTTAGGTTTTGATCTTGAATTTAGTTTTCTGCAGAATGGCAGATTCGACAGCTTCTGTTCATGCCAATTTTCCGTGGTCTTAGTGGCCTCAAAAAAATAAAAAATGTATATATATGAGTCGTAGATAATTTGTAGATCTTTCCGTGGCCATGAAGAACACCTCAATCGGACATCAGATCAGAGAGTTATTGCAGTTTGATTATAGCAGTTTTTCAGTCTCTTAATTCTGTGCAGAATCTGTTCTCTTAAGATTTAGGCAATTTTATCAACAGAATTAAACCTTGGGTTTGTAAGAAAAGATGTATATAATTTCATAAGCTTTCCAGATTTTTAAAGAGTGCATTCATATGAATTATGAAACTCCAGTTATGTTTGTTTGACTGTGGCTGTTTCTGTTGGCCTGATAGAAATGAGCGGGTCTGTTCACTGGTAGGTTTCATCAGGTAAATGGCCGAATTGGCTCTCCCAGCTATGGAGACTTTTGTAGAGGGATAAAAGTTCTTACTTCCAGCAGAATTTCATGATTTTTGGTTGAGTAGTTTGTGAGATATCGAATTTTGAAAGTTAACTATGCTGCTGTCTAAAACAGATTCAGTCAGTTATCTTGTCAGATGTTTTAGAACTTATAGATGGCAGAATTTAATTACCATCGAATGCCGAATTTGTAGAGTATTTTGTGTAGATACTCCTAGAGTATTTGTTTGATATCACCACTGTTATAATTTTAAAGATACAAAATTAACAAACAGCGCTGCTGCTGTATGACATGTGGTTCAGAGTGGGAGGTTTTCCACCAGGTCTTGGTTTCAGGTGTAGGAGCGATTTGTTGATTGTTGGCAAATGTTTGTGAAATATTTGTACTAAGTTTTATGTCCTCTAGCAGGTGGCTACACTCCAGATCATGCCTAGTACATTTTTCTTCTTCGATGAAGGCAAGTGAATGTAGGGGTGGTTGCTTCCGTTCTGACCTGTTATTTCTATCGCCTACACTCTAGTATTCAGAATTATTGGATTCTTTCATAATTGGACTCCATGGTGTTGCTTTACTAGCTTGCATTATCCTGATGCTCAATCATATATTGATGATGATTATGATTCGAGTACGACTCATGAGATTAATTCACACCCCTGAAGGTAAATGAAGTATTATTTGAGGATTGTATTGTATCTGAAGGTAAATGAAGTATTATTTGAGGTTTGCATTGCATGTGAAGGAAGTTAAGTATATTGATAAATGCAACATGCCACATACATTGCATGATTCACTTGCATCTGAAGTTGGGTCGTGACCTATGGTCCGACCGTACCGGTACAACTTAGCATCGTACGTTGCCCGAGGAGGGGTACGATGCTGCTTCATACCCTTAGAGGTATGAAGGCAGAGGACATATGCATTGCATTCATATGCATTCATTGAAGTGATATTTGCAGATGATGTGGTTTTATACCCTCAGAGGTATGAAGACAGAGTACCTACACTTTGCGTTCCTATGCATACATTGAAGTGATATTTGCATGTATTGTTGACGCAGGGAAGTGTTATACAAACTATTGTGGTTGTTCAAGGAAATGAGATGGTATTGGTTATATTGAGACTTCTGAGTTCTATATCTACAAGTATTTCTGATCTTAATTGTGATTTTTTTTAAAATGTTGATTAATTCAATTTGTGGTTTAAATATCTTGTCAAAACAATTCGCTTGCTGAGATGTTTCATCTCACTCTTGCATTACTCAATGCAGGTGCTTGTTGCTCATCAAGGGAAGTGGGAAGTAGCAGCACATCCACCTTCACTCTCATAATAACGCTGCTTAGGCGCAGTCATGATTTAATTAGAAACTTCTTGTCAAAGGATGTTGTTTCTAACTAGTTGTGCGCACTGGTTGATTTAGTTCATGCCGTTATGGTTGTCTTTCCATTGCTAGCAGATTATTAATGTCTATTATGTTTTCTTATCATGATATCTATTTATAATTTGTTGCTTCCCCGTTTATGCAATTTTCAAAGGGGATGCTGTCGAAATTTTATATATGAATGTTAGATGTGTAGTTTAGTAGCATTCTAGGGTGTTTGTGGATCCTGGGTTGTTACAGATGTCCTAGGCTATTCGGACCGCCTATGATGTATTAGTATCACAAGCGGTCCAAAATACAAACCGCTTGTGGTGCTTGATTTGTTTCACAAACGGTTCGTAATGAAAAAATCGCCTGTGATGCACTATTCGTATCACAAGCGGTTCTCAATTAGAACCAATTGTGATTTGATTACCATATTAATATTTTAAGTTTTAACAAAAAAATGCAAATACAATTTAAATGAATTTTAATAGCACACATATATAACTAGAGAGATTTTAAATTAATTGGCAACCACAATGCATAGTCGATCATACATGCTAACAAATACAATTTGATTCATACAATTTTTCATAAACTACCATTTTTCCGCATGTATGGCTTTAAGTTCTTATCAATTTTCTTTTCCACACGCTTGATTCTCTCTAGACCATTAAAGACGAACTTCTCTTCATACTTATTGTATTCCTCATCTTCGTCTCCCACATTCTCAACTCCAACAATTTTTTGCTTTCCAGAAATAACTACATGCATCTTCTCATCTGCTGGATCGAGTACATAGAACACTTGTGCAACACATTCGGTGAGAACCCACGGGTCATCTTTATATCCTACTTTCTTTAAGTCTACCAGTGTGAGTCCGTAGTTATCCACTATCACCCCCACGGGGTGTTGTACCCATTGGCACTTAAATAATGGTATTTTCATGCTTGGGCCATAATCAAGTTCCCATATTTCCTCCATGAATCCAAAATATGTGGTCTTCTGTCCCTGTAGGTCAAAAGCATCGATACGAACACCGCTATTTTGTGCAACACTTTTCATGTCTTTTGATTTAGTGTAGAATGTGTACCCATTGATGTCATATGCTTGCCATGATGTCATAAAACATGATGGCCCAGAAGCCAAATTCTTCATTATTTTCTCTTCCAAAGAGTCTCCAAATGGGATGTTTTTGTCCATTAACCATTCTCCGAAGGGTATTTTCAAAGGGGATGTTTGTGCTCCCTCATGATCCAGTCCTCTGTGCGGTTCTGATTTTCTTTACGAAGCTGATCCAGGTGTTCCTCTATGTAAGGCTCTGCTATCGCGAGATGTTGTAGTACACTACCATGAGCACAATGTACTAGCTTGTAATCATTAACGCAAAAAGTTTTCATGCCCATTCTCCCTCTAACACATAGTTTACCCCTCATGTTTAGGTACAGGCACACCTATCATTGTTCCATCTCTGATGTAATCTATACAACTCTCAATCACTTCTTCTGTAGTGTATCCCTCCATGATTGAACCCTCTGGGTGAGCGCGATTTCGCACATAACCTTTTAATACTCCCAGGTATCGCTCCAACTGAAACATATGATGTAAATATAGTGGCCCTAATATTTTTATCTGATCCACGAGATGTATGATTAGGTGTACATGCATATCAAAAAATGATGGAGGAAAACACATTTCAAGCTTGCACATAGTCTCGATGATGTATGCCTTCAGATAGTCCAAGTCTTCTAAAGCTATTACTTTTTGTGACACCGCATTGAAAAAGTAACACAAACGTGTGATGACAACTTTGACATGCTCTGTTTCGAGGGCTCTTACCACAATTGGGAGGAACACCGTCATCATCACATGGTAGTCATGAGAGTTGTAGCCAAATAGAGACAAGTCCTTCATCCTGACTAGTTTGCTGATATTGGATGAGAAACCTGTGGGCACTTTGACCCCACGCAAACATTTGCAAATTTTTGTTCTCTCCTCAACTGACAAGTTGTAGCTAGCTGGGGGGAGGTAAGGCTTCCCTTTGCCACCATGAAGTTCCGATCTAATTTGAAGATCTACTAGGTCATTGCGTGATTTAAGTCCGTCCTTTGTCTTACTCGGTATGCCCAGCAAGGTTCCAATGATGCTTTCAAAAACATTATTTGTTACATGCATGAAATCAATGTTGTGGCAAATTTCCATATCCTTCCAGTATGGGAGGTACTTGAAAAAAATTGATTGCTTCTTGAAAGTTGTGTAAGTTGAAGGGTCAGTTCTCTTTCTCTTTTCTCCTTTGTTTTTCCCTTTCCGAATACAACATGAATGTTCTTTACAATTTCAAAAACAAGTTTCCCACTATAAGGCTTTGGTGCACCTTCACTTTCCAGTTCATTGTTAAATTCCTCTTTCATCTTTTGGTGCTTATGCTGCTTCATCAATAACCGTCTGTGTCCCATGAACACCAACTTCTTGGATGATTTAAGGTACAAGGAAGCAGTTCCATCGACGCACACTACACAACCATTCTTTCCTTTAGTCTTTTGCCCTGATAGTGTGGCGCCACCAGGAGAATCATGGATGGTAACAAATATAATTGCTCTTAAGTTGAAATACTCATGGCAATACTCATCCCATATTCGAATTCCTTCATTCTAGAGCTTTGTCATATCTTCCATAAGAGGTTCTAGGAACACATCAATATCAACACCAGCTAATTTTGGACCTTGAATAAGAATAGTCAACATAATGTACTTTCTTTTGTGACACAGCCATGATGGAAGGTTGTACATCGTTAAAGTCACGGGCCAGGTGCTATGTACACATCTTTTTTCACTAAATGGATTCATTCCGTCTATACCCAAAGCAAATCTTACATTTCTGGTTTCTTTGGCAAACTCAGGATACATAAGATCAAAATTTTTCCATTGTGATGCATCAGCAGGGTGTCGAATCTGTTTGTTATTCTGCTTGCGATTTTCAGCAAGCCAACGCATAAGCTCAGCCTCCCTAGGATTTGAGAACAAACGTTTCAAGCGATCAATTACTGGAAGATACCACATCACCAAAGCTGGGATCTTTGACTTCTTTTTCCCATCCATGTCATCAAAAGTGTCATCGTCACTTTCAGGTCCAATAATGGATTTCTTGTTTTTATTTTTCTTCAGGTATTTTTTTACACAGTCTTGATTGTAGCTCTTCTTGTATCGACTGACATTACAAACTGGGCAATTTGCTGCGTTCTCAAAATCGCCACGATACAGAATACAATGGTTCGGACATGCATGAATTTTTTGCACACCCAGAGTATGCGGCGTCATATAGGAAACACGTGAAGTCGAAAAGGACCCTTGAAGAGACTATTGATGAAAGGGTACAAAAGGCTATTAATGATGTGATGAAGAAAATGAAGAAAATAGAATGCATATCATGTGAACTCAAGCCAGGCCACATGAGTCCACCTCTAGTCCCTAGCAGCGTAGGATCTGTGCAAGACTTCGTATTGGGCACCAAGTACCCTGTAGACGATATTGTTAAGGACACGCCTTGCTTTCTTCATATTCCAATCAATCGATCTGGGACAAAAACAAAACAAGCTGCTACTGGTTTGGTAAAACCAGGACTTGTTAACTACTAGGATAATCCTGTCTCGCCACACTATGTTGTGGTCCAAGTTCTAGAGATCACAGACAGTGGTTGTGAATATTGGGAGATAGACTTTCCAGTTGAGGGGATCATAACTTTGTAGGAGGCAATGAACGAGTTGGTCCTTTGGCATCGACGCGACATCAAGTTGGGTGATGAGCCGATCTTAAGCCGTCTATCGTGTCATAAGTTACCAACGCCGAATTCAACACCAATGCAACAGAAAGATAGTTCAATCATTCCATACCCCATGGTGCAGGAAAATATAGCACCGACCTCCACAAAAACCGTTGAAACAATCATATCACCTCTTGCGAAAGAACTCGACGAGGGGGACGTAGACAAAATTGTTCCTCAGAATGTCGATGCAAACATCAAAAAGGAAGCAAAGGTTGACACCAATGTTGAAGGGCCAACTACTTCAAAGAAAATTCATCAGCGAATCGCCACTGACAATGTCAAGAAACCGTCAGAAGCAGTGACACGCTACCTGCAAAAATTGAAGGGAGTTATGACAGATCAATCAAAAGCGGAATCAGCATCTTGTGGAGTACGCACACGGTCCCAAATAGACAATTTCGAAGTATGGGAAGAGATGAAATGATTCATACTCGAGAATCATTACGTCTTAAAATCAATATCCCGATATACAAGAAGGAGGATGTTCCTCCTAAATTTGTGAATGGGAGGCCGTTCTTGACGACGGTGCAACTTTATAAGTTGTCGACTCTGGAGATTAGAATGCATGAGTGGTACATGGTGGCTAGCAACAAATACAAACTCGAGGACTTCATATTTGTTGTGCCAGAAGATGCATTTTGGAGCAAAGATAATATAGATCCTGTGCGGCATTTATTCTTTGACAATCTGTGGTTGTTGTACCACCGACAAAGGATGGAAACCAACTACTTAACCCTCTTTTGCTTGTAAGTACCTCTAAACTTTCATATTTGTTAGTTTTGTACACGCACACATAAACGAGAGTCTAATGATTAACACTTTTTACACATAGGATGCAATACATGGATGATAAGAAGAAACAACTTAAGACAGGGTTTCTTGACCCGTTGATGATATCCCAAGCTCGCTACAAAGAAGTTGCTTGGAGACATGGAGAAGAATACAAAGACTTGGATGATGATGAATTTGAGAAAGCCGTCAAACAGAATCAGAGAAAGAAAATGAAGGTAATGGCAGCATACATTGGACGAGCCATGTATAATCATGTACAACATGGCAAGGACAAATATTAACTCCGCACCACTTTAAGTAAGTTCTCGACATGGTTTTGAACTACAAATTATGGCAATCGTGATCTTAACATGTGTTTTCGTCTATGTCTATATAGTGACCACTACATTTGTATCATGATCTTTCCAAAGCATGGTAAAGTCATGGTCTTCGACTCACTGAGAATGGAAAAGGATGCGTATAATGACTTCTTGAAGATTTTAGAGAAGTATGATTATTATTGCACACTTGTACTTATTACAACTTAACAAATGTATTCTTAATCTCACAATGCTATTCTTATATGCAGTGCATACCGTTTTTATTGGAAAGATCTTGGCAGCAAACATCCAGAGGACAAGCCTAATTTGTCAATATCATTATTTCCATATGGTGACAAACAACCTCCGGGTACTGTCCTATGCGGTTATTATGTATGCGAATGGTGTCGTGTCACCTTCCATTACATGGTCAATCGTGAGGATGTAAGTTCGCTATCATTGTCTATGTTGCAATTTTTATGTTATATTGTTGCTCATCACATTACTCTTAGCACTGCTTGCTTTTTACTTTCATTGCAGGTTCCTAAATCCAAGATCAATGCTGAATGGTTAGAAAGAGATATGGTTTCCGTCGGCGTGGCTAAGGTTGTAAAAGACTTGCTATACTTTATGCGCCGTGAAGTTCTTCATCAACAAGGGCTATTCTACAATACAAATGGAAATTTGCAACACTTCCCAGAACTAAGTTTGTACACGATATCACACAGTGTTTAGATCTTTAGTTTGGAACTTGAGATGTTCAGTTGTATATGGAACTTGAGATGTTGAGTTGTTGAGTTGTATATGGAACTTGATATGTGTATCATTGTGGTTTGGTGCTAATACTAGTACTGTTATCGTTCTGTGAATGTGTTTTGTGATGTGTATGAATCTGATGTATGAATCTGGATTCTGTATATTGATTTGTTATGAATATCATTTGTATATTAATTCTATATATGAATCTGGAATCTGCATATGAATCTGGAATCTGTATATTGAAATACAGTCGGACCTATATTTAAAACCGCCTGTGGTATGTGTCTAACACAAGCGGCTAGGATTAGAAACTGCCTATGATGTGTGTCTAACACAAGCGGCTAGGATTAGAAACCGCATGTGATGTGTGTCTATCATAGGCGGTTCCTTTAGATAGAACCACCTGTGATGTGTGTCTATCACAAGCGGTTTTTGATTGACCGCCTGTGATGTTGTTTTACATCACAGGCGGTGCACCACAAGCGGTTCCTGGAACTGCCTATGTAGAGGCTAACTGGACTGCCTGTATAGAGGTTTACGGTAGTAGTGTCAGATGGTGCTCGATCACCTCCCTGGGGATCCCAGGCATCTGCGATGGTTCCCATGTGAATACGTCGGCATTTGCCTAGAGGAAGGCGACGCGCGGGATTTCCTATTTCTCCTCCAGATTGCCCGCGATGCGAGTGGTCTGGGAGGAATCCTCGCTGAGCCAGATGGTCTTGACGGGGACGCCGTCTGCTCTAGTTGGTTGCACCTTAGGCACCTTGGCAGGCATCTTGGTACAGGAACTCGAGGGGTCCCTCCCCCCGTCATCCGGGCGAGCGGCTTCTGCCGCCAGGGCGTGCAACTTCTCGACAGCTGCAAGCGCAGTGGGGCGGTCGCCCCGCACAGTGAGGACCCCAGCAGGGGACGACATCTTGAGGACCAAGTACCCGTAATGGGCAATGACCATGAACCGGTACAGGGCCAGCCTGCCAATGATGGCATTGAAAGAGAGGTTAACCTCCGTAATGTCGAACTGGACGTTCTCAGTGCGGAAGTTCTCCTCGGTCCCGAATGTAACCGGGAGTGCGATGGTCCCAAGGGGATACACCGGTTGAGGGCCCACTCCGGAGAACGGGCGAGAGGGTCCCAGTCGGGATCCTGGGATCTGCAGCTGCTTGAACGCAGCATGGCTGATGACGTTGAGCCCGACTCCACCATCAATCAGGACATTATGTAGCCTCATGTTGGCGATGACAGGGGCGGTGATGAGTGGTAGTATGCCGGCCCCTGCCATGTTTTTGGGGCAATCGGATGCCCCAAAGGAGATAGTGGTGCTCCGCCACTGTTGATGTGGGGCTGCCTTCGGGACCCCTAGGGTCACCGAAAGGACCTCGCGGCGTAGGGACTTTACGTTCCTAGGGGAGGTGAGCTCCCAGCTTTCGCCATACATAACGTACAACTTCTTACGGCGGTCGTTGTCATCACCGGAGTCGAAGTCTCTAGTGAGGATGTCCTTGAGGACTTGCTCGGGGGCCTAATACCCGAGGTCCCGTTCTCCCGCGGCTACGTCACCTTCGTCGACCTTCTCCTTGCCAGGCTGGCGCCGAGGCGGTGGTCCATCCTTGGAGGTCTGCTCGCGCCGCTCGCTGATGCGCTTCGCGAGCTTCAGGATCTCTCGTCATTCTGAGGCGTTGTGGCGACTGTTGGGGTGGACAAGGGCATGACCCACTGTCACTTCCCTGTTGCCGTGGGCGCTTGCTGCGTTCGTCCCGACCCCCAGCTGTAGCTGTGGCGACCGGAGCACCAGACTGCGGCCTATAGTGACCGCGGTTCTTCTTCTTTTTCTTGCCACCGCCCTGGGTGGTGGCACCTGAGCCGCCCGTCTGGGTAACTCCGGTTTGTGGCGCCGAGTGCCATGCACGGCCCTCAGCAGCTCTGGCACATTTGTCGACCAGAGTGAAGAGCATAGTGACGGTTTCCACGTCATACGTCGCCAATTTCTCCAACATCTTCTTATCACGCACCCCCTATCGGAAAGTAGTGATAATGGAGGCATCAGAGATGCGAGGTATAGTTCCCCGTACCTTGGTGAAGCGGGAGATGAAAGCCCGAAGAGTCTCCCTAGGTTCCTACCTCACTGCATGAAGATGAGCCTCCACGCCATGCTGTTGATAAGCACTGGCGAAGTTCGCTATGAATCATGCACAAAGCTCTTCGCAGGAGTAGATCAACGCCGGGGTAAGGTTCATGAGCTAGGTCCGGGCCAACCCGGTCAAGGCTACATGGAAGTAGCTTACCATTACAGCAGTGTTTCCACCAGTTGCCGTAATGGCGATGACGTAGACCTGCAAGAATTCCAACGGGTTCAATGTACCGTCGTACTTCTCCGGCAGGTGTGGCCGGAACTTGGGTGGCCAAGTCAACGCGCGGAGATGATCCGCTAGTGCGGTGCAGCCTACGCCGACCAATGGGACACCCGCCTGGATTCGGGCATCCCTTGTAGTGAAGTCTTGGTCGAGGTTGCGTCCCTCAAAGTTTTGCCGGTGCTCACACGCCCTCTCCAGAGAGACTCGAGCATCCTCGCCTGCACGCCTGCGGTTGAGTTCTGCCCGCAGATCATCAGTCTGTGCACCCCTCACTGAGGGTGAGTGCACAGATGCTGACGCCTCGCGTTGACGCCGGAATGATCGAGGCCTGGACCTGGTCGAGCTAGGATGGGCCATGCTGAGGAGTCGGTCGACATCTTCGTGCAATTGCCTCATGGCCCCCGGCGAGGCCGTGGAACTTGGTGGGTTACGCTTACGCAGCAACTCCCTGGATGCAGATAACGCCCCACCATGAGCAGCCCTCGACGGAGTCCTGGAGGCCTGCGCGGGCATGTGTTGTTGCGCAGTGTACATAGCAGCAGCACCATGCGTAGGGCGATTGGAGCCTCTTGGCATGGAAGATGCTGCCCCTTCCTCCATCAGGAAGTCCTCAGGATACAAGTCACGGTACTCGACTATCTGAACCATCGTGTCGAGCAAGAAAACAGGCGAAAAACCTAAAGCCAAAAGCCCCCTACCTGGCGCGCCAAATGTCAGAGGGAAAATCCTCCGGCCGGTTCGCGGAATGCACCCGCCCTAATCCTAAGATGAGGAGGGGGCCTAAGCGGTTGCCTGTTTGGTGAATTTCGGATGCACACAAGGAGACTCGAGGGATTATAGTGGTTCAGGCCACCGGAGCGTAATACCCTACCTCCACTGTGTGTAAGTTGTATTGAGTGTGTGTTTTTGCGTGTCCCCCGTAACGTTGTGTGCCTTCCCTTTTATAGTTTAAGGTAGGCACATACAAGGATGCTGAGCCCCGACACGCGGGCCCAGGAGCATAATGGAAGAAATACATTATGTGAATAATTAATGCTGACAGCACACCAAGATCTTTACTGGACGCTGTGTTGCTCCCTCTATCTTAGTAACGCATGAGTAATCAGCGGGAGTCATGATGACTGCAATCCATGCAGCATTGATAGGCATATACCCTTTTCTTGGTAACACGCGAGTAATGTGTGAGTAACTGCACGCCCCACACAACATGGACTGGGTGTGCCGCCTATCACTGGAATGGACAGATGCACATCTTATCCGTAATAAATGCCAAGACACGCGTAGCCCAGAGGCTTTATGTCAGGCTCCGCCCGCTGGCTTACGCCAAGCGCCGTAGGCCACGTGGCAGCATCAAGTCTCCGCCTGGACGGGGAGCAGGAGTGTATGTGATAAGGTCCGGATCCCACAAGATCAGGTCTAGACACGTGTCAGCTCCGAACCCCTACCTGGGTCCTGATTAAGGCCCGGGTACGTTCTATCCTGGAACCCTAGGACCCCACTGTGGGCAGCCCGGACCCCATACGGGGGTCCGGACCCCATTCTAGGGGTCTGGTTCACACACGTGGAGGTCCTAGACAAAACTTGGAGGCTTGGGCCGTATATACAGGGGTCTGACACTTTCATATGGGGGTCCAGACTCACTGTTGATGCCTTGGAGTATATCACTTTCTCTGGACACGTGGCGGCCCCGGACCCGCCCATGTGGTGGGGTCAGACGCTGTTGTAACCCGCCCATGTGGTGGGATCAGGCGCTGTTGCTGGCCCAGAGTAGTCGCCCGAGGCTGGGGCTAGTCATGGCTTGGTCCCACATACAGCTCTTTTACCACGCGACTAAAGATAGCCGCGTGGGTACTGCGTCTTTATACAGTAGTAAGGGGTACCCTAGTTTCAGGGTACCGACAACCGCCTTCGCTGAGTGTTCGGCACTCGGCAAAGACGTCTTTGCCGAGTGTATTTCTGTGCCGAGAGTCCTACACTCGGTAAACAAGCTCGTTACCGAGAGCATGACTTTACTGAGCGCCGCACTTGGCAAAGGCTCCTTTGCTGAGTGCCCGATAAAAAGCACTCGGCAAATCTCCTGGCACTCGGCAAAGGCCCGGATTCCAGTAGTGCTTGAAGGAGTCCCCCTGGTGGATCTAGAATCCCCCCAAGGGGTCAAGGGCCCCAACAGAAGCCTAGGGACCCATGGCGCCACTGGACCTAGCCGGTCGAGGGCCACATAGCGCGTCCGAACCATGCTCGCTGGCTAGTGCGGGACATTGCAGAAGGAGTCTAGTGAAGGCTTATGCAGCAAGGGGGGCCTTGCGATGACGCGTGATGGGTCTCTTGACCATGTATTCTTATTGTCTTTTCAGAGGGGTCGTGTCGATCTAACCCACCTCAAAGATGGGGCCCATAGTATGTCCTCTTAGTGTAGGCCTAGTTTTTATTTTAGCTTCTAGGGTACCCTCATTGCCGATAAACTGTTCACCGAATCCTCATTGCCGAGTGCTACACTTAGCAATGATTTTGCGGAGTGTTTTGGAGGCAAGACAAGATCATTGTCGTCGCAAGCATTGGGTTCTTGTTCTCGCACTTTCCCGTAGGGAAAAGCTAATGTACGCGTGTGTGTTTCTTTGGCTCTTTGTGCTCGCCTTGTGCACCGTTCGATTCTTCAGATTCACTGTTTGATTTTTTGGGATTCTCGCGCCTCTTTGGTGTCTCGTTTCCATCGCTCTGCTGCTCCACCTCTTCACTTTCTCGCGCTGTCGTCCTCTCCCAGTGCGGCTGCCGCGCTCGCCCCAGCCTCCTGCCGCGCGCCACAGCCTCCTGCTGCGCGCGCCCAGCCTCCTGCCGCGCGCCCGCGCGCCAGACTCCTGCCGCGCGCCGCGCTGAGCTTCCTGCCGCGCGCCGCGCCCAGCTTCCTGCTGCGCGCCGCGCCCAGCCTCCTGCTGCGAGGGCCTCCAGTGTGGCTGCCGCGCGGGGCTCCAGTGCGGCTGCCGCGTGTGTCCTCCAGTGTTGTTGCCGCGCACGCCATGAGTTGTCGCGGGCGAGGTGGATCCGACGAGATCCATGGTGGAGGCCCCGACTGGATCTATGGCGGGGGACGAGGTAGCTCCGACGAGGTACATGGCGTGGGTGGAGGCAGCTGCGATTCCGACGAGGTCCACGTTGGAGGGCGAGGAGGCCGCGACTGGATCTATGGCGGCGGGCGAGTTGGCTGCAGCAGCATCCATGTTGGAGGAGGGGAAGGTCCGACGGGATCCATGGCCGGGGGTGGTGGAGCTGGCTGCGACGGTATCTACGGCAGAGGGCGAGGGTGTCCCGACGGGATCCATTTTCGCTGTCCAGCGGCAGCAACCTGTGGTGAAGCAGGCGGGTCTGGAGTTCCACTGCGCGAAGGTTGTGTCCCGGCATCTGGTGGCACTGTCGATCCGGTGAGGGTGCTCTTCGTTTTACTTCATCTTTTCCTGTGCTTGAGTACATTTTCCTAGTTCTACTGTTTTTTGGGATGTTCAGTATGCAATGTGTAACAGAGATATGTGCAGCATAGTGCCATGGAGGATGGGATGGACAGTGCCTGCCAAAATACAGCAGTGCCATTCTCTTAAACCTAAGCATAGAAACCTTGAATTGAACTATGTTTGATCCTTTCAGTTTTTTGTTTGATTTTTTCCTTTTGTTATCTCATGTTAATGTCCCTTAGGAGTTTTTTTTGTTTAGAGTAGGTTCCATTATATCCAGGATTTGCATCATTGATAATCTGTTTTTGTATTTATTGTTTAGGTAAATAATCTAAGTTAGCTAAGTATAGTTGTGTGGAGTTATAAAATGTATTTTCTCAGTATATTTAGTTCTTAGAAATTGTTTATTTATATTTAGTTTTTTATTTACATTTTTTTGTTATTTTTGCAGGGCATCATTTCCTCTCCTATGGTTAAGTTGATTGAAACTTTTGCTGTTTTTTGCAAGTCTCAGGTAGTTTGTTCTTTTTTATCTTCTTTTTTTCTGTACAAGTTCTCAATTGTATATTTTTTATATGCAGTTTTTTCATGTGGTTTTTTTTATTTTTTTGTTACTTAATTTTGTTTTTTTATCTCTAGAGAGCTGCTTATAGGGAGAAGGTGTTAATTGAAGCAGAGAAACAATTTCTGCATGATTTCACTTTTTTCAAGGAAAAGTTATTAGTTGATTTTGGCCAAATAGTGGATGTCGAATGCATTGATAGTACTTGCCAAGTTCTGTGTGACAAGGTCAGGGGTTGTTGTTCAATTTGCAAGTCAAGGTGTACTGAAGCTATCATCGATTCTCTAAAAATTTTGGCTGAAGCAATGACTATTAAGCATCAGAAGTTTTTGAATTCCAACAACCTTCTGGCGAAAGATATGGATATTAAGTCAGATGAGAAAGCTACCAAAATTGATACTAATGTGCAGCCAGTTGATGTTAAGTCGAATGAGAAAGGGGTTGGTGTGGGCATTGTTGAGGCTTCTCATGGAAAAGGTCATGTGGTTATTACAAATCCCCTGATAACAGTGCCCATATAGTTGGAGACACCAATCGTTAATAGGCTGGATGGAAATAATGGAACATCTTTGAATCCACCAGTGGGTTAGTGCTTTTTAAAATATGTTTTTAATGTTTTTTTGTTTTCCTTTTTTTTGCATTTTGTACTTCATTGTGTTTGCTCAATGCATTTTTTTATTCTATGTGCTACCTATGTGGGCATGTCTGGGGAAAGCGGAAATTGTAGGTGATGGAGGAGATGTCTATGTCAGGGTATGGAACTGTACTGTGTTCCATGCCCTATCATGTATATGTTTGTCGTTGTCTTGCCTCTCTCGGGGGCAAAAGCAAAAGCCAGGATTGCACTTGGTGGGGAGAAAAGGAGGGTATAAATCATCATCTTTCATCAAGGGGGGCAGCGCTGTGACTTGCTTATTGTGCCTACACTAGGTGGTTTTTTTGCTGTGTTTTGCATTGGCATTTTTTTTGTTTTGAAGCTCCTTCGCATGTGACATGTGCGAGTTGTTTGATTGATCTTGCGTTAAACTCAGTCTCAGGACCTGAGTCCACCTTTTTGCACCTTGATTGGATAATACAATAACCTTTTTTGTTGCGACCCCTTGGCATGTGATTAATTATGTAGAATATGAAACTCTATTTATTTTTCAAGCAGTCACTGCCCTTGAACGCATACTTTTTTTTCTTGCGTGATTTTGGTAGGTGCCACTGAACTACTTTTTTTGGTTTCTTGCTTTAGCATCATTTTTTAGGTTATTATTGCTCTGTTTTTTTGGTCGTCATGTAAACCTAATACGAATCTGATGTATGCCTATTTTTTCTTTATTTTTATCGCAGAGTGTGCTCATCCTCTCAACAAGCGATTCCATTACTCAAAAACTGATAAGTTGGGTCTCTTTCCACGTACAAAGCTTTTCTCACCTGTGGGTCTTTTTGACCTTCAAATTACAGATGATGAAAGTGATCATAATGGAATGGGCAGAAATACTGCAGCTGCTATATGTCCACATGAGCCAGCTGGTGTTCCAATTGGGCTAGGCCAACTTGCTCCTCCTATAGCCACCCATGTTGTTTATGGTATATTTCTCTCAATGGCGTACTATCATTAAGACCATTTACTTAAGTCACATGCAAATCCTAATAGAAGGCCTATTAATCCAGGTGCAACATCAGCAGCGGCAACAGGTTGTGTTAACAATGATGTTTATAGTGGTGTTGCTTCTGTGGTGTTGTCTCAGAATCCAAAGGTATAGTTTGTGGTTTTTTTTTGTTTATTATATTTTTTTAGTTTATAATTTAATATTTTTTGTACATTTGTTTTTGTGTGTGTTTGCCTTATGTTAGGCACATGCTGCTGGTGCATTTTTAGCAGGGAATGATAATATATATGAGCCTACACTAGCATTGAATTATTCAAAGTTAAACTCAACTAAAAGACATAGGAACTCCGGAGGAATAAGTGGCAAAAAGGAAAAAGTTATTGTCATTGCTGATGATGTAGGGGCTGATCAGGAGGTGATTTTTTTCGGTTTATTCTCTCATGTAGTCTGCTGTATATTTGTTATCTTTTTTCAATCTTTTTTAATTTATCGTATAATCATACATTATGTTATATTTTTCTAGGTTCAAACTGCTGCGGTTAATATGGTTGGCGCTAATTTACATGGTAGTAGCAGATCCAAATCAGCAGCTGCAGTTGATCAGATGTACAATGATATGAACATATTCAACGTAGAGTCAGAAGCTGGGGGATTCTTTTTGGGAAATCAACTAGAAGTTGGAAATGTAGTCAGGAATGATGTTGGTGAAAATTGGTTACAAGTTCAAAGTGATCACGCCCGTTTTCCATGTTCTAATGTGCTATTGCGATATTATAATATTCTTTGTGGCATGGGGCGGAGCCAATGGAAAGAGTAAGTGTAGCTTTTATTTTTATTTCAATTTTTTTCTTTATTATGTTTATTTTCTGTTCCTATACACCAATTTTCATAATAGTCTATTTTTTTTTTTACTTTTTTTTGTTCAGTTTGGTCGCAGTTCGGTTTTCCAAAACCACCACTGTAAATTGGGAATCTTTTGGACTGTCAATAGAACCCAATGGTCACTATGACAACTTTTTTATTGCTGGATTTTGCCGGAAACATTTTGAAGATATTCATCCTAGGCTGTCAAAGAAACATTTCTTTTATCCAAAAGTGGGGGTAATTATTCTTCAACTTTTTATTTGGTTTTGTTTTGCTTTTTTTGTAATTTTGTTTATTGTTTTTCATTTTTTTAAAATTTCTATGGTTATTACAGCATTCGATGATGGAATACAATAGCCAATATGAAGTTGAAGATCTAAGGAAATCGTTTCTAGGGGCTAATTCTGCTTTGAAGTTGCATCGCTCTAACAAGGTTTTTTGTTTGCTTAGTTTGTTGTATTTTTTTTTGGTCCAAGCAGCAGCCTTAATGTGCCATACATTTATGCCTTGTTCTTATTTTACCTCAATCTGTTTTTTTCAGCTGTATTTTCCAGTGTGCCATGCGAACCATTGGTTTTTGTTCATTGTTGATTTGAAGAATAAGCGTTTTGTTTTTATGGATTCATATTTTGATGAGGAAGATCCTTTTCAATGCTTTGTTAGAGACAAGCTTGTAAGTGCCTTTTTTCTTCTTCATGTATTTTTTGTTTTCTTGTGTATATTATATATTTTATTGATATTTATCTTTTTTTCATTTTTTTATAATGTTGTGTGTTTTTTTCTAGATTCAGGTGTTTAAAGTCCTATGGTTATTATATTCTGATTCAAACATAGATGTATCATCATTCAAAATTTTATATCCCGCGGTACCAAAACAGGAAAATACGTAAGTTTCATTTCTATCCTTTTTTTTCTTTTTTTTATTAGAATCCAAATTCAGTTGCTATCTTATTTTTTTCATATATTTTATATGGTTTAAAATCTCACTCAATATATTATTTATTTGTAGATATTTTGTAGTTGTTTTTACTATTAGTAGAATACAAATTCAGATACTATCATGTATTAGTTGTTAATTGCCCATGTCTCTGATCTTCATTGGGTGTAGTGTTGTGCTGTTGTGATGTCAGTCTGAGGCTCTATTTTTTGGTATACTGTTATGGATGGTGGCAGATAAGACATAGTTGGTATATGTAGTCTTTTTTTCCTAAGTTGTTTGTATTCTTATTCCTAGGGTGTTGCTCACTTCTACTGTCTTATAAATGCTCTTGCCTGATCTGTTCGAGATTTTCAGCAATTTTGTTGGTTTGTTTTCATTGCCTTTTCCATGTGTAGTGTATCGTCATTTTTTTAGCCTAGTTTAGACCTTAGTTAGAGTTGCTCTGCCTAGTTTAGTTGGTCATGCTTATGTATCATCATTCAAAATTTTATATCCTGCAGTACCAAAGTAGGAAAATACGTAAGTTTCAACTCTATCATTTCTTTTTATTAGAATCCAAATTCAATTGCTATCTTAATTTTTTCTACATATTTTATATGGTTTTAAAACACCCACAACAAATTATTTCTTGTAGTAATTTTGCCTTCTTTAATTATCATAGGCATGACTGCGGTATTTTCACACTTCAATACATGGAATATTGGGATATATCTGTTGATATGATGCTCAAGTTCCGCACTGAGGACATCCCTCAAATTCGAATCACCTTGGCCAACGATCTCTATTTTAGTGAGAAGAACACTGAAGACAAGTCTCTAGTTCGCAACATGTTTCTTCAGGTTTTTTGTGATTCAATTTGTGTTGTTTTTTTGGGCGCTCTTATTATTTTGTTTTTCTAGTTTTTTCCTTTTTCGTGGGTGGTGCGTGCAGTGCTGATGGTGGTATGGAGTTTTTTTGTTTTTTGTGCATCATTTTTTTGGTCTGATTTGCTTTTTTTTATACCAGAATATTGATCCTCGGATTGTCAACTAGCATATTTGAACCGTTGGGAAGTAGCTGTTCGTGTTTTCTATGGATGTTGGAGCAGCAATGGCAGAGATTTCTGATTCATCATCGTCAAGTTTTGATCCATAGCTTCTTTTTCCAATAAAAAAAAGACATGTTATATCTCATGTTCATTTCTATGTTCATTTTTCCCTAGTGTATGTAATAAAAGTGTGATTTCGTACTATTATTGAATTAAAGAGTTTGTTTTTTACTGTTTAGTAAGTTCTTTTTTTTTGTCTAGAGTTTTTTTTGTTCAAGCGATTTCATGACTCATCTGATTTAAAAACAAAACCATTTTTCTGCTTTTTGCACTATCTCTATTAATATATTATAAATGCAGAGCTCATCCCACCCCCCTAAAATTTTCTTCATTTCTTTTCTCCATTTTTTCTGCAATTTTTTGCTCATGTTTCTTGAAGAGAAAACACATATTGAACTTTTGGTTAAACAAAAAAAATTGTTATAATAGGAACTTTTTTTATCATCTTGTCCTTTACGGCTCTACTTAGATAATAGGAACTTCTTTATCTTCTCCATAAACTCAAGCAGATTGGAATCCGTGGCAGCTAAATAATGTTTTTGCGGTATAAAGTGTGTAAATCATTGCTGGTGGGCCTAGCCAATGGAGCACGACCCAATACCAGATAAGCTAGCTATGCGGTACATGGATGGGCTGATGCGATGGATCTAATCAGGCAAGCATGATCTGTTTTTCAACACTTTGTTTTTGCAAGCGATTACATGACTCAACTGAAAGAAAAACAAACTTTTTTTTGCTGTTTGCACCAACTATATGAATATATCATAATTGCACAGTCCATCCCTTCCCCTTTCTACACTAAGTGTTCTTCATTTTTCTCTCTATTTTTTCTGCATCTTTTTCAGTGTGAGTGTTCGTGGTTCTGTTAGGAGGGGGGAGTAGTAATTCTTCAAGGTGTTGTTCTTTTCATCTTCTTCTTCTCCTTTCCTTGTGGGCCTATAAACACAAATTATAGATTATAAGGCAATGTAATTATAAAAAAACCAAAAGCAGGTTTTTTTAGATAGACATACTTGCTGCTGCATTGCTTGTTTTCTTGTTTTTCTTTTGCTCTGCCTTCTTCATCTTGATGCGGATTTCCTCCACTAGTGGCTTTAACCTTGTAGGTTTTTTTGGCCTTCCTTTCTGTTTAACTGCTTCAGGGTTATGCAGATTTTCAACTACTGGTCCTGTATGTTTTGCAGCATTGTCTTCCTTCTCTTGTCCTGTCTTAGGTCCTGCTATTACATCTTCTTCTGATGATAGCATTTGGCAAACCTTTTCTTGTAGTTTGTCTAATTCTTCACATATAAACTCCATAGTTTTCTCTGTTTTTGCTGCTGCTGATGTGAGTAATGCTGCTTTCCGGCTCAATAGGTTGTGTCTTAGCACTGGGTGGGTTGGCATTGACGCACGCAGCAGTGGTCCATCTATTTGTTTCTGTTTTTTCTTCCACCTGTTCAGTATGTATTGCTCTGGGATTTTCGTGAGCCCTTCTTCAATGATCACTTTAAGTATATGGGAGCATAAATGTAACACCCGGATTTTAGGGGTCCAAAACCCGGGCGTAAACATAATCACCAGGTGTGCTGGGACCAAGTCTCACACATACGATGAATAGTGGCACAGGATCGAATGTCACAACTTTATATATAATAGGAATTCTATACAAAATAAACAATTACATTATAAGGAGACAACAGTCCAGCAACCCAAAGTTGACTGGGAGACGACGACCTAGACCTCTCACGAACTCGTCACAGCATCCTCCAAGCGCCTCATCCTGTGGTACCTGTTCTTGACCTGTGGTGTGTGTGAGACAGCAAGAGTGAGCTCACATACGTTCATCGCTCAACAAGTTGTGGGGAATAATGTGTATGAACTCGCCAAAGGTGGGAGCTCATGTGAAGTGTAAGGCTTACCAAAGAAGATGGTTAGAGCTGAGCGTTGCTTTTAAAGTTGGTCAAAATTTTATTAGCAGTTACTAAGTATAAGTAAATACCAGCCCAATTAAATAGTAGAACAAAAGTAACAACTTCACCTGCGATGCAATGCATATGACAAATTGAATTTAGTTCCATCATTTAATCATGTGTGTCCGAGCTGCTCATGACCGTGAGCACGGCTAGTATACCAGTTTTACACTCTGCAGAGGTTGCGCATCTTTACCCACAAGTCGTGTATCCCATGTCGCCAGGGTTTGCAAGGCCCTTAGACACTACCGAGGTGAATGGCTAGGGATCCACTACGAGGCCTTTACAAAGTTCCACTAGCTTCCGAAAACCCGCTACAGTTTATAGGAAGTTCCAATGCAGGAATCCCTTGCAGGACCGCCATCGCAGCAAAATCCTCCCGAGGGCCTCCCTACACTGACCACTCCCCTACTGCCCTTGCCCCTTTCGGGTAAGGTAGTCTTCCACTAGCTTTCCTAATTAATCGGCCAAGGGGTCCCATTCCTCCCTTGTGGTAGCACTGTTTTCCCGGGTGGTTCTCCATGTTCCAATTAACATAATGATCTTAACATGAACAATAATAATAAACAGATAATAAAAGTGTGATCATGAATAATGTATCTTCATACCCAAAACCACAATAAGCACTAGCAAGTACTACCCAAAAAGGTTCAGTGGTAAACAAGGTATAAAGATAATCAAACTAGGGTAACCTATTGGGTCCCATCAAAATTAACCTATGCAGATCATTATGATTAATTAGAACATGAGTGGGTAAAAAGAAGTGATCAAGGGCACAACTTGCCTGGCACTTGAGATTCCAGGTACCAACTTGCTCTTCAGCTGACTCGTGACCTCACTGCTAGTCGTAGCAATACAGACAAACATGGTATATGCAAAATTAACATCACATCATACATAAGAATAAACTGCGTAATAATAATCTACACGATGCTACGAGATCGTGCAAACGAGAATCACTAAAATCGGAGCTACGGTTATTAAGTTATGAATTTCTGAAGTTAATAAGCACCTAGAATAGATTAATCCAAATGAACAATTTTAATTCAAGTTTCATGGTTAAACAGTGTTACTGGTTGGTAGACAATATTAATACAAAATTATTGCAACTGGAATGGTTCAATTCGGAGCAAAAATGGATTTTCTAGGAATTACACAAGTTCTAGAATTATTTTTGTGCTAGAAAAGTATTTTTTTTATATTGTTTTTCCTATTTTCATAAGTCACTGGACTGAGCGCATAAAACTGAAAAGTAGAGGGGCCACAGCGCAAGAGATACTAGACTCAGTGAACACTCGGCCGAGGACCGCGGGTTTATACTTAATAAATCCAGGGGCTTTTCTATAAGATGGTCGACCGAAAGGGTATCCGCGATTTCTGGTCGCCCGATCTGGTTTCAACGCTCCCGATTAGATCCTGGTGCACAAACACGCCTGCACACACCCTGGGCCCTCCATTTCTAGATCTACGGTCACCACATGAAGCCATTAGATTCAGATCTAACGGCCCAGAACCTATCAAGGCGGGATCCTTTGTGCACCGTAGGATCATGATCAAACGACCATTGGTTAACACCTGAACCGTTTTCCAGAGATCAAATCAGAGTCGTCCATCTAGGGATCGATGGCCAGGTGGTCGTCTTCTACCCTGGGGGCTGAGCTCGGCGGCGCCCACTGCCCGTGCGGCGGCTCCCGCCGGTGAGTGGCGTGCTCGGTGCCCCGGAGCCCTATATTCCTACCGGAAGCGAGCAACGCGTAGAGAAGACAGAGGCGGACACAAGTGTAGGTTTCTCACCATGGATTCAGGCGCAGCGACAAACGCCCACGATGGAACGCAACTCGCGATGGACGCCACAGCACCGGTGAGCCATTGCCCGAGTTCTGACCGGCCGTTCATCAAATTGCCGGTCGGGATAGCTTCCCCGTGCCCAGTCGAAGCTCCGCCCCTATTCCCTGGATCCCGGCCGTCGACAGAGGCGAGGAACGGCGACGGCGGTCGCCGACCGCACCCCCCTACTTAATTCGCACATGGTGAAGCCCTCGATGACCCCCTGGTGATGGGCAGGGGCGGCGGTTTATATTCCCCGTGAGGACCCCCCCATCGGCCGAAGAAAACGGAGTCCGTGGCGGAGTTTGTTGCGGAGTTAGTTGGCCGCGAGCTCGAACGTCAACGGAGTTTTCCGCCGCGCGAGGTCCGCCCATGCCGCACAATCCGGGGGTGGGAGGTAGAAAGCTGGAGGGGCTTCTGACAGACGGGGCCCCTTGGTCAGTCTCACGGTGCACGCGTGGGTGGGAGTGGCTTATGACGAGTGGGCCCCACCCGTAAGTGAGCGCCCGCGGTGGATGTGGGCTGAGCGGAAGGAAGGGAAGTGGGCCGAGCAGGCCAAAATTAGCCCATGTGCGAGTTTTCTTACTATTTCCCTTTTTCTATTTTGCATTTCTATTTAATTTCAAGTTCAAATCTGAGTTTGCACAATATACCTTATGATATTTATTTATTTACCATCTCTTTTTATGCAAATGTTTTCTTAATGTGTATCCACAAAATATGTAGTTTAAGAAAGATAATTCCAGTGTATAAGATCCTTAAGAGAACAAATTTAGAAATATATTGTATTGTCAAAGGGATAAATAAATTTTTATTTAGATTTTTTTTTGAGAGATTTACTTTATGAGGAAGAAAATTATTATTGGTAGACAATTTCATTATTATTATTATTATTATTATTTCTACCGATTTTGGGCTTTACAAATCCTACCCCCCTTAACAGAAATCTCGTCCTCGAGATTTGTAAGGAAAGGGTGCATAACTTATGTTATCTCCAACATATGCACAAACAAAATCTCAGCATGATGCATTATTTATTAGCAACACATGGGGTCAGATAGACCTTATTATTATTCTCAATATAGTAAAATACTAGCTACTAACTAAGGTAACACTTAGATCTTATAAATAGTAGCACATCTACTTATGTAGCTTGGTGGAGCTGTTGGTGGTGGTGGAGGTAGTGGACGATTCGGGAAGCATAGGTATCCAGCTACTACTTATGTGGGATATAAACTGAACAGGTTGAGGTAAGAAAGATTATGGCAAGGAAAAGACTTTATCGAAAATGTTTAAGTCCTGATTTATCTCGAGATTCGCTTTGACTGTTATATCCTTCCTTGTCGATGTTGATCTTTTCCTTTCTTTCGGTCTTGGTGTCTCCATCCGAGCTAGGAAGATATAGTTAAGACGGCTGGGGTGTATGGGTAGGACAAAATCTTGTTTATCAATAGGTTAGCATAGATGGATTGTGCAACCTATTGGCAGTGTATGGCTGAGTTGATCTAAAGTACTAACTTAGGCCCAAAACATATTTCACCAACATTAACTAACCTATGTATGTAACTTACTTTTAGATTAGATCAGATTAGGTTAGATGGGATCTAGATTAGATTGGTAGGACTAGTTTGACTAGATAAGATCTAATTAATTTGCATTATATCATGGTTGTTACTTTAGGATGAGATGAGTAGAGTGGTTAGGATAAGGCGAATCTTTTAAGATAAGTTGAATCTACTAAGATAAGAGAGAATCTTGTAGGATTAGATGGATCTGTTAAGATAAGAGAGAATCTTTTAAGATAAGATGGATCTACGAGTGTAGGATAGAATCTTTTAAGATGAGATGGATGTTGTTAGGCTAGATACTTTAAAGAGGGATAATCTAGTTTGTCTAGTTATCTTGATGAGCATTTTTTTTCCTATATGTATATGTAGATGTAATTGTGGACATTACTCCACAACTCATCACCCTCAATCAAAGATCCAAATCAGACAAATATCATAAGAACAAACATTTAAGTTCATAGAAAAAAATAGCTTTGTTTTTGTTCCTAAGGATAGGTCTCCTATTCCTAAAGGTCACTTTAGGCATGGGATTTCAAAGTGTAAAATCCACATTTGTCTTTTAGAAAGAAAAGATAAGAATAATCAGAGTAAAGCGGAATTAGATGAGAAAAGATTAAGAAAAGTTTAGATAAGAATCAGAGTAGCAAAGGTAAGTAGATGATGGTTGTCCAGTTCTATCTAGGTTTCGTCCTACAGTCAACATTCCTCTGATACCACTTCTGTAACACCCGGATTTTAGGGGTCCAAAACCCGGGCGTAAACATAATCACCAGGTGTGCTGGGACCAAGTCTCACACATACGATGAATAGTGGCACAGGATCGAATGTCACAACTTTATATATAATAGGAATTCTATACAAAATAAACAATTACATTATAAGGAGACAACAGTCCAGCAACCCAAAGTTGACTGGGAGACGACGACCTAGACCTCTCACGAACTCGTCACAGCATCCTCCAAGCGCCTCATCCTGTGGTACCTGTTCTTGACCTGTGGTGTGTGTGAGACAGCAAGAGTGAGCTCACATACGTTCATCGCTCAACAAGTTGTGGGGAATAATGTGTATGAACTCGCCAAAGGTGGGAGCTCATGTGAAGTGTAAGGCTTACCAAAGAAGATGGTTAGAGCTGAGCGTTGCTTTTAAAGTTGGTCAAAATTTTATTAGCAGTTACTAAGTATAAGTAAATACCAGCCCAATTAAATAGTAGAACAAAAGTAACAACTTCACCTGCGATGCAATGCATATGACAAATTGAATTTAGTTCCATCATTTAATCATGTGAGTGTCCGAGCTGCTCATGACCGTGAGCATGGCTAGTATACCAGTTTTACACTCTGCAGAGGTTGCGCATCTTTACCCACAAGTCGTGTATCCCATGTCGCCAGGGTTTGCAAGGCCCTTAGACACTACCGAGGTGAATGGCTAGGGATCCACTACGAGGCCTTTACAAAGTTCCACTAGCTTCCGAAAACCCGCTACAGTTTATAGGAAGTTCCAATGCAGGAATCCCTTGCAGGACCGCCATCGCAGCAAAATCCTCCCGAGGGCCTCCCTACACTGACCACTCCCCTACTGCCCTTGCCCCTTTCGGGTAAGGTAGTCTTCCACTAGCTTTCCTAATTAATCGGCCAAGGGGTCCCATTCCTCCCTTGTGGTAGCACTGTTTTCCCGGGTGGTTCTCCATGTTCCAATTAACATAATGATCTTAACATGAACAATAATAATAAACAGATAATAAAAGTGTGATCATGAATAATGTATCTTCATACCCAAAACCACAATAAGCACTAGCAAGTACTACCCAAAAAGGTTCAGTGGTAAACAAGGTATAAAGATAATCAAACTAGGGTAACCTATTGGGTCCCATCAAAATTAACCTATGCAGATCATTATGATTAATTAGAACATGAGTGGGTAAAAAGAAGTGATCAAGGGCACAACTTGCCTGGCACTTGAGATTCCAGGTACCAACTTGCTCTTCAGCTGACTCGTGACCTCACTGCTAGTCGTAGCAATACAGACAAACATGGTATATGCAAAATTAACATCACACCATACATAAGAATAAACTGCGTAATAATAATCTACACGATGCTACGAGATCGTGCAAACGAGAATCACTAAAATCGGAGCTACGGTTATTAAGTTATGAATTTCTGAAGTTAATAAGCACCTAGAATAGATTAATCCAAATGAACAATTTTAATTCAAGTTTCATGGTTAAACAGTGTTACTGGTTGGTAGACAATATTAATACAAAATTATTGCAACTGGAATGGTTCAATTCGGAGCAAAAATGGATTTTCTAGGAATTACACAAGTTCTAGAATTATTTTTGTGCTAGAAAAGTATTTTTTTTATATTGTTTTTCCTATTTTCATAAGTCACTGGACTGAGCGCATAAAACTGAAAAGTAGAGGGGCCACAGCGCAAGAGATACTAGACTCAGTGAACACTCGGCCGAGGACCGCGGGTTTATACTTAATAAATCCAGGGGCTTTTCTATAAGATGGTCGACCGAAAGGGTATCCGCGATTTCTGGTCGCCCGATCTGGTTTCAACGCTCCCGATTAGATCCTGGTGCACAAACACGCCTGCACACACCCTGGGCCCTCCATTTCTAGATCTACGGTCACCACATGAAGCCATTAGATTCAGATCTAACGGCCCAGAACCTATCAAGGCGGGATCCTTTGTGCACCGTAGGATCATGATCAAACGACCATTGGTTAACACCTGAACCGTTTTCCAGAGATCAAATCAGAGTCGTCCATCTAGGGATCGATGGCCAGGTGGTCGTCTTCTACCCTGGGGGCTGAGCTCGGCGGCGCCCACTGCCCGTGCGGCGGCTCCCGCCGGTGAGTGGCGTGCTCGGTGCCCCGGAGCCCTATATTCCTACCGGAAGCGAGCAACGCGTAGAGAAGACAGAGGCGGACACAAGTGTAGGTTTCTCACCATGGATTCAGGCGCAGCGACAAACGCCCACGATGGAACGCAACTCGCGATGGACGCCACAGCACCGGTGAGCCATTGCCCGAGTTCTGACCGGCCGTTCATCAAATTGCCGGTCGGGATAGCTTCCCCGTGCCCAGTCGAAGCTCCGCCCCTATTCCCTGGATCCCGGCCGTCGACAGAGGCGAGGAACGGCGACGGCGGTCGCCGACCGCACCCCCCTACTTAATTCGCACATGGTGAAGCCCTCGATGACCCCCTGGTGATGGGCAGGGGCGGCGGTTTATATTCCCCGTGAGGACCCCCCCATCGGCCGAAGAAAACGGAGTCCGTGGCGGAGTTTGTTGCGGAGTTAGTTGGCCGCGAGCTCGGACGTCAACGGAGTTTTCCGCCGCGCGAGGTCCGCCCATGCCGCACAATCCGGGGGTGGGAGGTAGAAAGCTGGAGGGGCTTCTGACAGACGGAGCCCCTTGGTCAGTCTCACGGTGCACGCGTGGGTGGGAGTGGCTTATGACGAGTGGGCCCCACCCGTAAGTGAGCGCCCGCGGTGGATGTGGGCTGAGCGGAAGGAAGGGAAGTGGGCCGAGCAGGCCAAAATTAGCCCATGTGCGAGTTTTCTTACTATTTCCCTTTTTCTATTTTGCATTTCTATTTAATTTCAAGTTCAAATCTGAGTTTGCACAATATACCTTATGATATTTATTTATTTACCATCTCTTTTTATGCAAATGTTTTCTTAATGTGTATCCACAAAATATGTAGTTTAAGAAAGATAATTCCAGTGTATAAGATCCTTAAGAGAACAAATTTAGAAATATATTGTATTGTCAAAGGGATAAATAAATTTTTATTTAGATTTTTTTTGAGAGATTTACTTTATGAGGAAGAAAATTATTATTGGTAGACAATTTCATTATTATTATTATTATTATTTCTACCGATTTTGGGCTTTACAATAAAATGCCATCCTTATCAAACTTGCCACATACACAAGTGAACTCTTCCATTCCATATGTTAGGTTAGCCATAACAAGGTACCTCCTTATTTTATGTGGCTTTTCTTCTTGGTTTGATTTTGGATACACCTCGAAAGTATGCAGATTAGATGTTCTGTTGTAACTTAGCCTTGGTGTTGATTGCAACTGGAACTGGAATTTCTTGAATATGTTTCTATTGTAGACTTCTTGTGCTTGCCTCTCTATTGTATATCCAAACATTAGTTCTTTTGGACGTTTACGACTGCTTTCATTATCCTCATACTCCTCTGACACATTCACTTGCTCCACAATCCTTTGGTACTCACGCAAGAAGCTGATCACACTATAAGTCGAAGTCACATTGTCTTTAAACCTCGAGTTTGTCCCCTCGCTTCTACCTGTGCTTTGCAAGAATGGGAAGAAGTCATTTTTGAAATATACTGGTATGAACCTGGCTCTTGTTTCCCACATTTTGCTGAAATACTTGTTGTTTTCTAGGTGGTAGTCCTCAACCATTTGCTTCCGGTCCCTCTCAAATTCAGATACAGTTAGTGAATAGTTAACTATGTCCTCAAAGTCCTCTGGCATTCCTATATTTCTTGCAAAGCAATTTTCATTTTTCTGGTAGCATTTGCTTTTTATGTGGAAGAAGCAATTCCTATGCACTGTTTCAGGGAAAACCTCTTTGATCGTAGGTCTCATTGCCATATCTTGATCTGTTATTATTGTGCGGGGATATTTGCCTCCCATGGCCTCAAGGAATGTCTTGAATATCCACTTGAATGTTTCTATTGTTTCATCAGAAATGAATGCACATGCGAACAAGCATGTATGTGCATGCCCTGTAACACCCACAAATGGGGCAAATGGCAGGTTGTACTTGTTAGTCATGTATGTGGTGTCGAAACTGATGCAATCTCCATACATCTCGTAGTATTTCAAAGATGTCCCATCTGCCCAAAACATGTGCTTCACCTTTTTATCTTCATCAATGACAATTCTGTAGAAGAAATTTGGATCTTCCTTCTGGTTTTCCTGAAAAAACTGCAGTGCTTGTGTCATATCATTCCCTGTTACTTCCTTGTTTATTTTAGTTCTGTAGTTGCTAACATCTTTTTTTTGTACGGCAATGCTGTCATACCTCCTCTCAGATAAGACAATATAGCTATCATCTTCCGTGTAGGTATGTTGTTGTGGTTCAATGTTCTTATAATTCCTTTTTCCATATCTGTCATGTACTTATGCCCACTAAACATGTTGTTGTTGTCTGCTGGTCTGAGCTCATGATTGTGTTCCAAGTCTAACTTATCGATCACCCATTTTTGTCCATGTTCCTTTATAACCATGAATACTCTGCAATCTGTTTTAACTTGGACATTTGTATTCCTTTTTGGGCCTTTCTCGCAGTGCTTTTTATCTATGCAAATATCTTGTTCCTGCTGGTATGTCTTTTTTGTTTTGCCATGTTTGTTACATTTCAGCTCCACCTTTGTTACTTCATTGCTTCTTTTTTGTTGGAAGTCCTAAAGGTGTGGGTGATTGCTGGATTAAAACCAGCCAAAAAACCATAGAAGAATAAGAAGTGCTCTGCATCTCCCCTGGTCTTAAATTCCATCCCAACTTGAGGTGTGTATTTGCTGTCTATTGATGCATTGTTCCCTTCTGTTGCAGCTATCTGCTCACTCATAATGAAGGCATCAATCTGATCCTCTGTTAACTCTTCATCTCCTGTATTTGTTGTTTCAGCTTCTGCATCATCAAAGTTTGCACTAGCACTCGATGTTTTAGTTTCTTTTCCATCATCATTTTGCGCACATTCAGTTAGTTGTTGTACATGCATTATCTCAAAGAGATCCCTGTGGTATACTGCTTCCCCATATTTAGATGTATCAGCTTCATTGCATTCCCCAAATGTCTCCTACAAAAAAATTCAGTTTTTTCGTTAGTTTTCTATTTTTTATTTATGTTATGAAATGTATATTAATATTATTTTTTCCCACAGACCCCCACACTTACCTTGGATATGTCTGCATTTGCAAGCGGGGAGTCCTCCTCAAGAATCATCTGTGTGTATGTCTCACATGGTGCTCCTATTAGGTTGTTGTTCATTGTTTCATTTTGTGTGCATAGGCCACTTTGCATTTCATTGCCTACTTCACTCACTGATTCTCCTTGCGAGTTATATATATGTTCCATCATCAGATCCATGTATCCAAACTGCATAATCATCAAGGATCAATTAAATTCCCATATATAATTTAGTAGGTGTTGTTCATGTTTTTTTCATTTTATTACCTGGTTTGAAACATATCAACACATCCTATTGCCGCTATAAACATCATTGTTAACATCATTATTTATGTTATGAAATGTATATTACTATTATTTTTTCCCACACACCCCCACACTTACCTTGGATATGTCTGCATTTGCAAGCGTTGAGTCCTCCTCAAGAATCATCTGTGTGTATGTCTCACATGGGGCCACTAGTAGGTTTTTGTTCATGGTTTCATTTTGTGTGCATAGGGCACTTTGCATTTCATTGCCTAGTTCACTCACTGATTCTCCTTGCGAGTTACGTATTTGTTCCATCATCAGATCCATGTATCCACCCTGCATAATCATCAAGGATCAATTAAATTCCCATATATAATTTAGTAGGTGTTGTTCATGTTTTTTTTTGCATTTTATTACCTGGTTTGAAACATATGGCAGCGTCATTTGTGCATATATCTGAGTACTGCTTGATCCATTTTGAGTAAAACGCCTTCCAGCCATCTGTTTTTTGCACATTCATAAAAAATCACAAAAAGTTTTTTAGTCTTCAAAACATGTGGATAGAATTTTTTTATCTTAATCAACTGTAATTACGGGAATTCTCATATACTTTTTACCTGAGTACTTCCAATTATCTCCAATATATGCTGCTGAAAATTGGTAATTTCATCTTCTGAGAATATGTTGTCTTCAGTGACAAACTTGTTAGTACCATCAACATGAATCTGCTATGATGTTGTCATTTATGTTAGTCTTGTCAATTCTGTTTGCTTGTTCTTTTTTGGATCAATCAACTGTGCTGTAATTTTTGTATGCTTATTTAGGTGCTACTGGATTGCCCTCTCAGGATATCTATTGTGCTTACAGCTGGTAACTTTTGTTTCTTTTTTTGTTCTATAGATCTGTGAGAGATCACTGACACAATCGACTGGAGGTCCATCAGGACCCAACACTCCAAATTTTGTACATGTTTTTCAGTGTTTCCCACTGTTTTTTTGTTATTTAGTGGTAACAGCATGGAGGGGTCCGACAGCCAGCAGTTTTGAGAACATTTAGCCAGAGGCTTAGCAGGTTTGTGGTCGTGTTCATGTGTTCTCATTTACCATTTGTGTTGTTTGAATTTATTGCCAGGACCCATCACATGGCACTTCTAACTTCTTTAATGTAATTTACAGGGGTTTCAATGATGCTGTCAATGGGTTTCCAGATGACGGTTGGTCACTGATGAGCAGTGACGGTGCTGAGGTTGTTACTATTGCTATCAACTCTACTAGTGGTAAATGTGTTGTTGATTGTTTTTGCTCTGGTCGTTTTCAGCTTAGTCAGAGGATGTTCAGATCATGCAGATATAGTTCTTGGAGGCGGAGGGCAGAGGGAAGTTCATGTGTAGCATTTTTTTGTGTTTTTGCTTGTTCTGTTTCAATCAAACAGTTGTGCTGTAATTTTTGTATGTTTATTTAGGTGCTACTGGATTGCCCTATAAGGATATCTATTGTGAATAGAGGATGGGTTCCTCGCGGATGGCATGATAAAAAAGTTAAGGATCTCCAGATCCTGGATGAAGCTTCAGAGTCCCCAGAAGCTGTTAAGCCATACGAAAAAGGTTCGTGGTGGAAGTTTTGGTCTAACAAGCCTAAATCGTCTCCTGAGGTGATGTTTGTTCCCTATCTTTTTGCATAGTTTACAATATGTTACCTGAATTTGTGAATGTATGAAACTGTCAAAAGCTTGCTATTTTTCTCATCAAATTCAATTGCCACATGTTTCTGTGTGTTATAATGTTAATTTTCTTTTGTGTTCCATGTTATGTGAACTCTTTGTACATGATAGTGTTGTGTCAACCTTTTTATACTGAATAAATTATATTTATTATTGCTTTTACGATAATGATATGGATAGTATAGGCTGTTTGTCGGGTGTTTGTGATAACTGAATCAAATAATTATTATTATGATGCCATAAGTTTTGCTTACGACCATTCAACGTATCCATATCCCTCTAGTTGTATTTGTATGACACTATTGATTCATTTAGGTGCAAAATTTATGCAAGTTACCTTTTGCAGTTTGAAAAACCTAGGATGCCACCTGTAAGGGTTGTTGGAGTAATCTGTGGAAGTGAGAAGCCAAGCATATTTGTTCCAGCTAATGAGCCCAATAGTGGCCAGTGGTTTTATGTGGATGTTCCCATGATTGCTCGTGCTTGTGGACTTCCTGAGAATACTGTTTATATAGAAGATATAAATGAAGATGTATCTCCAACAAACCCTTATCGTGTTCCAAAAGATGTCAACACCTTGATTCGTCACTCGGTGATGCCAGATGACCATCTTAAATACACTTTTACATGGTATACATTTAACCCCTAACTCATCGCTAATTTGCAGCTGTATTATATCCTCATTTGTTAGTTTTATTTTTTGTCTGTTGTTACTAGTAGTTTCACTCATCCTGATGGGAACTATGAACTAGTCATTACTGCTCTCATCTAGATGTTTGTAGCTCGGACAGCAATCTGTGACTTTATCTGACATGCACAGTTGATAATCAGTTCATGTGCTCTATGAATGTGAAATTATATAATTGACTTTGAGTTTAGCAGTTCAACACCAGCAAACCATGATAATCGACATCTTCTCAGCAAGATATACTTGTTTTGAACATAGAAAACTCCTTTTTGATGTGTGTTATGTGCAAATCAGATACTGGAATGATCAATATATTCAAGAAAAATAGCTTCACTGTGGGTTCACCATGTATCATTGTTCAACTAGACTTTCCCTGTTGAACCGTTGCTTGTTGGCTGTTGCACACTCATACTGAGAACTACAGCAGTATACTGTTGTGCTGACTTACATATTCAGTGATGTCTGTGCATTATGTAACCGAAGTGATGGGATCTTAGGATAAGGCCATGTATAAATTGAGTTGTAGAAATCGAGAAAAAAGCTAGGGGGGTAAGACTCTGCTGAAGAGAATCCCCAACATATTATGGGGTTCTTGTCAATTCTGTTTGCTTGTTTTTTTGGATCAAACAGTTGTGCTGTAATTTTTGTATGCTTATTTAGGTGCTATTGGATTGCCCTCTCAGGATATCTATTTGTGCTTACAGCTGGTAACTTTTGTTTCCTTTCTTGTTCTATAGATTTGTGAGAGATCACTGACACAATCGACTAGAGGTCCATCAGGACCCAACACTCCAAATTTTGTAAGAGCCGAAGTGCTTCCTAGTGGCTATCTAATTCGACCCTGTGAGGGAGGTGGCTCCATGATTCACATTGTGGATCATGTTGATTTAAACCATTGGAAACATGAGATGGGGGGAAAGCCATGGGAGCTCTTACTTTTTGGTTGGGGTGAAAGAGTGGGCAGAGATGCTGTGTTGTTTATTTCGAGCATGTGAATTTTTTTTCTTCTGCAAAAATCCAGGGGGCCTCAACTTTTTTGAACAGAGAAGCATCAATCAAAATGAGATGGGGGGCACAGATGAGTATACCTTTTCAATTTCTTTGCCTTTTTCATCTTCCTCTACCATCATCATGTACTTTGTATCCTCATAGACATTGAACGTTCTGTTCTTTTTTCTGGAGAGGGGGGGGGGAGGATTTTTGTGCTGGGCGCTGGCGGCTGGGGTGGAGGGCTGGGGGCTGGGGTTTTGTGGTTTTGTGTTGGGGGCTGCTGGTGGCTGGCTGGAGGGCTGGCGACTGGGGGGTTGTGTACTGCACTGGGCTTTTTTTGTCCTTTTTTGTTGCCTTTTTTCATGTGTACTACATTTTGGGCTGGTAGGCGGTACATGTGGAGGGTTGGCCCAATGCGTGAGATACCTGTAGCTTTTCCCTTTATCTGCAGTGCTGGGTTGGACGCCTTTTTTGCCTTTGTGGAGTTTTCCATGTGCCATGCTATTCTGTCTATTGGTACAATATGTTTCTGTTCCCCTTATGCTGGGTTTTCCTTGTGCTATACTGATATGTAATTCTGCCCAAATTTTTTGTACATGTTTTTCAGTGTTTCCCACTGTTTTTTTGTTATTTAGTGGTAATAGCATAGGAGTTCCCTTTTTTTGTAGGGCAGACCTAGTACAGTGTGAAAGCATTTTGCGGTTGAAGAATTGCCTCAGTTTATTCCTTTCCCAGACTTATATGAGTTGGGAGCCTCCGGCACTGGGTCTACATTTTTTTATTCTGCTATATTTGGGCATGCTAAGAGCTTAAGGTTAATTCATTTTGCAACAATTTGATATGCTTTTTTTTGTTCTTGTTTTTTATTTCTCTCTTAATTGTTGTACTCTCTGTCTTTTGCTATTCTCCCAGTCGACCTATAGTCCTGAGTCTTGACGCTTCAGGTTCAAGAGAAAGGAGCTTTATGATGGAAAAATGGAGTTCAATCTGCTCAACCCTTACTGTTACTGTGCCGACCGAGATGTGCTAGGGTCGCTGGTGGTTGAGATTTCAGATCAGGAGCTCTGGAGTCTAGACTCTGGACTGCAGCGAGCCAAAGAATTCAAATCAGTCACCGGTTTGTTTCCCAGATCGCGGACAGCGGCAACCTGCAGTTGCTTGCTTTCGTCCTTGAATTGCCAGCGTCATTGCCATCATCGCAAAGTAGTGTAGAAAGGCTGTTTGGCTTCAGGCGGTCTCCAGTAGCAGCATGTCTATCCCACTTCATATTTCACTGCTAGTTTTAAACTCTACTATATAGATAGTATATTTACAATGTAAAACAGTATTATGTACGTTTATATGCACACTCTTACTAGAGATGGCCTCATAGAGAAAGAACTCCAAACTTATACAACCCCTGATTTGAAAAAGTGGGGCTTAGCAGGTTTTGTGCTATTGTATTTGATGTAATATGTTTTAATGTAAAGTATTGTATGGTACTATGCTTTTTGTTCCATGTATGATAATGTAAAACTTTTTTTTGTGTTGTAAGATGTTATTATCATGTTGTTTTTTTGTGTTGTAAGATGTTTCTTTGTAGTTTTTTGTTTTCTATTATGCGGCTACCATGTTAGTGTGATGTACTTTATTGTTAGATGTATGATTATGTAAAGTATTTTATGGTACTATGTTTTTTTGTCAATTTTTTTGTGTTGTAAGATGTTATTATCATGTTGTTTTTTTGTGTTGTATGATGTTTCTTTGTAGTTTTTTGTTTTCTATTATGCGGCTACCATGTTAGTGTGATGTACTTTATTGTTAGATGTATGATTATGTAAAGTATTGTATGGTACTATGTTTTTTGATGTAATATGTTGTAATGTACTTTTTTGTTAGATGTTTCCATGTTTTTTGTTTTGTTTTGCTCTTGATGTTTTGGTGTTGCTTACTTTCATGTTTTTTGTATCGAGATTTTTGACTTTATGATTTGTTATAGTTTTGTTCCATGTATGCTTAGTTATTATGTTATGTTTTGCTCTTGATGTTTGGGTGTTGCTTACTTTCATGTTTTTTGTATGATGTTTTTTTGATGTAATTTGTTGTAATGTAAAGTATTGTGTATTATTATGTTTTAGTTTGTTTTTCTAGGTTCTTAAGGAATCAAGTGACGAGGAAAGGGAGCAAGCTGAAGAGATGATGAAGTACTAGGCATCACTTCCCCTGCTCCTTTGATTTTCGTTCGCATCATTGTAATGTCTATCATGTTTTTTGACTTTATGATTTGTTTTAGTTTTTTTCAATGTTATATATTTTTTTGTCTTTGCTAGGTGGAGAAAAGCCTAGGGATCATGAAGCTGAAAAAGTTTGAAGTGGCAAGTATCCACTTCCCTTGCAATGTACGCTATTTTTCGTGTGATGTATGATCTGTTTTGAGTTTTTGCTTCATCATTTTTTTCTAGATTTGTGTCTGAGTAGCAATTTTTTCAGAAGTGTTTGGCCTCATGCAGGCAACTACTGTTATCTGAGCACATAACAGTGTTTTCTTTTTTTTGTGTTGTAAGATGTTATTATCATGTTGTTTTTTTGTGTTGTATGATGTTTCTTTGTAGTTTTTTGTTTTCTATTATGCGGCTACCATGTTAGTGTGATGTACTTTATTGTTAGATGTATGATTATGTAAAGTATATTATGCGGCTACCATGTTAGTGTGATGTACTTTATTGTTAGATGTATGATTATGTAAAGTATTGTATGGTACTATGTTTTTTGATGTAATATGTTGTAATGTACTTTTTTGTTAGATGTTTCCATGTTTTTTGTTTTGTTTTGCTCTTGATGTTTTGGTGTTGCTTGCTTTCATGTTTTTTGTATCGAGATTTTTGACTTTATGATTTGTTATAGTTTTGTTCCATGTATGCTTAGTTATTATGTTATGTTTTGCTCTTGATGTTTGGGTGTTGCTTACTTTCATGTTTTTTGTATGATGTTTTTTTGATGTAATTTGTTGTAATGTAAAGTATTGTGTATGATTATGTTTTAGTTTGTTTTTCTAGGTTCTCAAGGAATCAAGTGACGAGGAAAGGGAGCAAGCTGAAGAGATGATGAAGTACTAGGCATCACTTCCCCTGCTCCTTTGATTTTCGTTCGCATCATTGTAATGTCTATCATGTTTTTTGACTTTATGATTTGTTTTAGTTTTTTTCAATGTTATATATATATTTTTTGTCTTTGCTAGGTGGAGAAAAGCCTAGGGATCATGAAGCTGAAAAAGTTTGAAGTGGCAAGTATCCACTTTCCTTGCAATGTACGCTATTTTTCGTGTGATGTATGATCTGTTTTGTGAGTTTTTGCTTCATCATTTTTTTCTAGATTTGTGTCTGAGTAGCAATTTTTTCATAAGTGTTTGGCCTCATGCAGGCAACTACTGTTATCTGAGCACATAACAGTGTTTTCTGTGTTAGAGGTCATTTTTGTTGTTCTACATCTATTTTTGTTGAACAACAAAAAAGTACAAGACAACATGAGGATATGAGATGTGTGTCTGAGTAACAAAAACAACTTGTATTGTTTTTTGTATATTAGGTTTTTTTTCTCTATTTTTAGAGAAAAAATCTGTGTGTTTATTATGACCATTAGATCTTGATCTAGTGGATATGAGATGTGTGTGTTTTGTGTTTGCAAAACACATAGATTTTCATTAAAAAAATCTGCGTGTTTTTTCAGCTAAAAACACACGTGTGTTTTTTGGGCAAAAATTGGGTGGCGAAGTCAACGCGCGGAGATGATCCGCTAGTGCGGTGCAGCCTACGCCGACCAATGGGACACCCGCCTGGATTCGGGCATCTCTTGTAGTGAAGTCTTGGTCGAGGTTGCGTCCCTCGAAGTTTTGCCGGTGCTCACACGCCCTCTCCAGAGAGACTCGAGCATCCTCGCCCGCACGCCTGCGGTTGAGTTCTGCCCGCAGGTCGTCAGTCTGTGCACCCCTCACTGAGGGTGAGCGCACAGATGCCGACGCCTCGCGTTGACGCTGGAATGATCGAGGCCTGGACCTGGCCGAGCTAGGATGGGCCATGCCGAGGAGTCGGTCGACATCTTCGCGCAATTGCCTCATGGCCCCCGGCGAGGCCGTGGAACTTGGTGGGTTACGCTTACGCAGCAACTCCCTGGATGCAGATAACGCCCCACCATGAGCAGCCCTCGACGGAGTCCTGGAGGCCTGCGCGGGCATGTGCTGTTGCGCAGCGTGCATAGCAGCAGCACCATGCGTAGGGCGATTGGAGCCTCTTGGCATGGAAGATGCTGCCCCTTCCTCCATCATGAAGTCCTCAGGATACAAGTCACGGTGCTCGACGATCTGAACCATCGTGTCGAGCAAGAAAACAGGCGAAAAACCTAAAGCCAAAAGCCCCCTACCTGGCGCGCCAAATGTCGGAGGGAAAATCCTCCGGCCGGTTGGCGGAATGCACCCGCCCTAATCCTAAGATGAGGAGGGGGGCTAAGCGGTTGCCTGTTTGGTGAATTTCGGATGCACACAAGGAGACTCGAGGGATTATAGTGGTTCAGGCTACCGGAGCGTAATACCCTACCTCCACTGTGTGTAAGTTGTATTGAGTGTGTGTTTTTGCGTGTCCCCTGTAACGTTGTGTGTCTTCCCTTTTATAGTTTAAGGTAGGCACATACAAGGATGCTGAGCCCCGACATGCGGGCCCAGGAGCATAATGGAAGAAATACATTATGTGAATAATTAATGCTGACAGTACACCAAGATCTTTACTGGACGCTGTGTTGCTCAATCTATCTTAGTAACGCATGAGTAATCAGCGGGAGTCATCATGACTGCAATCCATGCAGCATTGATAGGCAAATACCCTTTTCTTGGTAACACGCGAGTAATGGTGAGTCATTGCCCTCGCTATGGTAACGTGTGAGTAACTGCATGGCCCACACAACATGGACTGGGTGTGCCGCCTATCACTGGAATGGACAGATGCACATCTTATCCGTAATAAATGCCAAGACACGCGTAGCCCAGAGGCTTTATGTCAGGCTCCACCCGCTGGCTTACGCCACGCGCCGTAGGCCACGTGGCAGCATCAAGTCTCCGCCTGGACGGGGAGCAGGAGTGTATGTGATAAGGTCCGGATCCCACCAGATCAGGTCTAGACACGTGTCAGCTCCGAACCCCTGCCTGGGTCCTGATTAAGGCCCGGGTACGTTCTATCCTGGAACCCTGGGACCCCACTGTGGGCAGCCCGGACCCCATACGGGGGTCCGGACCCCATTCTAGGGGTCTGGTTCGCACACGTGGAGGTCCTAGACCAAACTTCGAGGCTTGGGCCGTATATACAGGGGTCTGACACTTTCATATGGGGTCCAGACTTACTGTTGATGCCTTGGAGTATATCACTTTCTCTGGACACGTGGCGGCCCCGGACCCGCCCATGTGGTGGGGTCAGGCGCTGTTGTAACCCGCCCATGTGGTGGGATCAGGCGCTGTTGCTGGCCCAGAGTAGTCGCCCGATGCTGGGGCTAGACATGGCTTGGTTCCACATACAGCTCTTTTACCACGCGACTAAAGATAGCCGCGTGGGTACTGCGTCTTTATACAGTAGTAAGGGGTACCCTAGTTTTAGGGTACCGACAACCGCCTTCGCTGAGTGTTCGACACTCGGCAAAGACGTCTTTGCCGAGTGTATTTCTGTGCCGAGAGTCCTACACTCGGTAAACGAGCTCGTTACCGAGAGCATGACTTTATCGAGCGCCGCACTTGGCAAAGGCTCCTTTGCCGAGTGCCCGACAAAAAGCACTCGGCAAATCTCCTGGCACTCGGCAAAGGCCCGGATTCCAGTAGTACTTGAAGGAGTCCCCCTGGTGGATCTAGAATCCTCCCAAGGGGTCAAGGGCCCCAACAGAAGCCTAGGGACCCATGGCGCCACTGGACCTAGCCGGTCGAGGGCCACATAGCGCGTCCGAACCATGCCCGCTGGCTAGTGCGGGACATTGCAGAAGGAGTCTAGTGAAGGCTTATGCAGCAAGGGGGGCCTTGCGATGACGCGTGATGGGTCTCTTGACCATGTATTCTTATTGTCTTTTCAGAGGGGTCGTGTCGATCTAACCCACCTCAAAGATGGGGCCCATAGTATGTCCTCTTAGTGTAGGCCTAGTTTTTATTTTAGCTTCTAGGGTACCCTTTTCCAAGGGCGCTGACAATAGTGGATTTGGAACTCTTGGAAAAGCTTTGAATCTAGAAATTACAAGACCTGGCCACATTGATTTGTGTCCCTTCAAATATTTTGATCGAACCAGTCTAGCTGGCTACCTCGTTGAGGTTCTTCTGAACTTAGCTGCGAGACATGTTTATGGCATACATTAGATGTTTGTAGACTTATTTCTGCAAGTACTCGTGAGTTTTGTGAACTATTTTGTGATACATGTGACTTTTGTGATCTTTGTGAAGAAACTTGTGAGATTTGTGGTCTTTGTAAAATATGTGGTGTCTATGATGTATGTGATGATTATGTGATATCAGTGATGTATATATGATGATTCTGTGATATGCCTTATGTTTGTTTGGATGAAATAATAAAAACAATTATAAAAGGGGGTCTTCGGTCACTATGCCGAGTGTTGATAATGCATTTGCTAAGTGTAATGACCATAGCACTCGACAAAAAAGCCACACCTGGAAACCGGTAAATCATCTTTGCTGAGTGTTAGCCGCACACTCGGCATAGAACCTACGTTTGGAGCCTACAGGAGCTCCTTTTGCCAAGTGGCAGACCAGCAGGCACTCGACAAAGGTTCCTTCGTTGTCAAGTGCCAGCCCGCACACTCCACACAGAAATTGTTGTGGGGGGCACTGGAACTCGCTTGCCGAGTGCCTGTTGGCCTGACACTCGGCAAAGGCTCTGTCATCGTCGCTTACCGCCGTCATGATGACTTTTCTTTCCTAAGTGTCTGACATAAAGTACTTGGTGAATAGGCCGTTGCCGATAAACTGTTCACCGAATCCTCGTTGCCGAGTGCTACACTTAGCAATGATTTTGCGGAGTGTTTTGGAGGCAAGACAAGATCATTGTCGTCGCAAGCATTGGGTTCTTGTTCTCGCACTTTCCCGTAAGACATGGAGATTGCTAAGCTGAAGGAAGGGTCAAGACAGCAAAATAAGTATCAAAGAACGCAAAGCGAGCACCAAATCTAGGAAAGCCGGTACTATATGCAAATCTAAACACCCAGCAGAGTTTCCTTTCAGTAAGTCCGACAGGCTTTTCACCTTATATTTCCTATATTTCATGTAGCGAAACTATTATTTCATTAACAAGATATATAGGAGCATACATATGACAAAGATATATCGGATTATATATATGACGTACTAGTTCATTCCGAAAAGATCCCAACCGACCCTATCGTGAGCTATAAGTAAGGCAATGCAAGTTAGCAGGTTTTGAGCAGCGGTGTGTCCGCGAACGGCCCATTCAACACCCCATCGGCGATGATACTGTACGCCTTCTCCGTCATGTGGAGGCCGTCCCAGCTGGCGAAACGCGCTCGGGTTGCCCCAGAGCGTCGCATTCTTGTCGCACCCTTTGCCAGTGTGATACCGGCCGCCGCCACCGCAGCACGCGACCAGGGGATCATCGATACCTGTCACGCCCCCGAGCAGAAGGGAGAAAAAAGAGAGAGAGCAGATTGACACAACTTAGCTGTGGGCTCCTCTGCCGCAGGATCGGAGATGAATTAGGACTTACCGTAGTTCTTGGGGTTTTGGACGAACTGCATGGCAGCGCCGAAGTAGTCGGCGAAGATGATCTTAACGCCCGGGTTCTGCGACCGGAGCCGGCCGACCTCCTGCTGCAGCAGCTGGTTGTGCTTCTTGGAGAAGTCGTTGAACCACACGAGGCAGCCGTACTGGTCGTAGTCGGAGCTGGCGTCATTGCTCTGGAACGCGGACAGGTACTGCGGCACGCAGCCGATGGGGAAGTTCCCCGGGACGAGCACGGTCTTGGCGCCGAGGTCGACCACCTCCTGGACGGCGGCGCCGATGCGGCCGACGACTTCCGGCATGTACTGGCTCGGCGTGTCACGCGATTTGCGCGCGAAGAACCAGAAGTTGTAGTCGTTGCCGCCGATCTCGCCCATCACCACCAGGGACTCACCGAGGAGGCTCTTGGTGTTGTCTGCCAAATTAATGACCACCAAGCCAAGTTAATTTGATACGTAGAACAGAATGGGCGAGGTGCGCACATGTTTGTGCTTAGTTACCGTCTCCCGGCGCGATCCGCGCGAGCACCTTCCTGAAGGACTGGAGCTGCAGGTCCAGGCTGGACGGCAACGGCATGGTGAAGTTGTAGTTGGCCTTGTAGTAGTCCGGCGAAAGCCCCGTGGCCCCCAACACGGCGAAGTTGGCGCCGGTAGGGAACGGGGAGGTTGCCTCCCCTGGTATGCTCGGCGGGATTACCGGCAGACCGAGCGCTTGCGCTGCGTAGACCAACAGTGAACACAAAACGAACACAGCGAGAGATCAACAATGCATCACATGCATGCAGCCAATGCAACAGTGGGCACACTGTACCGTAGAAATCGATTATGACGCGGCCGTCGCAGACACGGCCGGTGGAGCGGTTGAAGTAGGTTATGCCATACGGGAGCTCCTTTATCGGGGTCGAACGGACTGTGCTCGCGAAGTTGCCGGTGTCAATGATGGAGTCGCCGAAACTGAAGATGCGCTTGAAGCAGCCGCACAAACCCACCGGCGAGTTGAGCAGGAGGACGAGGGAAACGAGGAGGATGGCACCCCCCATCTCTTCTTGTCTTGGACACTGATCCTCGGCGAAAGAAGATGACTTTCTAGATTATGATTCTTCGTATGCTGTTGTTCCAGATGTGAGCTCCTACCAACAATTTATACTAAAAGTTGTACGTGATCGAGAATCGCCAATGGTATAATTAAGGGATGCAGTAAATGACCCAGCAGCAAAAGCATCTAATTGGTCTGGAGATCAATATGCTCAAGATATTGGCCTTCCATTCCGAGAGTATTTGAACTGTTGCCTTTTACGTACTGCCATGCCTAATACTCCGTCTGTTTCAATGTAATATCAAGAAATTCTGCATTCCACGTAGGCGTATATATCTTAGTACAGACTGATTTCAATGTAACAACTGATGATGTATGGACTGGTCGTCGAAGTTTGCTTGTAAAGACTTCCCAGAATCGTAATACGTCTTATAAAAAAAATTGACTATCATATGGTATTTCGAGTATATCTTTAGTGATAGTTAATACTGGCATTATTTCTTGTGAATTGTAGTCTTACCAGAATGAAGGTGCCTGCATAGAGTAAATATATACCTAAGAGCACATTTGGATACAAAGCCGTCGCCCGTATATGGTGATTGTTTGCTAGTTGCCTTAGGTTGCCAATAACCCAAATACACAATTTGAATACCCAAAGTAATTGTTGCTTAGGATCTTATTATTAACAACAATAATAAAGTCTTTTAGTCCTAAACAAATTATGGTACGCTAGAGTTAAAAAACCAACAAAGTCCATAATTCAAGGTTTAGATACATGAATAGCTGTTTTTCATGTACTTAATTTTAAGACTAATTTTTTAGTATATTATATCCTTTGGAGCCTCTTTTTACTGTTTGCCTCTTCTAATGTCAGCAATTCGATCTTCCTTTCTTTCTATTGTTATTGTACCTTATGATCCTAATATGTATTGGTGCCTCTAGATATACCCGTTGGATATACCTAAACCATCTTAACTGGTGTTGGACAAAACAGGCGAGTAGCCCGCATGCGGGGTAACACTCTCTTTTTACTTTTTTTGTGCATACATGGTTAGACTTTTATTTTTTTTTCTTTGTTTTTGCGGCACCCAACACACATTTCTTGTATGCATGGCTAGACTTTTTTCTTTTTTCCTTTGCAGCAACCAGCACACATTTTTCATTTTGTGCATGTATGCGGCTTCCTTTTCTATGCACATACACTCAGTAATTTTATAGTAATCGCTCAATAATAGATGCAATCAGTAATATTGCAGTCATTAGATAACAATTTTACAATAGTAATCGCTCATTACTAAAAGCAGTCAACCAATCAATAATTTTACAGCAGTAATCGCTCAGTAACAGATGCAATCAGAAATTTTACTGTAGTCATCGCTCAGTAATAGATGCAGTCAGTAATATTACAGTCATCAATCATTAATTTTACTGTAGTCATCGCTCAGTAATAAATGCAGTCAGTAATATTGCAGTTATCAGTTAGAAATTTTACAGCAGTAATCACTCAGTAATAGATACAATCAGTAATATTACAGTCACTGATCAGTAATTTTATAACATTCACTCAATAATAATTCCAGCAGTGAAGAAATGTTCGGTTATTACCGATGGAACGTTAAGTTATTTACTGACAAAACGCTATATTATTACTGATGAAGCGTTAGGTTATTACCGACGAAACATTCGATAATTACAGATGAAACATTGGGTTATTACCGAAGAAATGATCGGTTATTACCGGTGAAGCATTGGGTTATTATTGACGAAGACAAAAAAAAGAAAAATATGCATGGAGTTACTTGATCCAAAATAAAAAAGAATTAATGTACATGTAGGCTTATGGTATAAAAAGGAAAAAATGTGTGCCGGAGAGAGACGGGGATTGCATGCAGGCATGCATAGGGTGGGTGCACTACCAGAATCCAAGGCTTTGCCGAGTGTCGGACTCTTTGCCGAGTGCCTTTTGTCGGGCACTCGGTAAAGTTCGGCTCTCGGTAACGAGCCTCTTTACCGAGTGCAGGACACTCGGCACAGGACCGCACTCGGCAAAGACATGTTTGTCGAGTGTCAAACACTCGGCAAAGAAGTGGCTCGGCAAACTGCCGTCAGCGGCCGTCCTAAAGCTGACGGTCGTCAGTCTTTGCCGAGAGCCGAGGACTGGCACTCGGCAAAGAGGCTTCTTTACCGAGTGCCAAATACCGGGCACTCGGCAAAGAACTCTTTACCGAGTGCCTTCTATAGACACTCAGCAAACCATATTTTTATTTTTTACATTTTGGCCAACAAACTTTTTGTGGTATGTTCCTACACTATGTAGAACTACATGTACCATTTTGGGACAATTATACCAGTGTTTGCAATAGCTAGTAGATTTAGTTCGTTTATTTGGATTTGTTCGGAAAATTCAGATTTGAACTGCAGGTCACTCGAAACTTGGAAAACCGTGCATGTAAAAATGATATCTATGCTACTTAGCACAAGTTACGACCGATTTCAGGAGCGGACCGGAAACTTCGAGCACCATGCTCACTCAACGTGGTTGTGAACTTGCCATCCAGGTGTTTAAAATTGTATAAAACACAAACAAAGTCAGAAAATCATGAAACCTGTCCACGTGTCATGATATCATATGTAGAGGCTGTAATAAAAATTTGAAAAAGTTTCGAGAAAACTGTGACGCACTATGTGTACAAACCTAAGAGATCCACATTGAAACTCTATGATTTCATGTGTAGTTCTCTTAGGTTTCTACACATAATGTCTCACAAAATTTTCCAAACTTTCTCCAAACTCTTAGGTTTCGAGAAAAAGTTTGTGATGGATATTTATGTTTGTGTTGGCTATTTATGTTTGTGATGATATCTGTGATGTATATATGTGATATATATATGTGATATCTTTTGTTTGTGTGGATGGAATACAAAAAACAAATAAAAAAGGTGCATACTGGTCACTTTGCCGAGTGCAACACTCGGCAAAGAGCCTCTTTGCCGAGTGTCAAGACCATAGCACTCAGCAAAGAACCAAGACCTGGGCACCGGTATAGGTTATTTACCGAGTGTAATGTCTCTGACACTCGGCAAAGAGGCACGCTTTGCCGAGTGCCGTACATAGCACTCGGCAAAGAACCTGACATGGGGACCCTCCCTGGTGGGTTCTTTGCCGAGTGTTCCAAGTGGCACTCGGCAAAGAAGTCACCTTTGCCGAGCGTCTGCCGGGCAGACACTCGGCAAAGACGCCGTCTCCGTCACCCCGTCGCCATAACGGCTGCTTTTCTTTGCCGAGTGCCCGAGAAAAAGTACTTGGCAAAGAAAGATTTGCCGATGCACTGTTTGTCGAGCCTTCTTTGCCGAGTGCGACACTCGGCAAAGACTTTGCCGAGTGTTTTTAAAGCTTTGCCGAGTGCTTCGGGCACTCGGCAAAGCACTCGTTTCCGGTAGTGGTGGTCTCGTCATAGCGCGTATGACGGTGGGGCGAGACTAATCCGGGTGAATCTTCACCCTAGGTGACAAATAGCGCCAACACACACATGTATATATACTAGTCGGTTGCTCGTACGTTACGACGGCTTACAATAATACCCATGTAAACTATCTACCAAAAAAATTCAAGATTTTTTATTGACTGTCTCCGTTCTCCATATAATATTTTATTGATTTGGCTAACTGATGTTATTGTTTACTCCATGCAATATGTCTTGGTACAACACGACCAATGAAGTGAGAGATTAGAAGAGAGTTCACAACGACTGACTAAACGAACAGTGATTATAAAATGACATAATTCTACCATACAGAGACCAAATAAGAGAAAGTTTGTGAGCTCAAGTTTCTAAAATAAGTCACATGAACTCAAACTTATAAAAAAGATAGATCAAAATACGGAGTGATTGCTAAAGTCAGGCATCAATAAAATCTAGATGCGCTCCATATAAATTATGCTACTTTGTAGCAATTACTAACTTTAAAACCAACAAATAACCTTTCATTTTACTGTTAGTGTGACAAATCATTGTTGCTCCATCCAATTCAGCAACCTCAAACACCATGGAGTCCATTACGCCAATGTGGTCTCAAAACGACCTAATGCTTGCAAGAGCCAAGAACGTCGTGCCGTGCTTGGGCTATAGCCTCGGCCCAAAGTACTGGTACGACCCGATACGATTATATTTTTTATTTTACAAAAAACGTATATACATATATACAATTTGTATTCAATATTAAAAGTATTTGAGCATAATGTTCTACTGGCTAAACAACTTCACTCAGTGTCTCCTGCCCTTCTTCCATCAGAGCATGGGTTCAAACCCTACCTCCTGCATTGTTTTTAACATTTTACGCCGATTTAATCAAATGGGCCGACGGGCTAACGAGCTGGCCTGACAAATGGGCCGACAGGCTAACGAGCTGGCCGACACAGTCAGCAGTCCGACATGATGTGCCTGGGCCAGAGTTGTGGCCCATGGGCGTCTGGCCCATGCCGGACCGCTGTTTGGCCATCTATAGGCATGCAACGATTAATTTGAAATAGCTATGAGGGGTTATTTATAAAAAGATGTCATGGGATGACCGTTGAAACTGGTGCTTTAAGTAATATATATATCATTCTGAACTCAATCCCTCTTTGCACGACCATAAATCTAACGCAACATATGCGAAACACAAGGTTGACTTATCCGTTATGGTTTGAGTTGATGATGAGTGATTATCAACATAGGTAGTACTTTGGTGTGAGTCGTGGACAACTAGAGTACAAGATTATGTGTATGTGCAATTATGTCTCTCAGCTTACGATGTGCAGGTGTGCATTACACAGACGGTGGTCGATGACGAAAGTGAATATCATGCGGGTTCGTGCCGATGGGCCAGGAGCGGCGAAGGACGGGCACTGGGCCTTGATCGAGGAGCTAAAGAAGTCAGGTGACTAGCCATATTGACTAACACTTGGGACATGCACCATCGTAGGGACGTGGCATAGCAGATCGTGTCATAGCACGGTTGAAGACTGACAGGATACATCGTCCAGGATGTGGGAACGCGTATGGAGTACACTACTGATGGGACATATGCCTGCAATCCTGCATAGAGTAAATATATATCTTAAATCTGGGGATTGTTTTATAGTTTCCTTAGGTAGCCAACCCAAATACACAATTTGGATACCAAAGTAATTGTTGCTTAGGATCTTATTATTAACAACAATGATAAAGTCTTTTAGTCCCAAGCAAATTAGGGTACGCTAGAGTTAAAACTCAACAAAGACCATAAGTCTAGATTTGGATAAATGGATAGTCGTTCTTTTGCACTCCTATTCAAGGTAAAGTTTTACATAATTAATAGATTGATACAATACTTGATATGTATTTATACCACTATATAATTCACTAGTTTAAACGTTGCAAAAATCACTCCACAAAATCACCCCCACACTTATAACCTCCAGTAAATTCACGAAAAAAATTATATCCAGGCTTAACACACTATCAAAATCAACGGTTCAAGTCGTTGGATAACCCCTCCCCCTACTCACCCAAATCCAATGGACAATATTATTTGGATCATCTCTGATCACTTATCTCTCCCCTCGCTTCCTCTGACCCCGCCACCCCTAGCCTCTCCTCCCTCTCCCCCTGTCCCTCCCCATCACTCGCGCCACCATCGCAGTAGTCAACGTTCCCCACGTGTCGCTGTTGTTGCCACGGTCGACCCCTCCTCTCATTGGATCGTAACGTTAGCCCTTGGCTATATGCTAGTGTTATATATATATAGTATTAGGAGCCCTGGGCTCTCTCTAATTAGAGAAAGCCCTGACCCTAACTCAATCGGTCGACCAGGTGCTTCAAACACACCACCTAGTCCATCCAATATAACATCATCTTTACGCTTTGTTGTATATAAGTTTACGTTTATTTTACTATAACGCCATCGTATAAAATGGATCACTCTATCAATCTTCCCGACAGCGGCTGTGTGCAAGAAAAAATAGGGTTTCGGTGGCGGCAGTTGTACCTCCACTCACGCCGCCGTCGCCTCCGAGCCCCACTCCCCGATCTAGACAACCACCCCGCCTAGATCCGAATCCACCTAGTGCAGCACGGCCGTGGCTACCGGATCTCACAACCTCCGCGGATGCTGCGCCGCCGCCATCCCCACTGAAGTCCGACCAGTGCCTCGTCGAGGTATTTAGAAGCTCATACGCCTACGTTGAGCTCCGTTCTGGCACCCAGGCCTGAGACGACCCCCCTGCAGGCGCTGGCGGGTGAGAGGGAGCTGCCGAGCAACGGGTCGCCGTCGGTGGTGGATGACGCCGGCGTCCAGGCCACGACCGTTCCGAACGGATTGGCACAACAAGATCCGCACGGCACAGGGCGTCCACGACCGCCGGATGCGGCTCTCCGTCGGGGTCGCGCGAGAGTTCTTCGCACTGCAGGACCGCCTCGGGTTCGACAAGGCCAGCAAGACCGTGAACTGGCTCCTCACCCAGTCCAAGCCGGCCATCGACCGCCTCAATAGAGCAAGACTGGATTCTGAAAGGCAGTTCACGGTCCCCAGTTCAATTCCCCCAGGCTCCCGAAAGGCAGGGCAACCCAAACGGCATCGGTCGCTGACAGAACGCGGCCGGAGCAGTTCGTCGCGCCGCGCGGCCTAGCAAAAGTTTTCGGACGGAGACGAGACTGGGTTCTGAACCCGACCCGCCACAGATAGCCAGGCCGCAGTGATCTCTAGTGGGGATCGAGCTGTGCCGGATGGATCGAGTGGGGCTCCAAGCGTTCTGCAAGCGGCACGGCCTCTCTGCTAGGGGCTCCAACGCCGATCTCATTGCCCGTCTTGACGCCACGCTCGGGGTAAGGACTCGATGCTCTCAACTCCCCTTCCTAAGGCAGTACCCTCGTCGCTCTTTATCTGAGCCCCAAGTGCTCAAGCCGGTTCTGTAGAGATGGGCGCAGTTGTCCCTTTGAGGCGTTCCAGGAGAAATTCACTGAGAGCTACCGAGACTGAAGAAGTACAAGTGGCTATTTTTGTTGACAGTAAGCACAAGTGCAAGAACTAGGAGAATGATAAGGGTGTTGCTCTCAGCTCTCAGGTTGGAGCTTCGTCCAGAGTTACAAGAAGATCAAGCTTGGCGGTGTGAGAGCACCTAGAGGGGGGTGAATAGGTGATCCTGTAAAACTTAAACTTAAAGCCACAAACTTGATTAAGTGTTAGAGCAATGAGGCCAAGTGGCTAGAGATGAGTTCTTGCAAAACACAATAACCACAAAGAGATCAACACAGAGAGGCACAGTGGTTTATCCCGTGGTTCGGCCAAGTCCAACACTTGCCTACTCCACGTTGTGGCGTCCCAACGGACGAGGGTTGCACTCAACCCCTTTCAAGCGGTCCAAAGACCCACTTGAATACCACGGTGTTTTGCTTTCGTTTCACTATATCCCGCTTGCGAGGAATCTTTACAACTTGGAGCCTCTCGCCCTTACAATTTGATTATAATAAAGAATCACGGAAGTAAGGATGGGATGAGCAACACACACAAGACACAAAATCAGAGCAACAATATGCACACAAGTCACAACTTGAGCTCTCAACACAACTCGAAGAGTTCTCTACTCAAATGGAGCTCTAGTTGCTATCACAAAGAATCGAATGCGCGGAAATGAAGTCTTGGTGCTTAGGAATGCTCAAGGGATGCTTGGTGTACTCCTCCATGCGCCTAGGGGTCCCTTTTGTAGCCCCAAGGCAGCTAGGAGCCGTTGAGAGCAATCCAGGAAGGCAATTCTTGCCTTCTGTCGACTGGCGCACCCAGACTGAGCAGAGTCTTGACTGCTCGAGCCAAGTCTTTTCCAATTGTATTTTCTCTGATTCTAGCACTTAGACAAATATGTTAGTACACAAAAACCAATGTACTAAGTCTAGAATCATACCTTTGTGTTGACTTTGCACTTCTTCCACCATTTGACATAGTTTCACACTTAAACCATTTGTGTTGGCACTTGATCACCAAAATACTTAGAAATGGCCCAAGGGCACATTTCCCTTTCAATCTCCCCCTTTTTGGTGATTTATGCCAACACAACAAAAAGCAACTAAAAGAAGTGCAACATCAATGCAAATGAGAACACAAATTTGTTTTGATTCAAATTTGGCATATTTGGATCATTCTTTGCCACCACTTGGTTTGTTTTTGCAAATCAAACTCAATTTCCTATCTCTAAGTCAAACACACTTGTTGAGGCATAGACAGAGGTATTTCAAGAGAAATTTATCAAGAATTCAAAAACTCCCCCTTTTTTCCCATAATCAACCATTATCCCAACAAGAGACCAACATTTGACAATAAGAGACAATAAGAGTATTTTGACAAACCAAAAGCTCTAATTCTATTATTTTCAAAATTATCAAGTGGTAGCTGATCCATTTCTTGCTTTGGCCTTATTTTCTCCCCCTTTGGCATCAAGCACCAAAACGGGATCAATCTTGGCCCCTAAACCCCATTGCCTCACCAAAATCTTCAAATAAGAGTAAAAAGGCAATAAGAATATGAGATGAACTTGGAGTGAGTTACCCTCTCATCGGAGTGCAGTGGAAGTCTTTCATGGTCCAAGTCCATCTTTCCCTTTCAATCCACTTTTGAGACTAAATCAAGCAAGCTCAAACACATGGTTAGTCTCAAAAGGGTCAAGTTGTAGCACATCTCCCCCTAAATATGTGCATCACTCACAAATGGACTTGTGAGGTCCGGGGAGTGCTTGTACAACTTGAGCACCATAAATAAACAACAATATGCATAAGGGAACATGATCAAGGCATAATACACATGTATGCTACACATCAATCCAAGTTCCACGAATCTAAGACATTTAGCTCACTACGCAGCCTGTAAAAGGTCTTCTCATCTAAAGGCTTGGTAAAGATATCGGCTAGCTGGTTCTCGGTGCTAACATAAAACACTTCGATATCTCCCTTTTGCTGGTGGTCTCTCAAAAAGTGATGCCGGATGTCTATGTGCTTTGTGCGGCTGTGCTCAACAGGATTGTCTGCCATGCGGATAGCACTCTCATTGTCACATAGGAGTGGGACTTTGCTCAGATTGTAGCCAAAGTCCCGGAGGGTTTGCCTCATCCAAAGTAGTTGCGCGCAACACTGTCCTGCGGCAACGTACTTGGCCTGAGCGGTGGATAGGGCAACTGAGGTTTGTTTCTTAGAACTCCACGACACCAGGGACCTTCCTAGGAATTGGCACATCCTTGATGTACTCTTCCTATCGACCTTACATCCAGCATAATCGGAGTCTGAATATCCAATTAAGTCAAAGGTAGACCCCTTTGGATACCAGATCCCGAAGCAAGGCGTAGCGACTAAATATCTAAGAATTCGCTTCACAGCCACTAAGTGACACTCCCTTGGATCGGATTGAAATCTAGCACACATGCATACGCTAAGCATAATATCTGGTCTACTAGCACATAAATAAAGTAAAGACCCTATCATATACCAGTATGCTTTTTGATCAACGGACTTACCTCCTTTGTTGAGGTCGACATGTCCGTCGGTTCCCATTGGAGTCTTTGCGGGCTTGGCATCCTTCATCCCAAACCGCTTGAGCAAGTCTTGCGTGTACTTTGTTTGAGAGATGAAGGTGCCGTCCTTGAGTTGCTTCACTTGGAACCCAAGGAAGTAGTTCAACTCCCCCATCATTGACATCTCGAATTTCTACGTCATCACCCTGCTAAACTCTTCACAAGACTTTTGGTTAGTAGAACCAAATATTATGTCATCGACATAAATTTGGCACACAAATAAGTCACCATCACATGTCTTAGTGAAAAGAGTTGGATCGGCTTTCCCAACCTTGAAAGCATTAGCAATTAAAAAGTCTCTAAGGCATTCATACCATGCTCTTGGGGCTTACTTAAGTCCATAGAGCGCCTTAGAGAGCTTACACACATGGTCGGGGTACCGTTCATCCTCAAAGCCAGGGGGTTGCTCCACGTACACCTCCTCCTTGATTGGCCCATTGAGGAAAGCGCTCTTCACATCCATTTGGTACAACCTGAAAGCATGGTGAGCGGCATAGGCTAACAAAATACGAATCGACTCTAGCCTAGCCACAGGAGCAAAAGTCTCCTCAAAGTCCAAACCTGCGACTTGGGCATAACCTTTTGCCACAAGTCGATCCTTGTTCCTTGTCACCACCCCGTGCTCGTCCTGTTTGTTGCGGAACACCCACTTGGTTCCCACAACATTTTGCTTGGGACGCGGCACCAGTGTCCAAACTTCATTTCGCTTGAAGTTGTTAAGCTCTTCCTGCATGGCCAACACCCAGTCCGGATCTAGCAAGGCCTCTTCTACCCTGAAAGGCTCTGAAAGGGAATTAGGCTTAGACCAAGTTCCTAAATAATTTTGGTGGTTGAATTGCCCAACACAAACATTGGACTAACTAGTTTACTCTAGTGCATAAGTTATACAGGTACAAAAGGTTCACAATCAGCCAATAAAAAGACCAAGTGTTGGATTCAACAAAGGAGCAGCAAGGCAACCGAGGGCTCCTCTGGCCGGAGGCACCGGACTGTCCGGTGTGCACCGGACTGTCCGGTGCGGCCAGAGGACTTAGACTTCAAACTCTTCACCCTCGGGATTTCTCGGAAGCCGGCGCGCTATAATTCACCGGACTGTCCGGTGTGCACCGGACATGTCCGGTGCTCCAAGGAAACGCGGCCTCCGGAACTCGCCAGCCTCGGGTTTGCTCGGCAGCCGCTCCGCTAAAATTCACCGGACTGTCCGGTGTGCACCGGACTGTCCGGTGTACCAGCGGAGCAACGGCTCTCTGCGGCGCCAACGGCTCCCTGCAGTGCATTAAATGCGCGCGCAGCGCGCGCAGACGTCAGGACGGCCCATACTGGTGCACCGGACATCAAACAGTGCATGTCCGGTGTGCACCGGACACCCAGGAGGGCCCACAAGTCAGAAGCTCCAACGGTCAGAATCCAACGGCAACTATGACGTGGCAGGGGCACCGGACTGTCCGGTGTGCACCGGACTGTCCGGTGCGCCATCGAACAGAGGACTCCAGCCAACGGTCACTTGTGGTGGTTGGGGCTATAAATACCCCAACCACCCCACATTCATGGCAATCCAAGTTTTCCAACTCTCAACCACTTACAAGAGCTAGGCATTCAATTCTAGACACAAACAAAAGAGATCAAATCCTCTCCAATTCCACTCAAGCCCTTAGTGACTAGCGAGAGAGATTTGCCGTGTTCTTTTGAGCTCTTGCGCTTGGATCGCTTTCTTTCTTTCTCACTTATTCTTGTGATCATCACTCAATTGTAACCAAGGCGAGAGGCACCAATTGTGTGGTGGCCCTTGCGGGGAAGTTTTGTTCCCGGTTGATTGAGAAGAAGAGAAAGCTCACTCGATCCGTGGGATCGTTTGAGAGAGGGAAGGGTTGAAAGAGACCCGGCCTTTGTGGCCTCCTCAACGGGGAGTAGGTTTGCGAGAACCGAACCTCGGTAAAACAAATCTTTGTGTCACACTCTTATTTGCTTACGATTTGTTTTGCGCCCTCTCTCGCGGACTCGTTCCTTTATTACTAACGCTAACCCGGCTTGTAGTTGTGATTATTTTTGTAAATTTCAGTTTCGCCCTATTCACCCCCCCTCTAGGCGACTATCAATTGGTATCAGAGCCCGGTGCTTCATTAGAGCCTAACCGCTCGAAGTGATGTCGGGAGATCACACCAAGAGGGAGATGGAGACCGGCGACGACAAGCCCACTACAAGCCAAGGGAGCACTTCATCTTCATCGGAAGAGTCCCGCACCAAGAGAAGAGAGAAGAAGAAGAAATCCTCCAAGCGGAAGGAGAAAAGATCTTCCTCTTCTCACCATAAGGAGAAGAAGGAAAAATCTTCTCACAAGCCGCATCGGAGTGGGGACAAGCACAAAAGAATGAGGAAGGTGGTCTTCTACGAGACCGACACTTCATCGACCTCCACCTCCGGCTCCGACGCGGCGTCCGTCACTTCTAAACGCCAAGAGCGTAAGAAGTATAGTAAGATCCCCCTACGCTACCCTCGCGTTCCTAAACATACACCTTTACTTTCCGTCCCATTAGGCAAACCACCAACTTTTAATGGTGAAGATTATGCTATGTGGAGTAATTTGATGCGATTTCATCTAACCTCTCTCCACAAAAGATTATGGGATGTTGTTGAGTTTGGTGTACAGGTACCATCCGTAGGGGATGAGGATTATGACACGGACGAAGTAGCCCAAATCGAGCACTTCAACTCCCAAGCCACAACCATCCTCCTTGCCTCCCTAAGCAAGGAGGAATACAACAAAGTACAAGGGTTGAAGAACGCCAAGGAGATTTGGGACCTACTCAAGACAGCGCACGAGGGTGATGAACTCACCAAGATCACCAAGCGGGAAACGATCGAGGGGGAGCTCGGTCGCTTCCGTCTTCGCCAAGGGGAGGAGCCACAAGACATGTACAACCGGCTCAAGACCTTGGTGAACCAAGTGCGCAACCTCGGGAGCGCAAAATGGGATGACCACGAGGTGGTTAAGGTTATTCTAAGAGCCCTTATTTTCCTTAACCCTACTCAAGTACAATTAATTCGTGGCAATCCTAGATATACACAAATGACCCCCGAGGAAGTCATCGGGAATTTTGTTAGTTTTGAATGTATGATTAAGGGCTCCAAGAAGATCAACGAGCTTGATGAGCCCTCCACATCCGAGGCGCAACCGGTGGCCTTCAAGGCAACGGAGGAGAAGAAGGATGAGTCTACACCAAGTAGACAACCAATTGACGCCTCCAAGCTCGACAACGAGGAGATGGCCCTAATCATCAAAAGCTTCCGGCAAATCCTCAAGCAACGGAAGGGGAAGGATTACAAATCCCGTTCCAAGAAGGTTTGCTACAAGTGTGGTAAGCCCGGTCACTTTATTGCTAAATGTCCATTATCGAGTGATAGTGACAGGGACAACGACAAGAAGGGCAAGAGGAAGGAGAAGAAGAAGTACTACAAGAAGAAGGGCGGCGATGCCCATGTTTGTCGAGAGTGGGACTCCGACGAAAGCTCAAGCGACTCCTCCGACGACGAGGACGCCGCCAACATCGCCGTCACCAAGGGCCTCCTCTTCCCCAACGTCGGCCACAAGTGCCTCATGGCCAAGGACGGCAAAAAGAAGGTAAAATCAAAGTCCTCCACCAAATATGAAACATCTAGTGATGAGGATAATGATAAAAATGAAGAGGATAATTTGCGTATTCTTTTTGCCAACCTTAACATGGAACAAAAAGAAAAATTAAATGAATTGATCAGTGCCATCCATGAAAAGGATGATCTCTTGGACTCCCAAGAGAACTTCCTAATCAAGGAAAACAAAAAACATGTTAAGGTTAAAAATGCTTATGCTCTAGAAAGAGAAAAATGTGAAAAATTGTCTAGTGAGCTAAGTATTTGCCATGAGACTTTAGACAACCTTAGAAAAGAAAATGCAAATTTGTTAGCTAAGGTTGATTCTCATGTTTGCATTGATCCTAGAAATGATAACGTTGATTTGCTTGCTAGGATTAATGAGTTAAATGTTTCCATTGCTAGCCTTAGAAATGAAAATGAGAAATTAATTGCTAAGGCTAAGGATTTTGATATGTTGCATGCTAAGGTTGTTGAACTTAAAACTTGCAAACCCTCTACATCGAATATTGAGCATATTTCCATTTGCACTAGATGTAGAGATATTAATGTTGATGCTATCCATGATCACCTAGCTTTAATTAAGAAACAAAATGATCACATAGCACAACTTAATGCTAAGATTAGAGAGCATGACTTAGAAAATGAAAAATTTAAACTTGCTAGAAGCATGCTCTATAATGGGAGACGCCCGGGCATTAAGGACGGCATTGGCTTCCAAAGGGGAGACAATGTCAAAATTAATGCCCCTCCTAAGAACTTGTCTAACTTTGTTAAGGGCAAGGCTCCCATGCCTCAGGATAACGAGGGTTACATTTTGTACCCTGCCGGGTATCCTGAGAGTAAAATTAAGAAAATTCATTCTAGGAAGTCTCACTCTGGCCCTAATTATGCTTTTATGTATAAGGGTGAGACATCTAGATCTAGGCAACCAACCCATGCCAAGTTGCCTAGAAAGAAAACTACTAATGCATCAAATGATCATGCCATTTCATTTAAAACTTTTGATGCATCTTATGTTTTGACTAGCAAATCTGGCAAGGTAGTTGCCAAAATTGTTGGGGGCAAACACAAGGGCTCCAAGACTTGTGTTTGGGTACCCAAAGTTCTTGTATCTAATGCCAAAGGACCCAAAACCGTTTGGGTACCTAAAACAAAGAACTAAACTTGTTTTGTAGGTTTATGCATCCGGGGGCTCAAGTTGGATACTCGACAGCGGGTGCACAAACCACATGACAGGGGAGAAAAGGATGTTCTCCTCATATGAGAAAAACCAAGATCCCCAACGAGCTATCACATTCGGGGATGGAAATCAAGGTTTGGTCAAAGGTTTGGGTAAAATTGCTATATCTCCTGACCATTCCATTTCTAATGTTTTTCTTGTAGATTCCTTAGATTACAATTTGCTTTCCGTATCCCAATTATGTCAAATGGGCTACAACTGTCTTTTTACTGATATTGGTGTTACTGTCTTTAGAAGGAGTGATGATTCAATAGCATTTAAGGGTGTGTTAGAGGGTCAGCTATACTTGGTAGATTTTGAAAGAGCTGAACTCGACACATGCTTAATTGCTAAGACTAACTTGGGTTGGCTCTGGCACCGCCGACTAGCCCATGTTGGAATGAAGAATCTTCACAAGCTTCTAAAGGGAGAACACATTTTGGGACTAACCGATGTACATTTTGAGAAAGACAGGATTTGTAGTGCATGCCAAGCCGGGAAGCAAGTTGGTGTCCATCATCCACACAAAAACATCATGACTACCGACAGGCCACTGGAGCTCCTTCACATGGATTTGTTCGGCCCGATCGCTTACATAAGCATCGGCGGTAGTAAGTATTGTCTTGTAATTGTGGATGACTATTCTCGCTTCACTTGGGTATTCTTTTTGCAGGAAAAATCACAAACCCAAGAGACCTTAAAAGGATTCTTAAGACGGGCTCAAAATGAGTTCGGCTTAAGGATCAAGAAAATTAGAAGCGACAATGGGACGGAGTTCAAGAACTCTCAAATAGAAGGCTTTCTTGAGGAGGAGGGCATCAAGCATGAGTTCTCTTCTCCCTACACTCCACAACAAAATGGTATAGTGGAGAGGAAGAATCGAACTCTATTGGACATGGGAAGAACCATGCTTGATGAGTACAAGACACCGGATCGGTTTTGGGCCGAGGCGGTCAACACCGCCTGCTACGCCATCAACCGGTTATATCTTCATCGAATCCTCAAGAAGACATCTTATGAACTCCTAACCGGTAAAAAGCCCAATATTTCATATTTTAGAGTTTTTGGTAGCAAATGTTTTATACTTGTTAAAAGAGGTAGAAAATCTAAATTTGCTCCTAAAACTGTAGAAGGCTTTTTACTAGGATATGACTCAAACACAAGGGCATATAGAGTCTTTAACAAGTCCTCAGGACTTGTTGAAGTTTCTTGTGACGTTGTGTTTGATGAAACTAACGGCTCTCAAGTAGAGCAAGTTGATCTTGATGATGTAGGTGAAGAACAGGCTCCATGCATAGCGCTTAGGAACATGTCCATCGGGGATGTGTGTCCTAAGGAATCCGAAGAGCCTCCAAATGCACAAGATCAACCATCCTCCTCCACACAAGTATCTCCACCAACTCAAGTTGAGGATGAGGCTCAAGATGTTGAACAAGAAGATGAGCCACCTCAAAAAAGACGGCAACGATCAAGGGGGAGATTCAAATAATGAAGACAAGGAGGATGAACAACCAAGGCCGCCACACCCAAGAGTCCACCAAGCAATTCAACGAGATCACCCCGTCGACACCATCCTCGGCGACATTCATAAGGGGGTAACTACTCGATCTCGTGTTGCTCATTTTTGTGAACATTACTCGTTTGTTTCCTCTATTGAGCCAACCAGGGTAGAGGAGGCACTTCAAGATTCGGATTGGGTGATGGCGATGCAAGAGGAGCTCAACAATTTCACGAGGAACGAGGTATGGCACTTAGTTCCACGTCCTAACCAAAATGTTGTAGGAACCAAGTGGGTCTTCCGCAACAAGCAAGACGAGCATGGTGTGGTGACTAGGAACAAAGCTCGACTCGTGGCCAAGGGGTATTCACAAGTCGAAGGTTTGGATTTTGGTGAAACCTATGCACCCGTAGCTAGGCTTGAGTCAATTCGTATATTATTAGCCTATGCTACTTACCATGGCTTCAAGCTCTACCAAATGGACGTGAAGAGTGCATTCCTCAATGGACCAATCAAGGAGGAGGTCTATGTTGAGCAACCTCCCGGCTTTGAAGACAGTGAGTATCCTAACCATGTTTATAGACTCTCTAAGGCGCTTTATGGGCTCAAGCAAGCCCCAAGAGCATGGTATGAATGCCTTAGAGATTTCCTTATTGCGAATGGCTTCAAAGTCGGCAAAGCCGATCCTACTTTATTCACTAAGACTCTTGATAATGATTTGTTTGTATGCCAAATTTATGTTGATGATATCATATTTGGGTCTACTAACAAATCTACATGTGAAGAATTTAGTAGGATCATGACACAGAAATTCGAGATGTCTATGATGGGGGAGTTGAAGTATTTTCTAGGATTCCAAGTCAAGCAACTCCATGAAGGCACCTTCATTAGCCAAACGAAGTATACTCAAGACATTATAAGCAAGTTTGGAATGAAGGATGCCAAACCCATCAAGACACCCATGGGAACAAATGGGCATCTCGACCTCGACACGGGAGGTAAGTCCGTGGATCAAAAGGTATACCGGTCAATGATTGGTTCATTGCTTTATTTATGTGCATCTCGACCGGACATTATGCTTTCCGTATGCATGTGTGCAAGATTCCAAGCCGACCCTAAGGAATCACACCTTACGGCCGTAAAACGAATCTTGAGATATTTGGCTTTTACTCCTAAGTTTGGGCTTTGGTACCCTCGGGGATCCACATTTGATTTAATTGGTTATTCGGATGCCGATTGGGCGGGGTGTAGGATTAATAGAAAGAGCACATCGGGGACTTGCCAGTTCTTGGGAAGATCCTTGGTGTCTTGGGCTTCAAAGAAGCAAAATTCGGTCGCTCTTTCTACCGCCGAAGCCGAGTATATTGCCGCAGGCCATTGTTGCGCGCAATTGCTTTGGATGAGGCAAACCCTGCGGGACTACGGTTACAAATTAACCAAAGTCCCTTTGCTATGTGACAATGAGAGTGCAATCAAAATGGCCGACAATCCCGTCGAGCACAGCCGCACTAAGCACATAGCCATTCGGTATCATTTTCTTCGGGATCACCAACAAAAGGGGGATATCGAGATTTCTTATATTAATACTAAAGATCAATTAGCCGATATCTTTACCAAACCACTTGATGAACAATCTTTTACCCGACTTAGGCATGAGCTTAATATTCTTGATTCTAGGAATTTCTTTTGCTAAGTCTTGCACGCATAGCACATGAATATACCTTTGATCATGTCTCTTTTATATATGCTATGACTAATATGTTTTCAAGTATATTTCAACCAAGTCATAGGTGTATTGAAAGGGAATTGGAGTCTTCGGCGAAGACAAAGGCTTCCACTCCGTTCTACTACTCATCCTTCGCCGTCGCTCCGCATCATCTCTCCAACTTTGGTATAATCTTCACTCATTCATTTCATGACCAAAGGGGGAGAATGTACTTCATTGGGCTCTAAGGATTCCGTTTTTGGCGATTCATGCCAAAGGGGGAGAAAATATGAGCCCAAAGCAAAAGGACCGCACCACCACCTAAATTTCATAAATTTGATAATTTTATTGGTAAATATCAAAATTGGTATCTCTTTGTGTTCTAAGAGGGGAGTAACGAGTATTTTCAAAATTGATGTCTTAAAACCCTCTTGAACACTAAGAGGAGACCTTATTTGAGGGGGAGTTTTGCTTAGTCAAAGGAAAAGCATTGGAAATAAGGGGAGAAAATTCCATATCTTGAAAATGCTTTGCAAAATCTTTCTCATTTACCTTTGACTATCTTGCAAAAATACTTTGAAAAGAATTTACAAAAGAATTTGCAAAAACAAAACTCATGGTGCAAATATGGTCCAATATGTCAAAAATAAAGAAAACCATCCATGCGCATCATATAAGTTTATATTGGCTCAATTCCAAGCAACCTTTGCACTTACATTATGTAAACTAGTTCAATTATGCACTTCTATATTTGCTTTGGTTTGTGTTGGCATCAATCACCAAAAAGGGGGAGATTGAAAGGGAATTAGGCTTAGACCAAGTTCCTAAATAATTTTGGTGGTTGAATTGCCCAACACAAACATTGGACTAACTAGTTTACTCTAGTGCATAAGTTATACAGGTACAAAAGGTTCACAATCAGCCAATAAAAAGACCAAGTGTTGGATTCAACAAAGGAGCAGCAAGGCAACCGAGGGCTCCTCTGGCCGGAGGCACCGGACTGTCCGGTGTGCACCGGACTGTCCGGTGCGGCCAGAGGACTTAGACTTCAAACTCTTCACCCTCGGGATTTCTCGGAAGCCGGCGCGCTATAATTCACCGGACTGTCCGGTGTGCACCGGACATGTCCGGTGCTCCAAGGAAACGCGGCCTCCGGAACTCGCCAGCCTCGGGTTTGCTCGGCAGCCGCTCCGCTAAAATTCACCGGACTGTCCGGTGTGCACCGGACTGTCCGGTGTACCAGCGGAGCAACGGCTCTCTGCGGCGCCAACGGCTCCCTGCAGTGCATTAAATGCGCGCGCAGCGCGCGCAGACGTCAGGACGGCCCATACTGGTGCACCGGACATCAAACAGTGCATGTCCGGTGTGCACCGGACACCCAGGAGGGCCCACAAGTCAGAAGCTCCAACGGTCAGAATCCAACGGCAACTATGACGTGGCAGGGGCACCGGACTGTCCGGTGTGCACCGGACTGTCCGGTGCGCCATCGAACAGAGGACTCCAGCCAACGGTCACTTGTGGTGGTTGGGGCTATAAATACCCCAACCACCCCACATTCATGGCAATCCAAGTTTTCCAACTCTCAACCACTTACAAGAGCTAGGCATTCAATTCTAGACACAAACAAAAGAGATCAAATCCTCTCCAATTCCACTCAAGCCCTTAGTGACTAGCGAGAGAGATTTGCCGTGTTCTTTTGAGCTCTTGCGCTTGGATCGCTTTCTTTCTTTCTCACTTATTCTTGTGATCATCACTCAATTGTAACCAAGGCGAGAGGCACCAATTGTGTGGTGGCCCTTGCGGGGAAGTTTTGTTCCCGGTTGATTGAGAAGAAGAGAAAGCTCACTCGATCCGTGGGATCGTTTGAGAGAGGGAAGGGTTGAAAGAGACCCGGCCTTTGTGGCCTCCTCAACGGGGAGTAGGTTTGCGAGAACCGAACCTCGGTAAAACAAATCTTTGTGTCACACTCTTATTTGCTTACGATTTGTTTTGCGCCCTCTCTCGCGGACTCGTTCCTTTATTACTAACGCTAACCCGGCTTGTAGTTGTGATTATTTTTGTAAATTTCAGTTTCGCCCTATTCACCCCCCCTCTAGGCGACTATCAGGCTCAATAGAAGAGACAAAAGAGTAATGCTCACAAAAATTAGCTAATCTAGAGCGAGTGGTTAATCCCTTGCTAATGTCACCCAAAATCTGGTCGACAGGATGGTTCCTTTGAATCATTGCTCGAACTTGAGTTAGAGGGGCCTGTGGTGCTTCTTCCTCTTCAATTTGGACATCCTATGCTCCCCCTTGATCACACGTCTCCTCTTGAGGTACCTGTTCATCATCTTGAGTTGGGAGGTGCACAGTCATCGAGGAAGAAGGTTGATCTTGCTCCTTGTGTTCCTGTGGTCGCACATCTCCAATCGCCGTGGTGCGAATTGCGTCCGTTGGAACATCATCCTCATCTACATCATCAAGATCAACTTGCTCTCTTGGAGAGCCATTAGTTTCATCAAATACAACGTCGCTAGAGACTTCAACCAAACCCGATGATTTGTTGAAGACTCTATACGCCTTTGTATTTGAGTCATAACCTAACAAAAACCCTTCTACAGCTTTGGGAGCAAATTTTGAATTTCTACCTTTCTTCACCAGAATGTAGCATTTACTCCCAAAAACTCGAAAATACGAAACGTTGGGTTTGTTACCGGTTAGAAGCTCGTATGACGTCTTCTTGAGGAGGCGATGAAGGTAGACTCGGTTTATGGCATGGCAAGCCGTGTTCACAGCTTCCGACCAAAACCGCTCGGGCGTCTTGAATTCTCCAAGCATCGTCCTCGCCATGTCTATGAGCGTCCTGTTCTTCCTCTCTACCACACCATTTTGCTGTGGTGTGTAGTGAGCGGAGAACTCGTGCTTGATTCCTTCCTCCTCAAGGTACTCCTCCACTTGCATGTTCTTGAACTCGGACCCGTTGTCGCTCCTTATCTTCTTCACCTTGAGCTCAAACTCATTTTGAGCTCTCCTTAGGAAGCGCTTGAGGGTCCCTTGGGTTTCAGATTTATCCTGCAAAAAGAATACCCAAGTGAAGCGGGAAAAATCATCAACAATTACTAAACCATACTTACTTCCCCCGATGCTAAGGTAGGCGACGGGTCCGAAGAGGTCCATATGCAGCAGCTCCAGGGGTCTTGATGTGGTCATCACATTCTTGCTGTGATGCGCACTTCCCACTTGTTTACCTGCTTGACAAGCTGCACAAGGTCTATCTTTTTCGAAATACACATTTGTTAGACCTAACACATGTTCTCCCTTTAGAAGTTTGTGAAGGTTCTTCATCCCCACATGTGCTAGACGGCGATGCCACAGCCAGCCCATGCTAGTCTTAGCAATTAAGCATGCATCTAGACCGGCCTCCTCCTTTGCAAAATCAACTAAATAGAGTTTGCCGTCTAGTATACCCTTAAAAGCTAATGAACCATCACTCCTTCTAAAGATAGACGCATCTACATTTGTGAATAAGCAATTGTATCCCATATTACATAATTGACTAACTGATAGAAGATTATAACCTAGCGACTCTACTAAAAATACATTGGAGATAGAGTGCTCATTTGAGATGGCTATCTTGCCTAAGCCTTTAACCTTGCCTTGATTCCCGTCACCAAATATGATTGATTCTTGGGAATCTTTATTCTTGACGTAGGAGGTGAACATCTTCTTCTCCCTCGTCATGTGGTTTGTGCATCCGCTGTCGATAATCTCGCTTGATCCCCCGGATGCATAAACCTGCAAGGCAAATTAGGCTTGGGTCTTAGGTACCCAACTCTTGTTGGGTCCTACAAGGTTAGTTATAATAGCCTTAGGGACCCAAATGCAAGTCTTATCTCCCTTGCATTTTGCCCCTAATTTCCTAGCAATCACTTTCTTATCCTTTCTACAAATTGCAAAGGAAGCATTGCAAGCATGGTAAATTATAGGGTGTTCATTACTTACATTCCTAGGAACATGAACAACATTTCTTCTAGGCATATGATGAATAACATTTTTCTTAGCCAAATTTCTACCATGCATAATAGAAGAACTTGAAGCAATCATGGTATGTGAATCAAAAGCAATATAACTTCTATCATAATGAACATTCCTAGAATATCTCCTATCATGATACATGAAAGCATAGTTCTTTTTAGCACTATTAGTCATTGGAGCCTTCCCTTTCTCCTTGGCGGAGATGGGAGCCTTATGACTTGTTAAGTTCTTGGCTTCCTTCTTAAAGCCAAGCCCATCCTTAATTGAGGGATGTCTACCAATAGTGTAGGCATCCCTTGCAAATTTTAATTTATCAAATTCATTTTTGCTAGTCTTAAGTTGAGCATTAAGACTAGCCACTTCATCATTTAATTTAGAAATGGAAACTAGGTGTTCACTACAAGCATCAACATTAAAATCTTTACACCTATTGCAAATCACAACATGTTCTACACAAGAGGTTGATTTATTAGCTATTTCTAACTTAGTACTCAAGTCATCATTGATACTTTTTAATCTAGAGATAGATTCATGGCATGTAGACAATTCACATGAAAGCATTTCATTTCTTTTAACTTCTAAAGCAAGAGAATTTTGCGCACTAACAAATTTATCATGCTCTTCATACAAAAGATCTTCTTGTTTTTCTAAAAGTCTATTCTTCTCATTCAAGGCATCAATCAATTCATTGATCTTATCAATTTTGGTTCTATCTAATCCTTTGAATAAACATGCATAGTCTATTTCGTCATCACTAGATTCATCATCACTTGAAGAAGCGTAAGTACTAGTATTGCGAGTGCTTACCTTCTTCTATTTTGCTGAGACAGGTGTGATGCTCGTTGGGGAAGAGGGATGATTTGTTGAAGGCGGTGGCGGCGAGTCCTTCGTCGTCGGACGAAGAACAATCCGAGTCCCACTCTTTGCCAAGGTGTGCCTCGCCTTTAGCCTTCTTGTAAGTCTTCTTCTTTTCCCTCTTCTTTTCTTGATCCTGGTCACTATCATTATCGGGACAATTAGCAATAAAGTGACCAACCTTACCGCACTTGAAGCAGGAGCGCTTTCCCTTCGTCTTGTTCTTTTTGGGATGCTCCTTGCGACCCTTTAGCGCCGTCTTGAAGCGCTTGATGATGAGGGCCATTTCTTCCTCATTGAGCCTGGCCACCTCAATTTGCGCCACCTTGCTAGGTAGCGCCTCCTTGCTACTTGTTGCCTTGAGAGCAATGGCTTGAGGCTCATGGATTGGGCCATTTTGCGCCTCATCAACATATCTCGCCTCCTTGATCATCATTCGCCCGCTCACAAACTTCCCAAGTATTTCTTCAGGCGTCATCTTGGTGTACCTAGGATTCTCACGAATAGAGTTAACATGATGAGGATCAAGGACGGTGAAGGACCTTAGCATAAGTCGGACGATGTCGTGGTCCGTCCATCGCGTGCTTCCATAGCTCCTTATTTTGTTGACAAGGGTCTTGAGCCTATTGTACGTTTGGGTTGGCTCCTCCCCCCTGATCATTACGAACCTCCCTAGTTCGCCCTCTACCAACTCCATCTTGGTGAGCATGGTGACATCATTTCCCTCATGAGAGATCCTGAGGGTGTCCCAAATCTGCTTGGCGTTATCCAACCCGCTCACCTTATGGTATTCTTCATTGCACAATGACGCTAAAAGAACAGTAGTAGCTTGTGCATTTTTGTGAATTTGTTCATTGATGAACATGGGACTATCAGTACTATCAAATTGCATTCCATTTTCTACTATCTCCCATATACTTGGATGGAGAGAGAACAAGTGGCTATGCATTTTGTGACTCCAAAATCCGTAGTCCTCTCCATCAAAGTGAGGAGGTTTACCAAGGGGAATAGAAAGCAAATGAGCATTGGAACTTTGCGGAATACGAGAATAATCAAAGGAAAAGTTCGAGTTAACCATCTTTTTTTTCTCGTAGTCGTTGTCATCCTTTTGGGAAGAAGAAGACTCGTCGCTGTCGTCGTAGTAGACGATCTTCTTGATACGCCTCTTCTTCTTCCCATCCTTCTTCTTATGACTTGAGCCCGAGTCAGTGGGCTTGTCGTCTCTTGGCTCATTGATGAAGGACTCCTTCTCCTTGTCGTTGATCACCATCCCCTTTCTTTTAGGATCCATCCCTTTGGGCGATTAGTCCCTTTCTTGAAGAGAACGGTTCTGATACCAATTGAGAGCACCTAGAGGGGGGGTGAATAGGTGATCCTGTAAAAACTTAAACTTAAAGCCACAAACTTGATTAAGTGTTAGAGCAATGAGGCCAAGTGGCTAGAGATGAGTTCTTGCAAAACACAATAACCACAAAGAGATCAACACAGAGAGGCACAGTGGTTTATCTCGTGGTTCGGCCAAGTCCAACACTTGCCTACTCCACGTTGTGGCATCCCAACGGACGAGGGTTGCACTCAACCCCTTTCAAGCGGTCCAAAGACCCACTTGAATACCACGGTGTTTTGCTTTCGTTTCACTATATCCCGCTTGCGAGGAATCTCCACAACTTGGAGCCTCTCGCCCTTACAATTTGATTATCACAAAGAATCACGGAAGTGAGGATGGGATGAGCAACACACACAAGGCACAAAATTAGAGCAACAATACGCACACAAGTCACAACTTGAGCTCTCAACACAACTCAAAGAGTTCTCTACTCAAATGGAGCTCTAGTTACTATCATAAAGAATCGAATGCGTGGAAATGAAGTCTTGGTGCTTAGGAATGCTCAAGGGATGCTTGGTGTACTCCTCCATGCGCCTAGGGGTCCCTTTTATAGCCCCAAGGTAGCTAGGAGCCGTTGAGAGCAATCCAGGAAGGCAATTCTTGCCTTCTGTTGACTGGCGCACCGGACAGTCCGGTGCACCACCGGACACTGTCCGGTGCGGATTTCTTTCCTATTCTCGCGTAGCCGACCGTTGAGGATTTGGAGCCGTTAGCGCACCGGACACTGTCCGGTGCTCCTATCCGACCGTTGGCTCGGCCACGTGTCACACGCGGATTGCGCGGCCGACCGTTGGCTCACCGAATAGTCCAGTGCCTCACCGGACAGTCCGGTGAATTATAGCCGTACGCTGTTGACTTGGTTCCTGAGAGCAGCGACTTCTCCGTAGACGACTCACCGGATAGTCCGGTGATTTATAGCCGTATGCCGCCGTTTAGACCCGAGAGCAGCCAGTTGACCAGACGCCAGCCTGGCACACCGGACACTGTCTGGTGCACCACCAGACACTGTCCGGTGCACCACCAGACAGTCCGGTGCACCCAGACTGAGCAGAGTCTTGGCTGCTCGAGCCAAGTCTTTTCCAATTGTATTTTCTCTGATTCTAGCACTTAGACAAATATGTTAGTACACAAAAACCAATGTACTAAGTCTAGAATCATACCTTTGTGTTGACTTTGCACTTCTTCCACCATTTGACATAGTTTCACACTTAAACCATTTGTGTTGGCACTTGATCACCAAAATACTTAGAAATGGCCCAAAGGCACATTTCCCTTTCACGGTGGCTGCTGCTGTGTTGCCTCCTCTTGTTGGACCGAAGAGAGGGAGGGAAGAAGAAGCTGGCGTGCAGACTTCTACTTAGGTGGAAGTACCGGCTAGGATGACAAGATCTCGCTCAATAGATATATCTGGTGTCCTGCTTTGGGGGTAAGGAACATGTCCTGGTTTTTTTGTTTAGTTACTCAACCATTGCTATACACCTAAACGTGTACTGATTACTGTGTTCTTGGATGGCTATATATAATATAATAGGCAACCTTTCTTTGGTAGCGCTGTTGTTTTCTTGGTTGCATCTTTGCCTTATTCTTTAATGCTAAATCACGTGGCATCCATTTGCGTTTTCCTTTGGCCTGTGCTATCACTTTGGAACTGTAATTAACCAGTGCTTACTGCTTTGATCGCACTTAATGAAACTAAGCATTGAAAGTCTGGTTAAAAAGAATTGATATTGTTAAATATTGTTATGAGAAGGTCTACAACAACGCTTAACTGCTGGAATTTCTTTTGGCTTCTTATTTAAGGTCTATTTGCAAACAGGTCATGTAAATAACTGTAGATGGGACAAAAGTCTGAACTATTCTAAATGTGTCGCGTATTGCTTTCAGGTTCTCTTTCCAGATCACAATTTAATTATTTAATTTTTTGTTTATTTTTTTTATCATTTGAAGATTCTAGGAGTTGAGAAGACCGCTTCTCAACAAGAAATAAAGAAGGCGTATCACAAATTCACTACTACAGATCATGTTATATAAGACAGTTAATTTTTAGTTATTAAGACGCTTATAAAGTGTCCAAATTTGATGGAGTCGTAAAAGATGTCCCACATTTAAGATGGTTATAAACCGTCTTAAAAGATATTTTATAAGACGGTTTTAAATTTATAACCGTCTAAAAAGGTGTATGTTTAAGTCATTTGTTTGATGAACCGTCTTGAATTAGGTTTTTGTTACGACACTTCTTCTAAAGAACCATCTCGAATATGAATATTATAAGACAAAGTATTTATCAAACCGTATAGAATATCCTATAATAATAGACACTTGCAACAAAAAAACCATCTTATTTAGAGACTCATATTGGATGTTTTGGAAACCGTCTTATTAAAATTTAGACGAAATGACTTACATAACTAGACATTCTTCAATTTATAATCATTTTTGAGATGCCACATTATAATAATTTAAAAGAGAATTCGAAATATACATACACACACATATTTAATAACATCATATTTAATGTAATATAGATAAGTACAATTCAATGTCTCATAAATAAGCATTGTCAAATAAATCATACATAAGTGTACTCTAAATCCAAATTAAAATACTAACTGAAAAACTTATCATCAGTCGTTTGCGCTAACATTGAATCTATCTAAGCATACTAGAATAGAAGGCGTGTTATCGCCGTGCCCCCGTCAGAAAGCGTTCGTTTCAAATGTAGAGCTTTAGCTGGATTCATCAGTCTGCGTTGCAGGGACAACCTCAGAGTTGATGCTGCTGTCACCTTGGAGAGATGGTGAATCAAGTGCAGGTTTCTTAGTAGCAGGTTCGGCAGAGATCAGCTTGATGCTAGCTCGTTTGACGCCTCTGCCTACAACCCCAAGGTCAGTCACAGTGCTTCCAGAGCTTCCAGTTGTCGCTGCCGTAGACATAACCGAGGAGTCGAATCCATTGCTTGAGGTTGCTATCTGGGAAGATGTAAAAGATGCAGCTTTTGGCATCACTTCAGTTACCCTAGACGCAATTGCCTTCACCATCTCATCCATGTCAGCGCTTGGGTTTGCTTCAGATAGGTCCTCAAGCTAAATGCAAAACAAATTAGAGATGTCATTGGCCCTTAGAGCTAAGATAAATCATCTTCATTATCGATACAGTAAGAGGCACATGAAGCAAAATAAATTGCATTTGTAACTGTTTACCTTCTTCTCAAGATCAGGCAATATGCTAGTAAGCTGCTCTAGCTCTTTTTCAACGGTAGATTTTTCTGAGCCTCCTTCAGCAGCAGATGCATCACCACCATCTATACTAGCCAACAAAGCATCCTTGGAACTTTTCAGGTTCTGTATGCGTGACTTGCATAGCGAAATTGCTTTTGCACAGTATGAAATTGCATCTCTGATCTTGGAAACTAGTTCATAAACCAAACAAATGCGGAAGTTTCTAAGACTGGATTAAGGCAAATAACAAAGGAAGATCAACAAACTGTCCCTGGGAAGCAATCATATCATCTAAAGTAGCATGTGCGTTCAAGTAAATAATGTTATGGATATGCATTCCACCAAAACAACTGAACTAATTTACTGAATATAAAAAAGGCATTCTTTACCAACCCAAATTTTAAGTTTATCAGGCTACAAATAACTATAAAATAAAGGCATGAAAAATAGAGCAAGGCACGACCAGGTTGCAGATGCGTATTTATGTAATAATACTATCTCCAGACTCCAGTCATTATATATGACATAAGAACTACATTCAAGTCAATTTGATGATCATAATGTCATATAATTCTGACTGCAGGTTGTAATATCTCTCTTTAGCACACAAAATAGTGTAACTATGACAAAGAGGATACAATTCCACAACTCGAGGATGGTCAGGCTCAACCAAATGCTCCAACATGGATAAAGCTTTCATTCTGGTTCTAATTATTGAATGCCGTATATAGCTACAAGAATAGCGTGTGACAAATTTGAGCAGCAAAAAATCAACATCAAGATATCAGAACATACTGATAAGAAGCAATGAGTCAGGTAGTGATGTGAAATATAGACTATGAAAATAACTAAATATTAATCAGAAAAATGTGGGTAACAGTGAACTTTGTTTAAGCATAAGAGCTTACATCAAAAGGAAGTCCAGCGATCCGGATTCCATCTATATGTTGGACCTGGGATCCATGCTGTCCTCGACATATCAAGGCACTAAGACCAGTAAACCAAGCCTCCGCCTCGACTTTATTCTTGCAGATCTCTGAAATCAAGGGAGCCCATGAGAATCCTCCAATTGAGGCTGATAATATATCTGCTAGTCCTAGTAAGCTGACCTTCCTTTCTTCATTCATCTCCATCGAGGAGCCGGCAAGTGCGGGAGCCGGGCATGGGCGGAGGCACTGAGGGAGCGGACGCCAGCCATCGAGAGCTAGGGGAGGAAGAAGAGTGTATGCGTACTGTCGTGTGGCGATGGCGGCGTGGAGTCCCAGGTGGAGGGAGGGGTAGTAGGAGCCTAGCCACGGCGTCCAAGACCGACGGCGAGCGGAGCTCACGCCCGCAAAAAAAAGCCACCATGGCAGCAGCTCGCCCTACACACGACTAAGAGGAGCTCAAAATAAGTTAGCACAGGTGGTATCACAATGAATCAATGATCATGCATTCTTTTTAGCAATATATACCTCTAAGATCTAACAGTGGTATGTTAAACTAAATGAGACCAGCAATAGCAGTGTAACTAGTAACATGGCACATGGGAATCCCTAAGCAAATGTCGCAACAATTTCTAACAGACAGAAACGTCTTGTTCAAAAATATAAAGCAATAACTAGCACTGATTTATCACCTCTGATTGGTTCAAGCAGTCCACAGCCTTGACTATGACATCTTCTTCCATTTCTTCATCCATGATCTCCTGAATACCTCTCCAAATACTCAAGGGATCCCAGCTTGATGATAGAGAAGGCTCAAATGCTTCCCTGATAACAGAGATGAGAAGAAAACTTCCAATGGGCTAGAAGATGATAAGCACCATAGTAATTACAAGCGTAGCGGTATATGTCTAAATAAAATGTTAGTAGGATGAACAGAGCCTGAAATAATCTTATTGTCTGTTAAGAATATATTTTTGTGGTAGGTCACCATTGCCAATGCTTTGTTTAGTTTTTTTTTGTCTTGTCTGTATTGACCTGCTGTGTGAAGTTGCAGATAATAGACAACTCCTTTCAACAGATATAGTAATTAACAAGTTGCAGGGTAATGTGAACTGACAAAACTGCCTTTTAAACGAAAGCACAATCAAAGACAGTACATACCTGTTGTATATCGTACCGTCAGTACAACGATGAGGATTCCCTGCCACTCTCCACGCCGCTAGTGATAGGTGAGGGGTCCTCGGGGCGTGTCCTCGTTGTCCGTCCATCATCTTCCTCCTCCTCGAAGATCACCTCATCGGCCCTCTCAAACGACGCCCCCACCTCGTCGGGCGCCACAATCCGGATCGACACCTAGCCCTATGTACTACATGCTGAAACTTGGAGAAAAATCTAGATGCATATGTGACCGATCATAGCAGGACGAAAACGATACCTTTTATCTGTACATGTCCTTCAGTTGACTGACATCCTTGTCCTTGGGCTGATCAAGGTTCTGATCCAGTTCCCACATGCTGCCCTGTTTTGTTGTCTCGATGTCTGACATCGACGCCATAAGCATCTCCTTGGACCTTGAGGCCAAAATCCCACCTCAAAACCTCGCAGCTGGGAGCTCCCCGAACCCGATGGCCGAATGTGAGTTTCCCCTTAGCCGACGCCTGGTACTCCGCCATGTACTGCCCTGCCTGTCGCATCATCCAATGTGGGATGCCATCCTCGCAAATGTTCAGATATGAAGGTATGAAAGCCATATGGCTTAATGAAGCCAACGGAATAGGCATCATTTGGGCAAAAACTGGCACATTGCATGATTTATCATTGTACTTAATATATGCATAAAAATCAAATGCCCTATTTCTGTTTCCTGCATTATGAGTGAAAAAAGAACAAACGATGTCGATGCATCATTTTTTAATACCTTAGAGCTGTGTACTACGAATCTGCGATGTGTGCTTGCTCCAGGGTGACCACGTCCATGATGATCATGCCACGGAGCATCTGCGCTAGGCTCACCTTGACGGAGAAAGTCCCTGACTTGGGCTGCTTGGACGGCTCCAGCAGCGCCGTGTCCCGTACATCATCACCACGTCGCTGTCGTTGGACGCCATTGTTTGCTGTGGATTGGATTGGATTCAATCGACGTTGCGAGGACCGCATGTTTGGAGATCTGGCTTCCATTGACGGCGCGGAAGGAGGTGAATGCGCAGACCTTCCTGTTAAATGAATCGAGCCTCCCTGTTAATCGGTTCGAAACGGTTAATTTATCAATCTCACAACACACACATACAACACTATTTCAGCTCTATTATACTAACACACAAGCAAACGGGAAAAATGAATCGAGCCTCCCTGTTAATCGGTTCGAAACGGTTAACTTATCAATCTCATAATGGAATCAAACAAGAAATGGACCCAAAAGGCCAAAACAGAAGTAACAATCTATAATATGAAGCCATATACGAGTATACGACACATGCAGTTGAGCATGGCACAAGAAACAAGGTGTGCATCAATATGCTTAATTACAAATTGTGTGACTATCTCATGGCAACAGGTTCCTCTTCAAGATTTCACCACAAGGCCATGCCACTTTTAACTCAGTGAGGACTATGTACATAAGATGAAACTGTTGGCTGGTCATTAGTCTGAACATTTATACACAATACTAACCAACGACTATATCTCTTAGGCCTAGTTTGGGTAATCTAGGAATGAGAGGGATTGGAGTGGATTGAGATGTATTGTAGGAGTTTTTGAACTATTGGAGATTTAAACACTCTTCAATCCAAGCATATCCTTAACCTGCATGCGCATACCTGTGTGTGACCACGGAGGAGTGAACGGAGTGCGGTGTTGATGTTCAGCACACGGATGTTACCGAGCTTGAGCCCATACACGACCGGTTCACAGCGATCTGTCTGCCCAGCACGAGCCCGGGATCCAATGTGTACTTGGTAATCGGTGTCACCTCCAGCTGTGGTGGCTGCCCTTCCCCGGGAAGCCTCGAGTCAACATCGTGCACCGCTCGTTCCCCGGTGCCAAGTAACCGCCCCCTGGGCACCTTGCTGCTGGTGCTGCTCAGCATCCTGGCCGGTGGCGCGGATGGCATCGTTGGGAGCGACTGCAGTTGTGCGAACTCCAATGTGGGCGGCGGCATGGAGACGGCGGTCTCGAACTGTGTCGGCCGGAGTTCCCGAGCAGCTGCATGAGGCGCGCGCCGGGGTTGGGGCCCGGGGCGACGGCGTTGGGGTTAGCGTTCAGGTTGGGGTTGAGGTTTGGGTTTGGCATGGGGAAGGAGACAACTGGGCGGGTCATGGCGTGGGGGTCCTGTGGATAGTGGATGTAGGGTCCGCGGTGGAAGGGCGGGGTCACCGGAGGGTAGGAGTAGGGGCCGGATGGCACCGGGCCTCCAGTGACGCTGGGGAAGATGGGGTTGGGGGTGGCGTTGGGCATGGGATTCGTTGGCCTAAAAAGCTTTCCGATCTCAAATGGTGTATTAGGATTAGGGTTAGGGTTTTCGCTCGGAGACGTCATGAGAAGCGGCTCGGGAGAGGAAGGTGGCAGTGGAGTAGATCTGAACTGGGGAAGGGAGGAAGACGAAGTGGACTGGAGGTGGCAGTGGAGCAATCCCGTCCGCGAGCAGTGATTCCGCTTGATTTGGGCGCCGGTGTAGAGGGTCTATTTGGTTCAGCTTTTTCTGACCAGCTTTTCTGAAAATCTGGCTGTGAGAAGAATCTGGCTGTGAGGAGAATCTGAGTATCATTACGATTACATATGGAGGAAGATAAAGTTGTTCATAGGGCTCAGGATCTAGAAAGTGACGGATTCCTACTATTACAACGACTGGACCGATTATGTGTTTATGTTGATTTTGGATGGTTTTTACTCCAACGAATTTTATAGAAGCTGGCTGAAAAGCTGAACGTTTGGCAGTCCGCAGCAGCTTTTGGTGGCCAGAAGCTGCCATAAGCCGAAACAAACAGGCCCAGAGCGCGGGAGCAGGAATTGGTCACAGAGAAAGAGAGGCAAGCGGGCTGCAGAGTGTGGAGAGGGTATAAAAAATCCTCCCCGGATTTAATAAAAGAGATTAGAAGGAATTATTTACATAGATAAGTTTTACATTTTATATCATATATATCATCAAACTAAGTTGAATTCACTATTCACTATGTTTTTTCACAATATAACTTATCAGAAATATCATACTAAAATAGTTTCATATTTAGAAGTGTCTAGTATACCCACTAACATCTAAGTCAGTTCTTATAGTCTAGACGACTCTAATAATATCTTTATTTGAGATGGTTTCATATATAGAAGTGTCTAATATACTAACCAAAATCTAAGACAATTCTTAAAATCATAATGAATCAAAAGGTATATTTATTTAAGATGGTTTTCAATAACAATCCGTCTTAAATCAACATAAGACATTTTTTACGATGTAACCGTCTCAAAACACTTCTTTATTAAAGACGGATCTCCAACAAACTGTCTTACCTTATTCATCACCATATCATAAAAGACGCTTCTATAAAATGCACATGTATCTGTCTTAAAATGTGTGTCTTAAATAAGTATATTTCTAGTAGTGATTGGCTCTGCGCCTCCACCCAGATAAGAATCCTGGGGATGAGGTAGTATCTCAACCATAAACATGAATGTTTTTCTACAGGCATTTAGTGCAAAGTATCTCAAATATAATGTTATATGTTGCTAGGAAGCCAAAGAGAAGTTTCAGCACCTGCAGAAGGTTATATCCATTCTTGGAGATGCAGAGAAAAGAGCTTTATATGATATGACTGGCATCACTGATGATGATGTGCGCACCTCATTTATAGCACTCCAATTCTACCTTTCAGACTCAAGCAATATTTTTATGAATCTTCCTTTTTCATCTAGGCACTGGTGGGAGAAGCTGCAAACAATCTTCAGGAGTACTTCAGAACAATGTATAAGAAAGTATGGTTGCTTCTATATTAATTGTAGGCTAATGTTGTCTATTAATTTACAATGATATTTTTTAGGGAAATATAGTAGCGAGAACTCTGCTGTGGCATAAAACTACCTCCGTTGCTCTGTCTCTAAAAGAATATCCTTTAGGCTTGTTAAGATGTATAGCCAGAGTGACATTATTTTGGGGACTGGGTGTATATTTTTATATATAATGGTACTTAATTTAATCTTTATTCCCAGGTCATGGAGGCTGACATTGAAGAATTTGAAGCTAAATATAGAGGGTCAGATTCTGAGAAAACGGACTTGAAGGAACTCTACACAAAATATAAGGGCAACATGAACAGGAATAATTATCTCTTATATCATATTGTAAAATCTGAAACAGTTCTCCTATAGATGGTTAGCTTGCATTTTATGCTACAATTACCTCAGATCACTTCTTGTTGTATCTTACACCAATTTAAGAAATTTCTTGATGTGTTTTATGACAACCTCATGCGCTGAGAGATACATTCGGTCTACATTCGTTATTATGAAACTGATGGACGATTTACACTAAAATTTATACTCATTTACGTTGTTTTGGTTCACGATTTACGCTTAAATCCGTCCGAGCCAGAACCCGCGCACGACCGGTGGCGCGCGATTTTCACGCCGTAAATTTGGGCTCCATTCGCCATTTCGAAACAGATATACGATTTATGGTAAAATTTATACTAACTTACAATGTTTTGGTTCGCGTTTTACGCTAAAATCCATTCGAGCCAGAACCCGCGCTCAATCGGTCGTACGCGATTTTCACGCCGTAATTCAGGCCTCATTTAATTTGCTGTTACGAAACAGGTATACGATTTACGCTAAATTGTGTACTCATTTACGCTGTTTTAGCTCACGTTTTACGCTAAAATCTATTTGAGCCAAAACCCACGCACGATCGGACGCACACGATTATTACGCCGTAATTTTGGGACCCATTTACGGTTACGAAACAGATATACGATTTACGCTAAATTTCGTACTCATTTACGTTGTTTTGGTTCATATTTTACGCTAAAATCTGTCCGAGTCAGAACCCGATCACGATGGGACGCGCGAGATTTTTACGCCGTAATTTTTGGGCCGCATTCACCATTTCAAAACATATCTACGATTTACGCTAAAATTCGTAATCATATACGCTGTTTTTGTTCACGTTTTACGCTAAAATATGTCCGATTAAGAACCCGTGCCCGATGGGACGCACGCTGGTACGGGACGTGGCTATACCTGGCTGGGGCTTCCTGGTACTAATGGAAGCCCAGAGCTTCCATTACCTCGGCCCAATATATATATATACTATATGTATTTAGAGCCCTGGGCTCTATTTAGCTAAAGGAAGCCCCAGCCAAATATGAACGCACGTGCATTCACAGCCGACCGACTTTTCAGATTCCATATATATACTGACGTACGTGCTCCGCCATTAGCTCCTTTTCTCCCGGTCTCAGTTTCCATAACCGCAAAACCCCAACCTCGTCGCGTGACTCCGGGAATCTCCGCCGACTCAACCATCCTCGACGACTTCGCTCCCCTCGCCGCTCACTGTCGATCCAGTCGCAATAGGCAGTTGAGTGGCGCCTCCTCGGTGTCCCCAATCCGCTCTCCAATATTCCCGCTGCTGCGTCAGGAGACGGGAGTCCAGACCGGAGAAAACCCCTGTTTCTCCGCCAACGCGTCTGCTTCCTCGCTCTCCGCCGACCCGACTGCTTCCACCTTCTCCACCATCTTCCACATTCGCCGCCATCAACGGGTACCGCTCCAACTGGTAGCCCTTCCCCAACCATCTACGGTATGTTCTTCCCAACCCTAGCTCGCGCGCATTTCATTGGATCGACTTTGACCGTCAACAAATGTGTTGTTTTTGTTCATACTGCATTGTAAGGATTACGACGAGGGTGAAAAATATTTATGCAGTTGATTTAATACATTTATGCACATTTACACAGTTGGTTACGCACATTAGAATACATGTTTATGCATATCAGTTAAAGTTTTTTTTTCATAGATGATGTTCAATTGGTAATTGAGTGGTCAGCTAGTTGTTTTTGTGACTGCATACATTTATTTATTCCATTATTTTATAGTTAATACATTACTGTTCATAGCATGTATTGTTTTATTGAATCATATCCAGTTTTTTATTATTATAAAACAGACATTTATTTATTACACTAGTTCACAGTTAATACAGCTTGTTTATAGCAAGTTTTGTTTTGCTCAAACATATTCAGTTTGTTATGATTATAAAATAGGGCAGAACATGTAAGCAAGTGATTGTTCTAAAGAAGCAGTCAATTAGTTGTTTTTGGTAGAGTATATTTTTTTTATTCAGAATTTATTATCTGGTTAGTGATATGCAATCATTTATGTATTCATTAGTCTATAGTTAATACATTAATGTTTCACTGCAAGCTTTCTTTTTTTGAAACATATTGAGATTTTTATGATTGTATAACAGGCCAGAACATGTATGCAACTAGTTGTTTTTCATGTATGTAACTGTATGCAGCTGTGTTTTTTTCATGTATGCAACTTTATGCAATGTGTGTTTCATGTATGCAACTGTGTTTCATGTATGCAACTGTATGCAACTTTATGCAACATATTCAGATTTTTATGATTGTAGATCAGATCAGAATATGTATGCAACTGTGTTTAGTAAATGAGCAGTCAACTAGTTGTTTTTCATAGAGTATATTATTTATATAAAATTTCATATATGTTTAGTAAATACATTTATGTATTTCAGATGATTATAGCTAATACATTATTGTTACAGCAAGGTCTGTTTTTATTGAAACATATTCAGTTTTTCCTTATGATTGAACAGGTCAGTATATGTATGCAAATGTAAATAGAGAACAGTATATTCAGATGTTTATTGAGACATTATTATTGCCATGCAAAATTTATACAGAGTGCTTTTATGCTTGGTATTTAAAACAAATAGGTTCATTGATTCAATCATACCACACAATAAATACATATGCATATCCAACAGTTTAATTTTTACAATATTGTGTATTATGTATGCAGCTTTTAATTTAAAAAAATGAAGCACGTGGACTGTCCTCCAAATAACCCCAAACGTATAACAATTCAGTCAAGCCAGGAGTGTTTCAGTGTTGACATTCCGTCCGCAGAACAGTCTAATCCATGTCCAGAAGTTGGAAATCCTCCAAATGTTGACAGTCAAAATTTGATCAATGAAACAGTACAGCTTGATTCTGATGAAGATGACTTCATGCCAGCTCTGAAGAAGCGTAATGTTTCTGAAAGCCATACAAGAGTTTTAAGAAAAGTTGTGACAAAGAGGATTAAACATGAGGAGCTACCCCGACAGGTTAGTGTTATGCATACCCAATAAACAATTTCATATTTGTAAGGTTCTGATTTTTTTTTGATAATAACAAAATTATTTCATGTTTTATATTGTGTAACAGAGGCTCAATGTGAGGTGCAACCCTCAAGATGTCATTGCAAGCATTAACATTTTGAATGAAAGACAACGTGAGGCTATAAGACGTAAAGGTTTCTCTAACATTCTTGATATGACAGTAGATGCGCTGTGTAGTAGATCACACCTTCAATGGTTGATGGACAAGCTGGACCCCAAGGACATGACAATTCATCCTGGTCTAGGAAAGGAACTAAAGATCACAAAGGACATTGTTCATCTTATCCTTGGTGTACCAAATCATGGCGGTGGTAAACCATTGGGGATTGACGAAGCAGTTGCAGCAAGCAACTTGAGGGCAGAGCTTGGTTTGGCTAAAGACGAGTTCAATGTGACATTTCTACAGGATCGTTTAAGGAAAGGCGAGGATGATGACCTTACAATCAGATGTTTCTTCCTCATTTTATTCAACCTTCTGTTGTTTCCAACTGCTAGCTGGGGCATAACATATCATGAGGTGCTTTTGACAGAAGAAATGCATCGTTTCCATGAGACCGACTGGTGCCAGTTGATTTTTAATGATCTCTGTGAAGCTGCGAAGAAGTGGCACAACCGAATCACCACAAATGTCTCCACGATTATATACGGATGCTCCATTGTTGTCCTTGTAAGTATAGTGTTTATCCTTATGTACATTTATTGCATTTTTGGTTGCTCACTGTGGGTAATTATGTAACATGTTTTATGATGTTGGTTACGTTTACTTACATAGCTATTGAACACTGTAATTCTTTTATGTAGTTGTATTACTTGGATCACCTGCATGCAGCCGCTGCCCCTCAAAATAAGATTGGCACACCTCGCATTAAATTCTTTGATAAGAATACCATAAAAGCTTTGACCAAAGCTGACAAGAGAAGGTACGCCATGGGGCTGAACCTTTCGGACATTGTGAAGTAAGTTATTCATATTTACACAGTTGGTTACGCACATTTACACAGTTGGTTACGCACATTCACTTTAATTTTATTTTTAGTTCCGAAGCTCGACCGAGACATGCTATTCAGTTGGACCTAAGCTCAATCGCCAATCCGAGGCAAGTTTATGATGTATTATATACATAGTTTATGAATATTTATGGAACAAATGGAATAGGCAGGTGGACATGGATTCTTATTAATTTTGCTGAACAACCAGCCGGAGTGCAGGACCAACATTTTTGATGCACCGCGCCCTGCCCCAACGCCTCGGCCCACTTTTAACATCCAACTTCCATCGATCAAAGAGATGATGTCAAGTAAGATCAACGATCTCCCACCTCGTCATCAATCTAAATTCACAGACATTCTTGCTGCATATGACTTGGAGGTTGACAAGTCATGCATAGCCATAAAAGACAGCATTGACAAAATTATTTAGAAGCAATACGACATAGCAGACAAGTTTATAGAGTTGATCGACGAGGTACTACGTGTCGAGTCTGATAATTTAGAAAACGAGACAGATGAGCCACAGCATCCGAGGAATTCGGCTGATTCAGCAGGTCAGTCATACAATTATCCCTTGTCATTTATTCAGAACCTTTAACTGTCTACATGTGCATACGGTTTTTTTATACGTATAGTTAACAACATTTGTTTTTTTCAAGTATACGCAGCAACATTTGATCTATAATGCAAGTTTTGACATATATTATTTTCAATATAATTGTGTACAAGGACACACTGTTCATGCCACCCAACCCACACCCGATATGCCATCCCAAGCTTCGCAGCTCGAGACCCAGCTGGGTGGTACTCAGTTTGAAGAAATTCATGAAAGACAACAGCATATCCGTAGAGTGCTGGAGACTTGTCCCGACGAATCGGATGTTGTTACAGGTCAACAGGTAATATATCCAACTCCAATACCTTTTTTACTCATCATACGTACATTGTTTGCATATTACTTTTTAGCAGTATACAAACCACACTTTTTTGTCAACAGGATTTCTGTTTTGATGTTCGAAACAACATTTTGAGGAACACAAATATCACACCTCAAACCACACCAGCTTGCACCCGCTTGCCGAAATTTGACGTGACACCACAAAAAATGTTTGTTAGCAGTTCATGTCTCATGTTATAATTCCATTTTACGATACATACTACATAATTATACTAATCATATACCTTTGTGTAGAGAGGTGAAATGGCAACAAAGGAAATGGAACACAATGACAGTGGGCCAGTTTTTGATCAGACCCCAACTCCTCATGTCAGTATAATAACATACATATTACATAATGCATTTTATGCCATTAAACTAATTTTTTTAATGTTCAAACACTTATAACCAGGTTCCATCTCAGGATGATACACAGAAAGGGACAACAATTTCTGGAACTGATCCACTCCTTACAGAGCTTGAGTGCGTTCGTTCTCTGTGGGATTTACTCTGTTCCAAGGACATTGACCAAAGCAGGTACATGTTACACAAATTACAAATACCGTATTTATAAGTTTGGTTCATTTATGCAATATGAATATATAACTATGTTCATCATACAGGGTTGTCATAGATTACGGTGAATACAGTGCAAACTGTATCGATATTTATGAATCTTTCGCAGAGGGCAAATGTCTTGAGAATGTCGTCATGCAGTGTTTCATTGAGTGTGTTCGTGATGATTCCAAAAAATCATCGTCGAACTATGACATCTAACAGATTAGTACTTGATGTCAATGTTGGGGTAGGTTCTTCTTCACAGTTATTGTAACTATACATAGAATATACTTACACACTCTATTTTTGGTTTTTTAGGCTCTGTTAAATTTTGAAGAGCAGGAACGTCATAGCAAGAATCCTCAGCCGTTTGATCAAAATGTGTTACAGAATTGCTTGCACAACACATTGCCTCCTTTGGTAAATCTGGATAAATGCAAGTCGGTAAGCCTCAGTAACATTTTGTTCCCAGGTTCATTAGCATATTAACTGTACCTTTTAATCATCATGACATTGTAACAGCAACATGTAACCTATTTTTACTTTTCTCATCAACAGATATTGGTACCTATGCTTAGTAGGGGACATTGGACACTGTATGTAATCAACCTACACCATCGGTGTATACACATTTTAGATTCGAATCCGTATGGTATAGAACTTGGTGGCACCACATGGAAGGACTACCATTATGACCCAATCTATTTAGGTGGAAGGAAATTCCCATGGGCTAGGGTTATAATGAGTAGGCTGAGCAAAGCGTTACAACATGTTTGCCCCAATGCAGCCTTCCCTAAATTTGGTAATTTTCCAATGGATATTCCATCTAATTGCCCAACAATGAGAACAGGGTCAAACGACTGTGGCTTTTTTGTAATGAGTTACATGAAGTTTTATGATCACATTGCAGGTGTCATAACTTCTTTCAATCAACCAGTAAGTGATTATGCTAACTCTTTTACATTCCGGTTGCCATCATTGTACATGTTAGCTATATACGTGTATAATGCATGCTATGCTTTTATTGTAGGACAATTCCCGAGACCTACGTGCTCATGCCCTTCATCAACTCACATTCCATCGCATGAACAAGGCGCTGCCACTTCCATTAGATATCCAGAGATTTATGTTTGCGCGCAAGTAGTTAACTATGTGTCAGAACTAAGCAATGGCGTGGGCAATGTATCGTACTGTGGTATTTTGGCCATGATTGTTAGTTAACAATGTTAGGAAGCTTCCTTATATGTGCTGTTTTAGAACAATTGTTATGCTACTTTGTCTTAGGTTGTTACACAGGTACTTTCTGTGAACATTAGTTGGTTGGATACTTATGGTTATGCTGCGACGATGTGAACATCAGATGTTTTCACTTCTGTGGGCTTAAATATGATCTTTTTATATGTTATGAAGATCTTATATGAATACCTCATTTCTTAATATTACGATCAGTTCATTTAAGTTTATACTTTTTTGGTTAATATGTATATAAACTTATTGGTATCCCTATCATTTTTATACTATTTATTATACTGTTATTCTCGAATCATATTGCGCATCCACCACATTACTGTTCATATAATTTACGTATTATACGATTATCATACAGGTTATATACGATGTTTCCTACTTCAAATTATGCTACATTAGTAAGCAATATACGCTATATTTATTAGATTTCAACAACCATCTGTATATAAATCATTTGTCACTCATGCAATTTTTATTGCAAAAAACAGATTATTCGTATCACATACAACAGACTACTCACTGCCTGACTCACTGCTATCGAAATCAACAGACTAATTACTGGTCATATAGTTTACGTATTATACAATCATCATACAGGTTATATACGATGTTTTCTACTTCCAATTATGCAACATTATTAAGCAATATACGCTATATTGCTTAGATTTCAACAGCCACCTGTATATAAATCATTTGTCACTCATGCAATGTTTATTGCAAAAAACAAATTATTCGTATCACATAGAATAGACTAATCACTGTCTGACTCACTACTATCGAAATCAATTGCGTGTTTTGTTGATGTTGTTGTCTCATTCCAATCAGGAGCTTTACTTCCACCCTTGTTCCTAGATCCAGGAGGTCGTCCTCTCTTACGTCCAGCAAGGCTAGCCAACCATAATCTATTTTCCTCTATTGACAAACATGTCCTACTGTTGTGACCATCAGCAATTCCACACTTCTGGCATTTCCTGGTCATTTTCTTTGTACCTTTTGCTCCCAATTTAATAAACTTTTGTTCACTCCCCTTTATTGTTCTTCCTTTGGGTTTTGAGTTATTTGGTCTTGCCAAGCTTATCCCATCGACCGCAAAATCCAGTTTCTACAATTCAAAAGTAAATATTTCTTAGCATATAATTGTTGGGGGCCTTCGGCTTCCGAAGGTCCTCAAAAACATGATTTGACAATGTTTTCCATGTGAAATATGTGAACAGGTACCTTCGGAATTGGGTCACGAGTATACAATATGGTCAAGACGAAGCTTAAGTAGGACGGAAGGCGATCGTAACGAAGGATAAGATGATCACGAAGCTATGCGCAGAAAAAGCTTCGGTATGACAGCAGAAAAGGGGAACCAACCTATATGATGAAAAGCCAAGTTAGACCTCGAAGAATCACTATAGAGTTATTGATAAATGTAAAGGGCATTAATGTAATTTTCCACGGGCTGCGTCCTGTGCCTATAAATAGATGAACAGTACTCTCGTACTGTTCACGCTGATCTGGCATTCGCTTTTCGCATCACACCTGTACCTTTACTTTTCGTCAATCCGAAGGTACATTTATAATTTGTTATTATGATTCTGATAATATAAAATAAAAATAAGTTGATGATAATATCTGTATTATTATTCGTATTTCATATATGTATTCTTTTTCATCATCCGTCGAACTTATGAAGGTCTCTTCCTTCATAACCTTCGTCCGGAATTCATTATATCCGAAGGGACATAATGTCTTGAAGGACGAAGGACTTTAACATTTAACACTTTTTATGTTGCCTTGTTCTTAACTCTTAGCATTTGAGAACAAGTCCCCAACATTGGCGCCCACCTCCAGTGAACTCACGTCCATTTTTTGAGTTTTGAACATCTTCGGCAAGCATCACCTTCGTCATGCCGCCGAGAAAAGCTTCAGCCATAGGGGCTGCCACTCTGCAGCCGCTGGATCCCAATCAGGATGTCCTTTCTCTCAGGGAGGCCCGAAGCCAGAAGAGGAAGGCCACCAGTCCAACACCTTCGAAGGACGACTTGGATCAAGAAATCCAAAACTTGGAGATGCTCCATCAACAGGTCCAACGGAAGAAGGAAAAGATGGCTCGTCTAGCTGACCTACAAAGGCAGATAGACGAAGCCTCTGAAGAACTTCGTCATCTTGCTCAAGATGACCAGAACCAAAGGCCTCCGCGCAGAGAGCTTCATCAGGAGGGCTTCTACAACGAGGACGATTGGTATGAAGATTTCCATCATGGAAATTTTGCTTTTGATGATACTTCTCCTCTGTCAACAGAACTGCAGGCTACACCTTGGCCACAGTCTTACAAGCCACCCTAGCTCCCCATGTACGACGGTCATTCAGACCCGAAGCAATTCTTGATGAGCTATGAGGCAACTATATCTTCGTATGGTGGCAACACGGCGGTCATGGCAAAGTCTTTCGTCATGGCTGTCAGGAGTGTTGCACAAACCTGGTACTCCTCTCTTCGGCCAGGGACAATCACCTCATGGCAAAAGCTGAAGGACATGTTGATAACCAGCTTCCAAGGGTTTCAAACGAAGCCAGTCACTGCTCAAGCTTTATTCCAGTGCACCTAGGACCACGAAGAATACCTTCAGGCGTATGTCCGAAGGTTCCTGCGTCTGAGGGCACAGGCACCAACAGTGCCCAATGAAATTGTCATTAAGGCCATGATCAAGGGGCTTTGGCTGGGACCTTCAGCTCAGTACTTTGCTAGAAAGCTTCCTCAAACTTTGGAGAAGCTGCTCCAGAAGATGGACGAGTATATTCGAGCTGACAATGATTTTCGCCAAAGAAGGGAGGAAGCATTCAGGTTCTCTGAAATGACCAGGGGCTTTGGAGGAAGATTCCATCCGAGGCACGTCAGGTCAACTCACAACTCTACTCAAAGTGATGACAGAGGGAGTCAACAGCAAAGGCCACAGTGCTCCTCGCAAGCTTCGGGGCAGCAGCAAAGCTCTTTCCGGCCACCAGCGCCAAGGGGCAGAGGCGCCAAGGGCTTCGGGGGAAGATTTGGAGATCAGCCAAGAAAAATTTATTGCCTATTCTGTGGTGAAGGCAAGGGCCATACCACCAGGATGTGCCATGTTACCATCTAGAAGCAAAAGGAGATAGCAGAAGCTGCAGCGCAACAGAGTCAGCCGAAGCAAGTCATGCATACTGCTTCGTACCATTCGCCTTACATTCCAGAATATGTAGGCAATCACCCTGCAGCTTCTGTTGCTTCGGCAAGTCAACCCCAAGCATCTTGGCAGCAGCCTCCACCGCCACCACCAATGCAACGAGGTCAGCAGCCAGAAGGGAGTCAGCACACTCACCTTCAGCGGGACTTCAGAGAGGAGTCCGAAGCTCGCACAGTCAATAGCACTGTGCCGGAGTCGAAGCATATTTACTAACAAATATCCTATCTCGACAGCGGATTTTCGCATTTTCGCATTTCAGTCTTACTTTCTTTTTAATAAGGAACAATTATGGGAAGTTTAAGTGCTTTTTTATCGTCTTTTAATCTCTTGTAACAGTTTCGTTCTCTTCCATAATAAAAATATGTCTTCTCCATAGGCTTAAGTTGCCGAAGCATAAGAATTTATGGTGGCAAGAAGGACCTTCGAATTATCAAAAATTTGTTCTAAGGAATACAGTGCAATTTCTTCGAAGCAGCAAAAAGTCGTTCCTAAGGGAGCGCAGTGTAAGTTTTCTGCTCAAAAGTCGTTCCGAAGGGAATGCAGAGCTTACAGCGAAAAATAAACGCTGATTCCGCTGAAAGTAAAAGGCAAAGAAGCTCCTAAGGGAGGCTTACAGCGAAAAATAAACGCTGATTCCGCTGAAAGTAAAAGGCGAAGAAGCTCCTAAGGGAGGCTTACAGCGAAAAATAAACGCTGATTCCGCTGAAAGTAAAAGGCGAAGAAGCTCCTAAGGGAGTCTTACAGCGAAAAATAAACGCTGATTCCGCTGAAGTAAAAGGCGAAGAAGCTCCTAAGGGAGGCTTACAGTGAAAAATAAATGTCGACCTTCGGCAAATATCATCTTGCATAACATCACATCATTACATCATTTGCATAGCATAACATCATACATCATAGTGCATCAACAATGCAAGAAGGGGGGTCTCAATATTGATATTCGAAGATCGTTTTGAAGAAATAGTGACACGGCACAAACAATAGCCATTGAAGAGTTATATCTTCGTCAAACTCTGAGATGGAAAGATCTATTGATTATTGATTTTACCAGGATTGGCTACTGATTTTATGAGAACACGGATATTATTTACGAAGCATGAAAAGAAGGGAAGGTGTTTTTTCGCCGAAGGCTCAAAAGTGGTATGTATATAATGTTTCATGCATCGTAAAGAATAGAATTATAAACAGCTAATATATTACATCCTAAGTTACACAATATTACACATGATTCTCAACAAACATTACATTCTAAATGTTCTTGCAACAGCATCTAATCTTCCCTTAAGACTACTTCTGCAGCTTCGTTTAGAAGCTGATCAACAACTCTATCCATGATGGCTTCGGCCATTTGTCTAATTTCGTCATCCCCCTTCATGTGGGGGCCCGCAGAGGACTCAGCAGGTTCTGAGGGAAGAGTAGATACGGATTTATTACTATTACAAACCGTGAACAAGTTCGAAATCAAAAAAAATTACAACAAAAAGTCAAAAACCACTAGTTAATACCTATTTGCCCTTCGGGCTCTGCGCTTTTCTCAGCGGCCTTTGCTACTTTTCTAGCATCGTGAATGCCTTTTCACTTTTTTGAATAATTTCTTGGGCCATTTCCCGGCCACCATTGTCCCAGATGTCGGTGAAAAATTTTCCACCAACCATGCTTGGTTCGGCCGAGGGGTCTTTTATATCTTCGGAGGATAAGGCAGTTTCGGATTGTGCCAAAGATTTTACATGCTCACAGCCTTTCCTCTCCAAAATAGTAGCAATCCCCCTGGCACCCGAAAAGGCACATATGTCTCCGCGGCTATTCAAAATTTCCTCAAAGGCCTCAGCTTCGTGATTGATCCATTCAATCGGGCCTTCGGGGTTACCCCTTGTGAAGTTTTCCTCGCTCGAGAATGCGCCAACGTTGGCGAAGCTAGTTTTTATTTTCTTAACGCATTCTATAGATTTGTCATAGCACCTTTTCTTGGATGCACGAAGCTCTTCAACGTTTCCTTCTAAATGATTTGCCCATTGATCGCTAAGTTCTCGTTTCGTTTCTTCAAGTATGCGTTCTTTTTAGCTCGGGCTAACTGTTTCCGAAGATCCTCGATTTCGTGCTTCTGAGCTTCAGCTTGAGCTTTAGAAGTAGCTTCGTCTTCCTTTATCTTATCCACCAATGTAAGCAAAATTTTGTCTTTTTCCAAGGCTTCGTTTCTTAACTGGATAACCTCTGTTCGAAGGTTATTGAGAGCAATAGTGCAGCTCTCATCTTCAGCATTCTTTTGTGCCCTTAAGGCATTGCTGAGTATTAAGCCCTATACAAAAGAATGAATGGATTAACATAAGAACAAAAGACTAATTCAAAATTCACAATTTTTGTACCTTCAGACTATTGTATGCAAGGCTATCCGCAAGATCGTCCTTCGTCATGGCGCAGAGGCCAGCTTCAAGCTTTGGGAACCCCATACTTCTAGCCATCTCCCGGCAGATGGATAATTCTTTGTTATCTAGGAGATAGTATAAGAAGTCGTCTTCGTCTGTGCCATTGAATACTAAGGCCCCTTTTGGATACTTCAGTTCTCGGGCATAGTGATTAGCTTCAAAAATCTCTTCTTCAGATAATCTTTTCCCGAAGCATGTCGTACAATATAATTGAGGCCTTTGGAGGATGCTTCGGGGGCAGCAGTGCTAGTTTCTTCAACCAAAATTGGCTCTGTCATTTTTGTTTCTTCGGCTTCCAAGGATTTTACCTTGGTGGGCTCTGAAGGCCCAGCTTCAGTTTTAGATGTTGCTTTGAAGCTTCGGCAACAAAGGCTTCAGTATGCACCTCGGAAGTTTCAACAATTTTCTTCGGAGTTGTGCTTGAAGACTTAATTGTCTCCAAAACATCCAACACATTAACCATCCTTTTTCTTTTCGGGGTCACTGCTGGACCCTTTTGGCTTTTTGCTGCCTCAATTTTTGCTGAAGGACTTAAAATTTCTGATGTCTTTTTTTCTTCAGTCCTCGGTTCTTCTGTTTTTTCTGTTGCTGGCACTTCAGCCAGCTCTTCGATTTTTGGCAGTGGAGTTGGTTCTTTAGCTTCGGTGGCCGAAGAGGTCTCACCAATAAACTCAGGCACTATGGCCGGTTCAATATAACGTGGCCGGTGTGTGAGAACCTTTACCTTCTTCCTCTTCGGCGTTGTCTCGCTAGGAGCGGCTGAAGCAGTTTCCTTTGCAGAAGATGTATTCTTTCTTTTTTGACCCCGCGTTGGATAATGGTAGTCGGGGTAAACAAACCCAATTGCATCAAATACTCGGTTGAGTCTCTTCTTCTTTCGGCCTCTGACGACCGCTGATAATGCAGTATCTTCGGCCTTTGAGTATACCCCAAGCAATTCGTCACTTATGGCCTCAATACTTTTCAACCAGTCATCGTCTGGCTCAACGAACTTATCTCCGTATTTGAATGTGTATTTTAGCCTGACTAGTCCACCTTTGTCAGTTTCTTTAATGGTCTCCTCCGGCATTTCCCACTTTTCCACAAGTGGCCATACTCTGAAAGCAATGTGTTCTTAGACCAAATCCCTTGTCCCAATAAAAGAGCAAACAACGCCGAAGGCTCTCTGGCATTCTTCGGCTGCTTCATTCATTTCCACCTTCGGTTTCCGAAGGCCGAAAGCATTGCCAGATAGGGCGCATAATGATACCTTTAATATCTTCCCGTGATTTCAAGTCATTTTTCACATAAAACCATTCCGTCATCCAATCGCCAGGCCACCTCTTTCGAAAGGTTGGCATGGGGCAGCTTGACCCAGACCGGGCGTCGAAGCTATAGCAGCCAAAATTGTTGTGATACTGTTCTTTACCCCAGGGTTTTGTCTCATACAATAGCTCATGTATGTTGTAGAAGCTTTTTGCATTAGGTTCCAAACCTTGGCTCCTCACGGCCCACACAAAGATGTTCATCCTTATGATTGCTTCGGGGGTAAGTTGGTGAAGGTAGATTTCAAATATCTTCAGTATTTCCATGACAAAACTGCTCAAGGGAAATCGCAGTCCAGCCTTTAAGAAGCTTCGGAATATCACGACTTCATTTTCCTCGGGAGTCGGACAAGTCTTCTCTCCTTCGTCAGCCCTCACAACAGACAAGTCCCGAAAATATCTGCCCCTCATATTGACAAGATGATTTTCTTTAATACTGGATTTACCGAAAATCGCATGGCTTGGTCGCCAAGGTCGATCTTCGGAATCTTCACCGCCACTATCCACATCATAACTGTCACTGTCACCAGTATCTTCAGATAAACCCTCCAAAATCTCTCTAGTAATCTTCTCTGTATTAGTCTTTGATATTGATTCAAGAAAGCCCAGATGCATCTCCTCAGAAAGGTTTAGCTTTGAATCACCAACAGCTTTTCTATCTTCAGACATCTTCGCAAACGCTGAGAAAGTGCTCTCGGAACCGAAGCTTAAAAATTTAAAAAGCCAAGTAAGTGTTGTTGCGCGCAGGCTAAAAGTTGGGTGAGTAAAAGCAGATGGCAAGGGAGCGTGCCAAATAAACTGGTGGTGAGCTCTTATTTATACACCTAGTGCATTGAAAACTGGAGGGTCCCGCTTGTCAAAGACTGTTGCTATTCTAGCAAAGGGAAGGTGTTTTTTCGGACCTTCGGCTTAAAGCCTTCGTCCATGTCGCAATATGAATTTATCATTCCAGCAAATTAATATTGCGAGGGGCTACTGTTGGGGGCCTTCGGCTTCCGAAGGTCCTCAAAAACATGATTTGACAATGTTTTCCAAGTGAAATATGTGAACAGGTACCTTCGGAATCGGGTCACGAGTATACAATATGGTCAAGACGAAGCTTGAGTAGGACGGAAGGCGATCGTAACGAAGGATAAGATGATCACGAAGCTATACGCAGAAAAAGCTTCGGTATGACAGCAGAAAAGGGGAACCGACCTATATGATGAAAAGCCAAGTTAGACCTCGAAGAATCACTATAGAGTTATTGATAAATGTAAAGGGCATTAATGTAATTTTCCACGGGCTGCGTCCTGTGCCTATAAATAGATGAACAGTACTCCCGTACTGTTCACGCTGATCTGGCATTCGCTTTTCGCATCATGCCTGTACCTTTACTTTCGTCAATCCGAAGGTACATTTATAATTTGTTATTATGATTCTGATAATATAAAATAAAAATAAGTTGATGATAATATCTGTATTATTATTCGTATTTCATATATGTATTCTTCTTCATCATCCGTCGAACTTACGAAGGTCTCTTCCTTCATAACCTTCGTCCGGAATTCATTATATCCGAAGGGACATAATGTCTTGAAGGACGAAGGACTTTAACATTTAACACTTTTTATGTTGCCTTGTTCTTAACTCTTAGCATTTGAGAACAAGTCCCCAACAATAATATTATGCAGTCCAACATTCAGTATAATACCATTATTACCTTTCTGGCATGATCATTTTGTTCATTGTCACCACTCTCATTCATATTTGCGTGATCCTGCAAATTAACCTGTACCTGCCAACACACTTTAAGCTCAATCATAAGCCAATAACTCAAACCTATAAATCATTTATATGTATAACCGCAAATCAATATAGTTGTTAAGATATTACCTCTTCTAATGGACGTATCGGTATAGGTATTTGAACATTGTCCACACCCCGTTCAAGTATATTAGATACGTCTTGAATTTCCTGAAAAATTGGTTGAAAGCTCAGTATACATCATTTACAAATAAACATTCACAACAATATGATCAAAACCTTGTTATTCCTTTCATCGAATTCACCATCCTTTTCGATGTCTCTATTGTCTTCATCATCGTCCTGAGATTTTATTGTTTCATACCTCATCAATATATTATGATGAATAATATGTTACAAAATACATATTAAAACATTACGTACCTGTATACCATCTCCTCCACTAGTTCCACATGTCTCCTCAACTTCTATATCTGTCTCCAAACGCGAAAGTACCTCGAGAAGCTCATCCATTACTGCTAGGGCTCTATCATTTCCTGCTTTGGATAAACTAGCATGATGCACTACTTTCATTGCCTTTTTTAGCAACATCTTCTGTCTATATGATTTTGTTTCTCCATCCTTCCCCTTCAAATTCCTATCATCTCTTGAAAACGGAACATCTTGCCTTGCAGAGTAGGTGTATCTTTGTAATATGTATTCCTTTGGTATCCGTTCAATTTGAAGATTGCATAAACGCGCGTAGTACATGTACACAGAATAGCCCTATAAAAACAAT